>JARYHS010011408.1:218283907-218337892 GCA_031002005.1 Vandiemenella viatica | reverse complement strand
ACAGTTTTTATCAGATTCCCATGAAACATTGCACATGTATATTTTAAAACAAACAGAAAGTTGATTCCACATTTGATTTATCAGAACCAACACCCTTAATTTTTGCCAATGCTTTTTATTCAAAGCTACAGTTTTTATCAGATTCCGATAGAACTTTGCTCATGTATACTTCAAAAGAAAGAAGAAAATACTATCTGCATTTGGTTTACAAATACGCACCCATTCTCCCCATCACCCTTCTTCAGCAAAATTTACATTTGAAACTATTCAGTTTCTTACAAATATCTCGAAAACTATTGGTAAATTGACCAAAGTGGATAGTGATATCCTGAGAGATCGATCAGACAATTGTTGACCAATAAATTCGAACTTGAAACTTAAGAATTGTTTTAAAGTTGGTGTGACGACACACAAATCTATAGTTTTTATCCTATTTCGAATCACATATGCAATAAACCAAGTAGAAAAAATAATGTTTCTCTCCTTTCACCGTTCTTAAGACAAATTTCTTCGTACAACTTTTCCGTTTCTTGCATATATCTCAAAAACGGTAGGGAATTTTGTCAACATGGGTGATGATGGATAACATTGTTTTCAATACGGTCAAACAGGATTAAGCATCTCTAATGTCATGTATTGCCCACAAACAAATTCGGTAAAGTATTGCTTTAACTGCAAAATTACAAATTGTTACTGTACTTGAAATTTATTAACCAAGAATACACAAACCTACTGCGAGAAAAACATAGCATGAGCAATGGATTTAACATTACAAAGATTTACACACACTGTTCGGCTGACAGTCAAAATTTCATGACAAAATATGTTATTTATCCCGAAAATAGTATCCTATGTCGTTCCTAATGATACGTAGTACTTCATCGTCAAATTTCATCATAATCGGTTTACCTGTTTCATCGCAAAAAGTAACAAATAGGTAGAAATAATACCCTCCATTTTGTATGAATGGAATTAGAATTTTAGTTTTATAATTGGATATAAAAAGTTGTAAGCTACATTAAAGTTGTCCCATAAAACAGGGAGTAGGGATAATATGTCGGGGAACCATCACCACTGAACCTGTCTGCTGAAGGTAACCAGTTTACATTATGTTTAAAACCATGGTAGAGGTGAGACCACTGTGGGGTACTACCACAGTCCCTCTTTCAGAATTTTGTTATTGTTTAACATTATGTCACTTTCTGCACATATCTTATGTCAATATCGTTTTGTAGACACAAAGTTTCTGTCCTTTGCTAAGATACATAACTTTTTGGAAATGGAAACCGGTGAGATAGCTACATATAAACACAAAATAATAGTCTCGTGCAGCGTAAATCCACATCTATACTACACAGAGTGCGCAGGAATAAAAGTATAATACTGCAACCGCACACAGGTCACATCATTTCCTACTAGATGACAAAATTTTATTTTGGTAAAAGTCTCACCATTTTCTAGAATGTGATTTTTTTAATTTTTTAATTTTTTTTTTTTTTTGGAAACATGCGTCTGTTCAGTTTATTCCATGCCATTTCTACAAATTAAGACTCTCTGAATCCTGTTTTTTTTAATTTACTCAAAAAAACAATCTTTCTTTCTTAAAATGTTAAAAAAAAACTTATAAAAAATCTCAAAAGTTATAATTATTTTATATTTATTTTTAAAAATTATTGTTTTATTTTATTTCAATCTTTGCTTTTTAAATGTGTAGTAAAAAAAATGATGATAATGATTTAAAACAAGATTTTTTTAAAGTTTTTTTTACGTTTTAAGAAAAAATGAACATTGTTTTAGATGACTCAAACATCCCAGAGAAAATTTTAAAAAGCAGGCTTCAGAAAGTCATAATTTTTACAAATGGCATCGAATAAACTGAAAAAAGTCACATGTTTTGAAAAATTGTGAGAATTTTACTAAAATAATTTTTTTTCATACAGTAGAACATGATGTTACCTACCTGCGGTTGCAGGATTATGCTTTGATTCCTCGAAACCCTGTGTAGTAAGTTGTCTCTGTACATAAACAGATGACACACAAACTGACTGCGAGAGAAACAAAGCTTGGGCAACAGATATAACATTACAGAGATAAGCACACGCTATCCGTCTGTGTGCCACTGTTCGGGAAGTTTTCAAAATTTCATGACGAAATATGTAATTCATCCAGAAAAAAAGTAACCTATGTCCTTCCTAATATACGTAGCAAGCAAACTACGGGAGAGGAGGAGTAACTGTACTTCAGATCCTCCGGCAGATTTTTGTTTTTGGTTTAAAATTATGTCACTTTCCAGAGACATCTAATGTCAACACCGTATTGCACACAACGTTTTAGATTTTTTTGGAGATTTTAAATCGGTGTGCAAGTTGCATATAAGCACAAAATAATAATCCACTTCCTTCTAATAATACGTAGCAGTTACCTATAAAACTTCATCAAAATCAGTTTACCCGTTTAGTCGTGAAAACGTAACAAACACCAGAGAGTTACTTTCGCATTTATAACATCAGTGCAGGTACACAGTAACTTGGAATATACGCTTATCATATGTCTATCTGGATAGTGTCGTAATAACAAAACGTTTCGACAGGTGACTCTGCTGTCTTCATTAGGACTAAACTAGCTTTCAGATGTTATAAGCTTGCTTTGAAAGCCTTTTTTTTTTTCGCTGCCTCTGCGGCTGTGATTGAAGTCCCACTACCTTTGGTAGTATAACTGCTAGGTGTCAGGATGTTGATTTTTGGGACAATTTTTTATTTCACTTTCATGGGAAATGGTCTTAATGGTGATAAAACCCCTGCGGAGTTCACGTACTGTACTGCACTGCTCTATGTTGGCTGGTGTAGAATACTGAGGGGAACTTATACTTATGCCATTACATCGGCATTACCATTCCAATCGACTCGGTTCTTTCCTCTCTGGCGTCATTCAATTTCTTGTGGAATTTTTCTGTTAAATTAAATATTTATTAGGGGACTGTTTGTCTCGTTATGTAGAGTTTCTATTGGTGTATATCTAGGTGCGTTAAGGATCATTCTTAGACATCTATTCTGGAATAACTGGATTTGTTGTTGAATGGTTTGGCTTGCCAGCCCCCATATCTGGCATCCATACAGTAAAAATGGGAGTATAACCAATTTGTATATTCTTATCTGTAGATTGCTGCTTCGTAATACTGGTGAAAGTTGGAAATTATTGCTAGACCTTTGGTTTTCCTATCCATGATATGTTGTCTGAATAGTAATTTCTTATCCAGTAATATACCCAGATACCGTGTTCTGTAACCCAGGGAATATTTTGGTTCATAATTTATAAATTTTCATTTAGTTCTGGCCTTTTTTGTGAAATAGATTCCTCCACATTTGGGCAGGATTGATTTTAATTTTATAGTTTCTGCACCATTTGCTGATTTCGTTGAGTCCTTGTTGTAAGTGAGTTACGTTAAGATCATGTCTTCTTCCTGTCGTGTACTCTGTAGTGTCATTGGCAAACTGTGCCAGTTTCACATAAGGCGAAGTCGGGATTTTATTTACATAAATTTTGAAAAGTGGTGGTGCGATCACTGATCCTTGTGGAATTCCTGCTCGAATCGGAAAAATTGATGACCTTTGTCCGTCTACTTCTACGTAGAATTTTCTGTCAGCTAAGTAAACTGCCTAGACTGGCTTAGTCTTTTATTGTGCCTCCTTTACACCTTAGAAAGGTGCGCAAGAATTTGGCTCCCTTCGACGCCCGACCTTTGGGCACACGGATCTTGTTCGCTGGCCGAAATATTGTATTTTCTACCCATCATTACGCTCTCACACATCAATTGCTGGAAAATTTATTGTCAATGAATCAGCTGTTCGATGTGGTCACAGTTTTATCTACAGCACATATCCTCAGATATTTCGGTATTGGTTCCGGTTTTTTTCTTAAAAATCGTTTCATTAAGAATAAACCAAAGAAAATAATCAAAACAGATCAGATACGAGATTATAAAGGGAAATCGATCAGTAAATCGGTTTAACATTACTAGTATCATAAAGTTTTAGTGCAAAAAGTAAAAAAGAACACAGAAGACTGCTGAAAATATAATGGACAGATAAAAAGCGAAATGAACGTGTTTGGAGATGATGGTGAGAAAAGAAGTTTCTGGAAGAGTCTTGCAGAAAGAAAAGACAGGATAGTGGGTCACATTTTAAGAGATGTGGGGATGTTTAATTTGTTAGTGAAGAGAACTGTCGAAGGTAAGAAGTGTAAATTAGGACAGATATTAGAATATATGCAACAGGTAATTGATGAAGTAAGTTTTAAGGGATATGTTGAAGTAAAGAGGTTAGTGCAAGATAGAAAGAGATGGAGGATTGTATCTAACCAGTCAAAAAAATTAATGCGGCAAAACAATCGATCTAAATGCTTGTCTAAACTACTGCGATTGTAATGCAAACTATAGCTTTAATCTGATACACAAAACTATGTATCACATGCTTAAATATTTACTTCTTGTTATTGTCTGTTCAAAATCAAGCCAGAACTAATCTTATTATCTATTGTGTGAAATAATGTTCGATGCAAAATGAAACCGGGCTTATTCGTGGATCACGCTGTATATTGAAAAACTGTCATTGATGGTCTGAAAACCAAAATTTCGTCATTCGTGTACAAAAAAAATATAATAATAATTTAAAGAAAAACAAATAATGATACAGCATTATAACTCCTTCACCTGTATACTTCCAGATTGCGTTGTCAAAACACCAGAAGAACACGGCGCATCTTGTGATTAAAATATCATGTTTTCACAACAAAGTCCGATAGTATGTCGGTAAGTAGTTCATTGGTACCAAACTCTGACAAAGTCCCCTTCATAAAATAATGTAACAGCTGTCCTTATGCATAGTTAATCATAACAGCGTTCATACAACTGAAGCATGAAATGACCGAATTATGATAACCTATTAAAATAACAATCAAGTTCAGACAGCTTTCCGTAAAATTTTCAATAAGGACATAATTTTGTAAGAACACATCTAAACCATGTTTATGTACACAAAGATATCACAATTATAAAGAAATAATCAGTCACATCTTCAAAAACTTCGACTGTAAAATTTCGTTTTCAGTCTTACCGGTGGTGGC
Organism: Vandiemenella viatica; assembly: GCA_031002005.1. Lineage (NCBI taxonomy): Eukaryota > Metazoa > Arthropoda > Insecta > Orthoptera > Morabidae > Vandiemenella > Vandiemenella viatica. Next base: position 218,332,771 of record JARYHS010011408.1, on the reverse strand, counting down.
TAAAAAACCAAACAATGTGGGAGACTTTTATTTGTTTCTGCAATACTAACTTAGCGTGAAAATGACACATTTTATCCCAAAACATTTTTGTCCCAAAAATTAGCGAAATAATAAGTTTAGATTACCCTATTTTTCCATATGTTTCTCCTCCAATGAAAAGAGTTTCCATCAGTAAAACATCACAGCTTAAAACTTCTTTGCATTATTATTGTTGTTTTTATTTCAGTTTCACTATTTAAAGCTGTTTTAGATTGAATAGGTAAATGAATATTACTTCAATAATCTTTTTGGTAGAATGTTAACAGTAAAGATACGCTTCAAAACAAATTTGATGCTGCTCCATAATTGGTTTTAAACATCAGCTGAAGTACTAAGAATAAAGCCACCAAAAATCAATTGATTTAATGTCTCTTTGAAGTCGATGAATCGTAAACAAAATCACCTTATTTTGATATAACTTAATGAGATTTTCCCCAAGATTTATTCTTCTAGTATAAATGTTTTTATGAACAACATTTAAAAAAGGCTGAAAATTTTTCAATTTAGTTTAAAATTAAGAGTTTAAAGTTACTTAAAAATTCAGCATATAGCGTTTCTATTGAATAATTCTAACTGTTTAATGTTTCAGTACTACTATTTACTGTTGATTTTATGCAGCGATGACAATATGTCCTTCACAGTAACTTCAATTTAAATTATTTCACTGTTTGAGGAATATTTATTCCAAACCCCCAGTCGTTTAGTTACAAGTCAAAACTTTCCCTCTCCGCTAGATCTGAAATCAAGTGTTATTTAATGGTTTCAGTCGTCTCTTTCCTTTCACACACTACTTCCAATATCCTCTCATTGTCTATCTAAACTTCATCGTTAAAATCATTCATTACATAAACCAAGCATTCTCTTTATTCGCCTCTTGTCTCACAATGACTCCAAACACAACTCATTTATTACGTCATTTACTGACCATGTCCTATGTCAATTTTCAATGGAGACAGTCACTAAAGAAAATTTCTTGGTCAATTTTCAGTTATGGAACTAAAGATTTGAATAGAATGCGACAATAACTAGAGGAATGTAGAAAACCATCACTCGTCCAACATCAAGGGAAAGTGTTCCTTCATCTATGGAATAGTGTTCCTTACGAGAAAACTTAAATTAATCGTGCTTAATGTATGGTATTAGGTCTTATTAAAGTATTTTATTTTGTTATAAATATTTTACGAAAAGGTGTGTTAATGTCTAGTTCATATCGTCATATGATTGATTGTTAGCTATCGGTGCAAATTTTTTGTACATTTGAAAATTAAATATTTAATTTTAAATTCAACAATTGTTTCCATTTTCTCGTTTAGTTAGTTTTTAAATATTTGAAACATGCTGCGTTTATTTTCATACTGTTGGTTTTATACATGAAATAAATAGAAATATATAACTTTAAGAGTTTGAGTGATATCTCTGACACACCCTGGAATAGTTGTTACATAATTACACAATTATAAGTTTTAACTTATAATTATTTGATGAAGAAATATTAAAAACTGTAAATTTCTAATAGCTAATATTATATCCGTATGCGCAAACGGAATTTATTTCGGTTGCAATATTGCTTCTGCTTCTTATTACTACCTATAGGATAAATATTAGTATTCATGTACTTCAGAAATTCAGTGACTATATGTGAGTGACACTATGGAAGACTGAATTTACAGACATCATTAACAGAAATTTCTGCAATTTCCGAAACATCAGAAAACTTACAATTGTATACATGCAACAAGTGGTTTAGTTATTTTGCATCATTTCTGAGAACCTGCAACTATAATGAATAGAATTTATACACTCTGTCGTTCATAGCTGTGTCACAGAAAAAATTAAAACTATTATACAAATTAAAGTAAACTGCATGGTTTTTTACACTTACAACCTACAAAAAAAGATCAGGAATGAACAAAGCAGAATTTCTTAAACAAAACATCAAAAAAGACAAACTGTGGCAAGACTCACTATCAAATAAGTGTCAATACTGGGCTCGTGTACAAAAGCTCTTGTTGCCTGACATTGTAGTAGACGTTCAAGATTAGAACCAAGATATTTTTATGAAGGAATGAGAATGTTACAGTCAACCAAACACGACAATTAGCAATGTGATTAATTTCAGTTGTAATTTCTACACTTTTGATTATCGATTAATTAACATCACAGCTAGTTTTAGGTCGACATAGTAATCAGAAAAAACAAACTCTGTCACCATCTTTTTGTAATTAATATCGAAAAATCTTGATTGGATCAAACTGTGATATTAAAGAACATTTTGTAGATACCTCTACAAACTTTACCAGTTTAATTACTACTTTGATGTTTCAGAGCAGTTTTACCCTTTTCTCAATCTTCCCTGAAAAAAAAATTAATATTTATGACTTTGGTACCTGTTGACATAAAAAACCATATCACAGTATATGCGTGTTTCGAAGCTAAATTTCGAATTGCTGTTCTTAGGCAGGACATTTCAAATATCTTCGTTGTTGTAACGGACTTAGATGAGGTCATAGTCACGTAATTAACCCTCAATTTTCGCTTTAGGCGAGTAAACTAATTTGATAACAAATAGCGTGGATCGTAAATAATAAAGAGAGCGCACGAGGGAAACAATATACGTTAAATTTTTTATTCTCTTTATCTAATATACATAACTCCTCTTAGTTCGATTTAAACATATCTTCAAATCTTAGAGTTCCCTAAAAAGATTTGTACAGTGATTGCATGCCCGCATGACAATGTGCGTATTATTGTATCTTCAAGCGTCTGTGTATATTTGCGTGCTTGTTCGTACGTCGGTGAGAATTATATATATATATATATATATAATATCCGGAGTACTAATTATTACAAACAGTGTTAAATATTAAGTTTCAAATAGTCTTTACATGAAATGTTGTATTTAAGTGACCAGATCCAGTGGAGATATGATTAGATTTCAGTACTTACGTTAAAGCTTTACAATATTTCAAAACATTCTGGTTCGTACTCATTGTTTAATAACTTTTTGAAAACTGTGATCAAGTCGTCTGATATTTGGTATTCAAGAATCCTGAATGTACGTGGACTTCATATTGCTGTAATCTATATATTCTTTTTCAAGCTTACTTGCACTATAAAGCAGATTTTGGGAAATATATGTTTACATACTTCCCTCAGGAATTTAATATTTCTTTTAATTTTAGAACAATCTAACAATGCCAATAACGGCTGCTAAAACAAGTTATACATTTTTCCCGCTGTCGTTATTTATTTTTTCACCTGCCATTTGTTAATCAAAAAATAATACAACCAGATAACAAATCACAGAAAAAACCTAAATATCCTCCCGTTCACTTGATATAAAAATATTCTTACCAAGAGCGATATTGTTGTCAAGCGGCGTAGCATCGATTTATTTCATGGTTGTATAAAGTGTCTTTCCTTCATATAATAAATTTTTTATATCATTTACACGAACATGTTGTGATCCTGATACTTCAATGCTTTTCTTTAATTATTTTTAAATGTGTTTAGGTTCATATGTCTCCTTCATCCACCTCAACAATGTATTACTATTCTTTCTCTTATACATAAAGAACATGAGTACGTATAAACCAATGGATGAAATGTGTTTCTGTTTGATGTTATTTATTCATATTTCTACAGATAAAGCTACAAACATTAACAGGTTGATAAATACGGAGTTACAAAAGCATCATTATGGGTACAGAATACCATTCAACGAAATTTGGTTTGATTTTAGCTAGTAACAGTAGCGAAACAAATAATAAATCGAAGAACTTTTCAAAAAACATTTGCACAGTGATGCTATAGCCGATTGAGTAGTTGCGCTCGGGCTTTTCATTCTGGAAAACGCGGGTTCAAACACCCATCTGGCCATCCACATTCTGGTTCTCCATGGATTCCAGAAATCACTAGAGGGTAATGCCGAAATGGTTCCTGTAAATAGCCGAATTCCTTCCCATTCCTCGACCCCATACCTTCTCATCTTCAATGACCTCGACAGCGACGATTCGTAAAACCCTAGGTACAAAAAGCGTTCCCGCCCACAAACTCAAGCATTTTAGTACATTCTAGAAGATTCCAAAGATTTTTTAGAACACTTTGCTCGAAATATAAAAATTCCCTAGGTCTTCCACTTTCAACCATCATATCTCCCACCCCGACCCCTCCCCCAGCTACCGACATGCAACCACCATAATGCACCATGAGAGACTCTTGGCTACTATCACAAGCAGACACCAGTGCTCTGCACTAGGTAGTTGTGGCTGCAAACTGTTGCAACATGTTAACTGCTGAAAAGTGTAGTATTCTAGAACATTATAGAAGAACATTCTAGACCATTTTAGAACAATTTAGTACATTCAAGAGCATTCTAGTACGTTCTAGAAGATTAGAACACTTTAGTAGAAATATGAACAAACCCTAGGTCGATCACTTTTAACCACAATTAGTGTTGCCCAAATGCAAGAACAAGACAAGACTTGGCCAGTCTTGGTCTTGGTCTTGCATCAATACACCTGGTCTTGGTCTTGGTCTTGGTATTGCACTCCCGGTCTTGGTCTTGGTCTTGGTCTTGCAGCAAGAGTCTCGCAAGTCTTGCAATTACCAATTAGCCTGTCGCTATTTATTAAACGTTACTTTAGATATTAGAACAACGCAACAGAATAGGTATATTTTAAGCTTGAATTAACATAGCCATGGTAAAGACCAACCAAATTAATAAATGTCTAAACATTTCATGAGAAATTCAAAAAATCAACTGACACCAGTTGGGGTTTGAACCCACGACCTAAGCGATTAGTGGCGATGCTCTAACTAACCAACTGAGCTATCAACTGTGTCCCGCGGGAGTCAGTCTGTTTCTTAATAAACGTTTACATTTAATAATCTTCAATGTACTAAAACATGGTTTAAACATATAGAAAACAAATTAATGACATTAACTTGACTGTATTTTAAAGAACATTATCTGTCTAGAAAGAGATTGATAGACCCTCACCTTATATGAAATGGAATAAAATAATTATACAATTTACTGAATTTACCATTTATTTCAATAAAAATACAACACAAATGAAATTACAGAACAGTACACAATAGCTGACATTACTGTTACTTTATATTAATTCTTTTGTGAATATATAAATGCAGTAAAAGAAAAGGATTGTGAAGCGAGTCTTCTTCATTATTTGTAGTGTCCTGCATTTCGCTCCTATGTAGCTTCCATAATAATAGGGAACATGCAGTTATAAGAATTATGGGTATTTTGTCATTAAAATGTTAAAAAAATATAAAACAAAGACTACAGCAACATTTTAATTTTGGTTAATATTAATTTTTTACAATAATTTCGATTTGAAGTTACTTGAAACGGAACGTATTTTAAAACACCAATCAACGTCTAGTGACGTCACTACTGTTATGACAGCTTATTGTTGTCAAAGAGAACATTGTTTTATTGAGAAAATAATTTGTATTTTTCAATAAAAATGGAAGTCAGATTTATAAAAGCGGACTCCAGGAATTTACCGAAAGTCAGTGTAGATATGGTCGTAATTTTTTTTGTCGAAAGTGCTGAGTATTCAAGTGTAGAAATGAAAGGGACTAAACTACTATGGTACGTATAAATCCCATTGAATTTTCCTATTTCGTTTAGCAGCTTCTATACATAGCTCTTATTTCAGCTCAACAAGGGATTCTTATGGCGATAATGCAATCGGCTATGTCCAAATTAAAAGAGATGGCGAATTGTGTATAGTAAAAAGTAGAGTTACACCGGAGCATAAAGTTCGCAAAGAAGGTTATCATGTTACAGCCATTATAAATGAAAGGGAAGGTTTAGTCCAGTCCGGCCAATGCGAAGATTGTGCCACTTCTGAAGGTAAAGTTTGTATGTTATTTATGGCCTATAAAATGTCATGTGAACAAATGGGGAGCAGAAAACTCTCATCGTCTCGCCAGAGAGTTCAGTTGTTCTGTGCTCTCACCACACCCCTAATTTAGCACATTATTATCACTAAAATCTTATTCCAGGTGGGTGTAAGCATGCTGCTGCATTCTTGCTATGGTTACACAGAAGATCTGAGTAGCCTGCGCTTACATCCATAACATGTTACTGGAAGAAATCAAATTTATCTAAATGTGCTTCTGGAAAATCTTTTATAAAAGCCAAAGAAATAGGTCACATTCCTGTCACTAACAGTTTCTCTCAAGTAAGCAGTTCAGTATACCTGTTTATTTGATGAAACTATAAATCTTTATAGAAAGAAAAGATGGAACTCACCACAAGATGGATTCGAACCTGCAGCCTTTGCCTAACATGGGCAATGCTCTATACCCCAGAGCCACCAAGGTTCTCACAAGCCGTGGCGGAATCCAACTTGTGGTGAATCTTTCTCTATACAGGTTTATAAGAATCTCTAAAGCGTGCATAAATGCTGTTAAATAAATAGTATCAATGAAATTAATAAATATATGTTATTTGCTACAATAATAACCTCATATTTTTAGGTGGATATTCTGAGTGAATATATAAATGCAGTAAAAGAAAAGGATTGTGAAGCGAGTCTTCTTCATTATTTTGGAGAAGATTTACAAACTGTAAACATCCATAAAGAGTGTTCAAGCTTGATTGGAAAGTTGAACTCTTCACAAACTCTCCTTGAAATATTATCAAAGACAATGACCGCTGATATGATTAACATGGTTTTTTCCACCACAAAACGACAAGTTTACTTCCACAGCAACTGACAGGTCAGAAAGGACTTGACAGGAGTGACGTCATCGGCTCTGGAAGTCAGTTTTGGCGCGCAAATTTAAACTGTCAGTTTCAAACCGCCGTTTTGCTAGACATATTACCGTTTTAATTTTTTAATTTATTTGTGGTGTATTCTGCATGAAGTTACTTAAAATGAAAGCAAAAATAAAAATATTGCATGTTCCCTATTAATAAGGTAGATAACCTTATTGATTATTATTAAAAGCTAGATTTTAAATTAGTTTGTAACTTTAACTTTTGAAACTGTAACTTTTGAAATATTAAGAAAATAAACATCTTCTCGGTAACATAATACATATAATTTGATTACGCATATTCTATATAGATTATTTTTACTTTTTATTATTTCGAATTTCGATACTTCAATTAAGTGTCATACTTACTACATTTAATGTATTATTTTTTATTTACTTATTCAGACCGTCAATTCCTTCATCAACGAAAACGCACTGATAGTCATTTATATTATATCAGTACTTTACGTCTTCCTACATATTTTCTGCCTATTTTCTTCTTCAAAATTCTATGTACTAGTACTTTAAGTTTCGTTTGTTTTCTATGTGTCAATTTCTTGTATTATATAGGATAAGTATATAATTTAAATTAAGCCTGCCCGGTCAACTGACTCTGGAGTTTACTCCTCGAGTTAAAATTGTGCAAATACTATATATTCTTTACATGTAAATGAATATTTGCAAAAATATATTGTGATGCAACAGTCAATATATCAGTTTATTTATTTAAATAGTTCTCTTATATATTATTATATTCGGGCTCCTAAACAGTACATAAATTTTATTGCACACTTTTTATATTATTCGATTACTATTATAGAAAATTTTTTCACGTTTGAAGTGTATTAAAAGTGTCTACAATATTTATTAAATGGGTGACGACATATTTAAGCACTTTGTGTTTTAAAACCACACAGAACACATCAGCATAATGTATTCGTGTCCATTCTAAGCACCCAAAAACTTATTTTGTATAGAAAGTATAAAAAAAAAGTCCTAACTGCAAGACGCAAGAGTCTTGCAGGCTTGGTCTTGTTCTTGCTTAAATCTTGCACAGTCAGTCTTGCTCTTAGTCTTGCTAAAATTAGGCGGTCTTGGTCTTGGTCTTGGTCTTGCAAAAATGCAAGACCAAGACCAAGACTGCAAGACCAAGACCGATTTTGGGCAACACTAACCACAATATCTCCCACACCCTCACAGCTACCGACAATCAACAAACAGTGTACGATAGGAGATTCGAGGCTACTACACACAAAAATACCAGTGTTCTGCGTTGGGTAGCTGTGGCTGCAAAGTAAGATACAGGAACACACACATCTATATATATATATGTATATATTGTGAAGGAGCATATACTCCGGTGGTGTTGTGGGAATACAACTATTTTCTTCTTTTTTCTGTCTTAAATTCTTTGAGTGTAACGCCCCTCCCAAAAAAAATTAAGCTGTGCGAATTTAAGTTTCAAATTCTTTCATTGTTTTTGGTAAATTGATCATCATTTCTCATGGTAACTTATTCCAATTCCTAAATCTTCTTAGCTACAATGAAAATTTTCCTACTTACTTATTCCCGAATTCGAGTGCTATCTTGCGGTCATAGTCATCTTTATCCTTCCATGCAGTACTCTTAATTCTTCTAAGCCTCGTTACCAATATACTCTTCGTAAAGTCCCAGCACTTCTCCCGATTTTCTGACTATTTGAACAAAGAAGGTAGGTCGCAATGTTCTTCTAAAGAAGGAAAAAAAATACGTAAAGTAATTACAGTCGGCCGATGACCCATTAACTAATAGGGTACAGGCGCGACGCAGTGGTTGGTCTCTCTCGCTGCTGTTATTCTGCATATACCCTTTTTAAAGAGAAATAAATAATTTAATTAAATATTCAATTAATTTATTTCGTGGTCACAACAAATGGTAATGTTAGGGAATACGATAAGTCGATTTTATGGAAGAGCCACATCATTTAACTAACTCGAATTTTAATATAAGTACCTCTTTTCTATTTCTATTGCTACACTTGACAGAACCAAGAAGAGTTGTCAGTGTTTATGCAATTGATTCCTGTAAAAACCAAAGTCATATTTCTATCAAGTGGCACAAATGTGATGTTTCTTATCTTTCAAATAATCTAAATATCTGAAAATGCTATCTTGTTTGACAGCTTCTTTATCAACTACAAATGCTCTGTAAATTTTTTCACTAATCATTTCTCCTGTACCTGCTGACTAATTAAATAAATCGACCCTATCGCAAATTATCTGTTTACAATAGACACTAACCTTGTTTGTATATAGCTAATATACTTTTATGAATCAGTATTTGAATACATTACAGTTGTTACAATAATGAAAATTTGCCTGTTTTAGATTACTATGGTGTAAATACTTCAAGTACAAACAAATTTACTGTCTGCAACTATTTAGAATGTTAATAGAGGACTTTAATTTAAAATGTTCTATAAATATTAAATATATCTGCAAACTCTGCAGAAATTTAAAGGCATCGGAATCATGATTATCAAAGTTTTCCATTACGCTTGGAAGCGAATAACATTTTTTCGCTTTATAAAATTTCTAAAATCGCAATTCCTATTAGCCAAACCTTTCTGCGAAGTTTCCCAAGCATTTGCTACATTTCTAATATATGGCACTCCCATGGAGTGAGATTACAGAGGGAATAGTGTCGATCTAGAAACAAACAAACTGTCTGCTGAGATCTGTAAAAGTGTTATATTTGGAAATATCGAAATAAAAATTTAAAATACTTTACTGATTTCTTCATAATGGAACAAAGTCATACAAAGACGGGTATTTACGTGGGTAAATTTGTGAAAACTAACTGATGTTTCTAAAATTTCATTACGAAAAGGATTAGTACGGAATATGATTAGCAGATGAACTGCGTGAAAATATTTATATCTTACTTAGGTATACATATTGCAAGTAGGCTATCGTTTGGTGCATTTCTTGATCCAAGCACAAAAAAGATACAAAGAATTTTGAGTTGGGCACGCAATAGTAAACAGCGGACACATATTTGAGAATTTCATATTACTGCATAGTTATAGCAGCACACATTTTCCCACACCCATTAACAAGGATAAGTACTAATGGACGAAACATATAAGTAAACGAGCTAGGAATTTGATAGACGCAAAGATACTCATATTTGTATTGTATTAGAAAATATTTCGATAATTACTACAAGATTTACTACACTGAGAAAATATTATCTTAGCCTCCATATTTTTGCTTAGCTTCCAGCTGGTTAATTTTTATGAAACTTGAAGATATCACTCATTTCTATTACCATATCGACAGCTTCTAGATGAATTGGTTCCGTTTTATAAAAGTTACTGAAGGAATGGTCTACAACAAAACTTCCTAAACAAGTGCTCTTATAATACAAATGCTGATAAAAAAAATCCCCAATTTTGAAGCCAAATGAGAAATTCAGTGTAACTATGTTTATTAGTGCTGGAATTGTAGAGGCAACAAAATTCTGTCGCAAGCATTCATAACCCAGATATATGGAGACAACAAAAATAACCATCTAACCGCGAAACTCCGTATAAATTTAGGAATTGAAATTTTACACGAAAACGTACCACCACATCTATGAAAGCAATAATTCATAACAAAAACTACAAAATGGAAAACAAACATAATTTGGACAGCAACTAAACAAAAATAAATACAAACCTTGGTAGACTGGTAGAAAATATACTGGCAGTAACAAACCTAGTGCCTTCATTACAAATTGCATTAATTATCAAATAATTATCATACACAACTATCAGTTCAATCATTTGTGATTGATAATGGTTCGAATCTGGTAGCTTTCTTTTTCAATTTAACATTTTTTGATAGTCAGACTAGGAAATCAGGATCTATAGATTTCTGTGAAGTTAAGTTATGAAATATATATTCATTACAGTGAATAGGTGCCGAATTATGTCACCTAAGATCATACTACGCTGTCAAAACAATTCACGAAAATTCTCACTTAAAATTTTGCAGTTAATTACCATAAGATGTCGCAGTAAATGCGTAACATTCAAACTTGCGTCTGCTAACATTTTAATGTAAGTTACTATCTTTGTCCGTCTTTAGTACCAGCGAAGTTAAGAAATAAATTGTGTCACTTCTTGTCATCTTCTGTTCATGTTGGCTGGAATTATAAACGACGATTTGCAACAGAAATGTGCCTTTGGACGTATTTGGGCTTAACAATTAGTCCGAATAGCAGCAGAAATCAAACAAAAAACTTAATAATTTAAACTTTCTGGCCGTAACTATAAGCGTGAGAAAGAATTTTCCTTAAATTTCCATGTATAATCTTTGTATGGCAACAAAATGCAGATTCATTGATGCATGCATCACTAATGGGCTAAGTGTAGGAACAAGAGGTTTTGCACAGAGAAAACAATTCAAGTCTCTTATTATTTTCGAAAATTAGATTAATGACCCTAAGAAAAACAACTCAACACAACACTCCATCTTTAATAGACAGTAATGAACCTATCATGCCCCTTTCTTATGCTTATGAGTTCAAAACAATGCCGCTTTCCGCTGCAAAACAAGTCTTCCATTTCCAGTCGGCTGCATCCCTATCGATCATCGCCTCGACTAGCCCTCACCCTTCGCAGCACCCCTCACAATATCTTCCCCCCATTTCTTTCGCCTCAGATGTTCCCCTCCATTATGTTTCCACTCTTTCCCTTTTTCGCGCCCACGTCGCATTCTGCTTGATTCCCTCAATACGCTTTCCAGAGCTGTGGCAAATATGGAGACAGATTGACGGTAGCAGCTGCTGAGCTGGAGGAGTATATCTTGCCTTACCACGTGGGCTCAAACACATAAGCCCCAAAACAATCTGAAGTCTATACTAGCACTCTCAAATTTTAGTCACATTTGAGGAACGTAGTTCATGCAAAGAAACACTTGATGCAGAGGGCATTGAAGTTTCGTGTAGTGGTCACGCTGTTCCAGTTATCTTATCGTCCTCTGCGTCAGCGATATTCATGGAAAAGTGAACACATGTTTCTTCAAGCCGGGAACTTTCGTAATATAGTATAATGCATAGTGTTGGCAAATTTAATAACATATTAATTTCTTTCAAACCTAGCAATATGAAACATACGGGATTATAATCTTGGACCCGAACAATTTTCACAAAAAATCTAGAAAGTTCTAGCTATCTTTGGTTAGGACATATTTTTCACTTGGTATTGCAGCCTATTTGTAGTGCAATTCAGTATTGGCTGAATACATTTTTCCTGATCTGAATTAATTCCTGAAACTTTTATAAAAAAATTTTTTTTAAATATTTCACGTGGGAATTATAACTAACAAAAATGAAGTCTATTGAACTATTAAGACAATTTTACAGATTTTTCTCTTAATGCGTGTATACTCTGTGATATTCTGTTAGATTACTGTACGATCAGATTCGAAGTTTCTCGAAAAATAAATTTAAGTAGACCAATGATTTTGATAGCAAAAATGTAATAGCTTCATTGGTAATATGCGACGGACTGGCGAGGTTTTTTTTGTACAAATGAAAAAAAACATATGGTATGTTTCAAGATTGTTTGATAATTTACAGTAGATACAGAATTCGTATCAAACTGCAATTCCAAAACGATCACATAAAACTCTTGTAGATAGTATGGGCAGATATCCACCATTACATTAAAACGTGAATCGATTATTACAGATAATAGAACTAGGCCATTTCCTGTGTAAACAGAGTCCTTGGTGATCGATACGAGCAACTGCTTATTAAGTTTTACAAAAATATAAATATATTGAGCAAACCAAAACTAGTGAAAACTCAACATTTGATCTAGTGGAGTGAAAGGTACAGTTTATAACCGACAAATTATGCAATAAATGTGGCTATGATCTTCCACTTTTCTCTGAAACCGCATAACTGAAGAGGAATTGTACGAACGTTTCACTATTGAACAATGAATACAGATTACAGGACACACCAACACGGAATGCTTGTTAAAAACAAAGAATGCAATGAAAAAAATTGAGAAAAGCAGCAAACAATTCACTCAGTAAGAAGCGCAATTACTAATATTCAGTTTTGTTATTTTATTATCAATTCTCCATTTTTCTGAGTTCAACTGACCCAAATGAGGAAACTTTCCAAATGTTTTTTTCCTTCGTCGTCTGGCTTTACGCCTCGTTGCCATCGAGTTTATTAGAGGCGGGAAAGAACTGGAGTACAAGGAACGGAAGAGGATTCGACCATGGCCCATCCTGGCATTCGCCTGGAGTGATTTGGGGCAACCATGGAAAACCTAAATCTGGATGGCCGAATGGGGATTCGATGCCGTGTTTTCCAGAATGTGACGTCAGAGCGTTATCGCTCACTCACCACGCTCGTCAAAATCCAAACGCAAAAATAGTTCGTTTATTTTTTGTGTTAACTGAATTGAATGGAAAGCTGTTTACATGCGCTGATAACAGCAACAAAAATTTATTTCGATTGATTATAGAGACACGAAGGTGACTTTAGAAACGAAATCCTCCACAAATAGTTGAATTCTCTTGGTGAGAAGAGAGCATAATCTGCTACAGCTGAGGGTATATCCTATCACAGGCTTATAGCTGAATAACCGAGACATTCATACACAGTTATGGCACAAGAATGTGCACCCAGAGCACTGAATAATGCAGTAACTTCTTCTTTTTTTTTGTTTTGGTCTCTATGGACCACGCGGTTCTTAACTCTGGTGAGCTTTCTTATTGGCCCAATATTCCCCACCCGAACTACGTGACCATAGCAAATTAATCACCTTTTTCTCATGGCTGTGGTAATGCTCTCCAGTTGTTGGTATACGTCCTTATTATGCCTGAGTCTGTATTTCCGTTCTTCTTTGACGGGACCCATGATTTTTCTCAATATCTTATGTTCCTTTAGTTCCAGTTTCTGAGTCAATGCAGTAACTGTTATTAGTTCCTCTCATTATTTTTCCTTATCATTTAGAAATCGTCATTTTGTGTTTGCTACATGTCCAGTTTTATATGCCCTAATCATCGTAACAGTTTCAAGAGGAACGTGAGCGAATTCCTTGTCAGGAAACCCAATGCAGCTCCATAGACACTTCTGTTAACATCGTTAATATTGACAACACTGACGATAATATCAACACTGTCAACAAAGAGTATAACCAGTGTAAAAGAAAAACATGACTGTTTAAAAATAACTGGACACTACGCAAATGAGTTTAAGTTGTTACCAAGCTTCTAATACAACTTCTTCGTTGCGACTACCACTATTTGATTTATTACGTGACGTAGTAGCCTGTAAAGTACAACTTAAAACATTTTTACTCTCCCAAATACATTTTTTTCAGACTTAACAGATTTACACAACTCCAAAAACGTTTTTCTCATTTAAAGAAATCAATACATGTCTTTTGCATATAATGAGATCGTCCCTGTTCTATTTAACACTTTTAAGTCCCTTTAAAACTGAACAGAAATACTTTAAATTTTTCACCGCGGAGCTCAACTTCGTATTTCAGACCCATCAGATCAGATCACACAAGCCTCACCTTTGACCCCCAAAACTCATTTTTGTCTCCCAGAAATTTCATTAGTATCCAACACGGTCATGGGCTTGAACTATTTTAAAATACACCATTACCGAATATAAACTACATTTAATTGAAGTTTTCATTAAAGACAAATCATCCAGATATCTGTAATTCTCTTTTATTTTATTATAAATTTATTTATTTATTTTTGTTTATTGCTTTACGCCCCATCGATTTCGAGTTCATTAGAGGTGGGAAATGCTTTTTTTTAACAAAGTATCCTGGCGTTCACCTAGAGTGATTTGGGGGACCTATGGAAAACCCAAATCTGGATGCCCGGACGGGGATTCGAACCCGCGTCCTCCCGGATGCGAGGCCAGAGAGTAATACTTATAGTTAACACCGAAATAACACCTCAAAGTGCTTTGTGTTATACTTTGAATTTCTTATATTAGTTGTATCGGTAATAATGAGTTACTTCTGATAAGCAATCTAGTACGACAGACGATAAAGTGTCTCTTACAAACTTAATCGAGTTAAACTTTCCTCATAACAAGCAAATAATAACACTATTTCATTAATCATGTATTTTCTTTTATGGCAGAAACGAATGTTTTACTTTTAATCAAGTTTCGATTCTTATCCAAAGAAAGTACCTTTTTTTCTTATTGCTTTACGCCTCGTCGACGGCTAAGGTCATTAGAGGCGGGATGGGTCTGGGGACAAGGAACGGAAAGGAATTCGGCCATGGTCTTTTTGAAGGAAGTATCCCGGCATTCGCCTAGAGTGATTTGGAGAAACCATGGAAAACCCAAATCTGGATGCCCGGACGGGGATTCGAACCCGCGTGCTCCCTAATACGAAGCGAGAACGTTAACCGTTCACCTACCTCGCTCGGTAAGAAAGTACCCATATTTTGTAATCAACACCGAGTAAGTAACAAGTGTCTTGAATTTTAGTACTATTTTTCTGAGTAACGTCTAATCATAAATAATCATAATCGGCCAAAATTTTATAAAAGTTTTAATTTTTCGTTTTTGTTATTATGTTCGTGTGTGTGGCTCTACACGTTTATTCTACCAGACATGATCAGGAAAAACATAATCATTTCAAATTAGTGAGCGAAGTCTTTGACCGCAACCAAACTCGATTTTATTAATACAAGAAGCATCTTCAACTACTGGCATGTGAAATTTAAAATCTCATCCATAACTTAACAAATTATCTTCTTAATTCTTATGGCAAGTACGATTTCACAAGTTTCGATTCCTTAATTGTTTTGGTTACTTCTTCTAAGCCTGATGGTGTGGTAGTCAACACAAATAATTTAAACCATTTCAGTACATTTTCTCCAGCTTCGCGAACTGAGGCAGAGTGTTTTGAATACAGATAGCGTCTAATAATCCAAGTCCGAGCCGGCTTGCTGGCAGTCTCGGTTAATATTTCATGAGGTGCCGTAATGAAGCGAGAGGTAGCCCGCTTCTTTTCTCGCCTCGACTCGTCTCAATCTCATTTTATACCACGATATTCGGTCTCGCGATGAAGCCATGAATACCACAGCGCGCTCCCAACGTCACAATAGCGCTGCAGATGCGCCTGCCAGCTATACTCGTCCGCGGTGCTTTTACTCGTCAACGAGCTCTCTCCATTCTTATTGCGTTTTACGCGAATCGTGGAAAACTCGCTTCGTATTTTAAATTTCATTTCGAACTAAACGAGCGAGTGCAGCACCAAGTATAAAAGAAGTCATAATTTTCACGTCTGTTAAAACCGTAAGTCTCTAGTTTCTTCAATCGTTTATATCCCAAGGGGGAATGTATGGATCTATCTGGAAAATAAAAACTAAGATAAATATCATAATTGAATGAGATTCCATGAAAGTCTAAAATAATGTAATCAGAGGAAAAAAATGTACATAAAAAGAAATTCGGATATTATATGATGAAAGGCGAAATGGATTAATAAAATTCGTTCATTTTAATATCAGTTATCTTGTAAATAGGACATAGTTACTCAGTTCCAAGCACTGATAAAGTTGATAGTTTCCCATGTAATCCATACCATGCCACTCTACAGATTTTTAGTGAATAACGTATTACTATTATAAATCGTGAAACAGAAGCAGTGAATTACAAGCTTCATTCAAGCCGAACGTTGAATCAAGCAGTTTATAACATGAGCTATACTTTTTTCTTCAAGGCTCTATTGATAGTTCCGAAATAATTTTCACAAGCACTTGAGGTTTGCGAAACGTGTTTCTGACCTTGTATATGGTTCTTTTACGAAAAATTTCGAATGTCCATCTCTCACTGAGCTTTATATTGTGAGATAGTGAAAGATTTCCCGCACATAACTAATCAAGTACTTAAATCACGCCCGTAGAAAATCTTCGTATTTATATTTTGATATGTAAAAAACTATTGTTAGACATTTCATTTGTTGGCTTGCCTTCGGATAAATCAATTAATAATTTTTCTGATAAGTGAAAAATTTGAAAGCAGATTACGGATAGTGTCAAATTCGGAAGAAAGTTTTAAATCAATGTCACAGTTCTTTTACTTGAACCTATGATTATTTTCTCGCAATAATAGCGGTGTCATTAATAGTTATAAGATAAGAAAAAATACTGTATTTCTTTGATTTCAAAATTATTAAATTTTTTGTATACACTCCTCCTGAGATTTTAGTATAGGAATATTTTTTATTCTTCTTATTAACTTTGTTTCAAATTACGTCATTAACAATAAACACCGTATACTCGTATATGTAAGTAAGATAAATTATTCCCACAGGCCAAGGCTGGGCAGAAACAAACCAAATAAATGACACCTGTGTTTCATACATATTTCTGAATATACAAATGACTGTTTACTTATAATCTGTTTGAAAACTGAATGTGAATATTTCATCCGTTAAACCGGTGTAAGATTTAGTTTTTTTTTATAATTCAATTAAAAGACATGTCACTGTTGTGATATGACTGAGTAACGTCCTCCGATAGTTTTCGAATTGTTTCTTTTAAACGCTGGATCTACCATACGAAATAATTGAAATATAATTTTCATTTTGAGCAAATAATTACAGTGGTAACTTCATCTCCCAGTAAAACCTTGCTTCCGCATGTAGACATCAAAATTAATTAAAAATAACCAGCCCAAATGTTAGTTAACTTATTAATTATTCATTTCATTTCAAAGCCATAGAATCTTTCAAGGTAGTAACATCGTCTATCAGAAGTTTTTCTTCATGTAGAGGGTCCGGCAATAAAATCTCCCTCATTTTAATAGGTTGACACAGAAAAACTAAATATGATAGAGAATAATTACTTTTATTTATGAAAAATATATACTTTGCAATTTTTAATTATTTGGTTTTAAAAATTATATCTGCTGAATGACGTCCTCCATTGTTGATACATTGACGAAGTCTATCCCGAAAGTTCTCCATACATCTTCGTGTCATTCTCTTAGAATGGCTACCACTTCTTGGGAAATGGCCTCTTTAAGTGCTTGCAGTGTTGTGGGACGATACACTAGAGCCCCTCAAGTGTCCCCAAAGAAAAAATCATAAGGCGATAAATCAGGCGACCTTGAGGGCCACGCGATGTCTCCTCGCAAAAAGACAAGATGCCCAGGAACCAACTCGCGCAACATTTCCATAGAACACCGAGAGGTGTGGGATGTTGCTCCGTCTTGCTGGAACCACACTTCTTGATCTTCATGATCTGTAATAAACTGGTTTAGCCTAGGTCGTAGGAAGGTCTCTAGCGTGCGACAATAACGGTTGGAATTAACTGTTACCGTGTGGTCACCTTCTTCACAAAAATACGGTCCCCACACAAAACATTGAGCAACAGTGCACCAAACTGTCACATGAGGACTGTGTAGTGGTCGCTGATGAATTTCACGGGGGTTTTCTGCAGCCCAGTAGCGGAAATTTTGTTTGTTTACAGTTCCTGATAAGTGGAAATGGGCCTCATCCGAAGAAATGAACAAAGCGCCAGGTGGAATGTTATGAAGAAGTTTTTCACATGCAGCTCTGCGAGTTTCAAAAACTCTTTCACTTAATTCCTGGGTAACCATCATTTTGAAGGGGTGCATATGAAGTTCTCTATGAAGAATTCTTCTCACACTCCTATCAGATAATCCCAGGGCAGCTGCATGTTTAAGTGTTGAACGGATTGGTGATTGTTGCACAGACACACTCACACGCGCCACGTTTTCCGGCGTTGTTGCAGTCCGCGGACGCCCTGTAGGTTTTATTTTCAGTGCTGAACCTGTCTTTCTGAAGTTTGACACCCACAGTTGAATAGTTTTTCTATCCGGGATGCGATCGTGTCGGCCAAGTTCGAATCGTCTCCGAAACGCTCGCTGAGTACTGATCAGAGAACCACCGTTACGAATAAATTCCTCCACAACAAATGCACGATGCTCACCAAGCCATGCCATGGCGTACACTCAAAATGGCACGTACACCGCTTTCAAACAAAACACTCTCCACACTAGTATCTTTGCTACAACACGCACGCCGGCTACGTCAAATGTGGGAGTGTTTTTTTGCCGGACCCTGTATAATGAACAAACGAACGTAATATAACAACATTTATTTGCGTATGTCTCCTCTAGGTCACACAGACTATGCTAATTAATGAAGCTTCTGAGCACAATATTCACTTCAGAAATCAAATGTACGTTAGAAGAGCTCTGTGCGTTATGTTTTTACAATAACACGCGGACTCGTATATTACTCAGCATTTGTTTATCCTAACTTTTATAACGTTTCTTTATTGATGTTGTAAGAGAACAGTGATAGTTAATATGGCCTGGCATCTTTCAATGCTACTGTATAAAGGCAGATGTAGTCGGCGTATTGAAGGACTATGACTGTGGCATTATCTTGTGTACATAGATCAGTTGTGTAGATATTAAACAGTAACGGAAACAAAAATGAATCTTGTGGTACTCCTTAGCTACATTTCCTTGGTCCCAAAGTAATAGTTTTGCACTGAGCTACTAACCATCTATTAGTAATCATTGCTAACAGCCTCGCTGTCAAGGTGACCTGGCACGCCATTCTCCATTAATTTTTTGCCCAAGATCGGTGGTAGCACTTTATCGTAGGCAGATGTAAGGTCAGTAAAGACGGCAACCATGTATTTATTATTCGTAAAGCATGAGTGTATATCGGTAACGAGGTGCGCTAATATGTCATTAGTGCATATCTCTCCGAAAGCCGTATTGAGTATGTGTCAACAATGAATTATGTTCGAACCATCATTCGAGTCTATGTTTTACCATTCTTTCAAGAATTTTGTACACACAAGATAACAGGGATATGGGTCTGTATGCTGAGACACAATCAGTTTCTTTTCCTGGTTTTTCTTATAATAATTATTCTGGTAGGTCTTATCTCGCTCTTCTCAGTCCAAATACGATTAATGAGTTCGGGCAGGTATGGTATTCCGTTGGCAGGGAGCATTGGGTAGTGTATGTTATACGGTCCCGGTGCTGTCGATTTACTTGCTCTGCTGAGCTCTTCATTTTTGAAAGGTTGAAAATAGGATGTGTTGTGTATTATCCTGTACGTTTAGGGGTCGGGGATCCACGTAGGGTGGTGTTATGTTTTCTCTCATATCGGTCAGAATATTCAGTGGTGGTGTCAGCCTGTTGCTCTCACATCTCTTATATTTTTCAGCCTTCGTATTTTCATCCACACTGCTTTGATCGGAGTGTGGATATTCAGTCTTGAGCAGTAATCTTCCTAGTTTCTCCCTTTCTTCTTCCTTAGCAGTTTTTTTGTTTTCGCACTTACTCTTTTATATTCAATGTAGTTCGTCATAGTGAGGTGTTTCCTGTAGGTTTTGATAGCCTGTTTTTTTTTCTTTTATTGCTTCCTCGCATTTCTGGTCCCACCACTCACATAACTTTGTTTCGGAATACTGGAACCTGCAGCTTTCTCTAAGCAGTATATGAAAGCTTTATAATCATTTTGTATGTCATCTGTAGGTTTGTAATGCGGAGATAAATGCAGCTTCTGCTTCCTGTTGGTATTTATTCCACTTGGCCCGCTTGATATTCCATTTATAATACGAAAAGATAGATTGCTCTCTCAGTTTAATGTAAGAGAACTTCAGTAGAATCGGGAAATGATCCAAGCCTAGTGTATTTTCTACGACTTCCCATGTTATATGTGGGGCAATAGTCGCCGATGCAAATGATATGTCCACAGATGATTGTTGTTGTGTAGGTCTATTAATTCGAGTTGCAGAGCCATCATTGAGTACCACTAGCTCCTCCATTACTTCCGTAATTAGTCGGCCGTTACGGTCGCCATACGCACTTCCCCATAAGGAATGGTGGGCGTTAAAGTCGCCACGGATCAATATTGGTTCCTATAACTGACGCATTAGTAGTTCCAGCTCAGATTTTTTTTAGTGGTGGTTTGTTTGGTGACCTGTATACAGATACTACCGTCATGTATTTGTCTTTAAAGAGAAGCCGTGCTGCACAAACCTCGAAAGAGAGGTTACTAGACGTAATATTCGCCAGTTAGAATAGTATTGACTTCTGTATTAATATGGCAGTGCCGCCATAACCGTCCACTCTGTTTGCCCGAACGATATTGTCATTTTAGAATAAGAATGATTCACCCGGGTTTAACCAGGTTTCTGAGATAGTACTTATTGCTATTTTATGGGCCAACATATATTGCATCAGACTTAGTTTATTTGATTTGATTGAATGAGCATTCCATTGTAAGATTCCAAGTTCTTTGTCAGTCATTTTATCGCCAGGTTGAGGGCTATTACTAGAGATGTTGTTTCGGTGCATAGTTTCTAAGCCTGTAGTCTCGGGTAGCGAATGCGCCCTTGTGTTTTCAGATGAATCCATTGGTAAGCGTTTGCAGTATAAACTGTTTGATACCTGGAGCGAATTGCAATGGGTCGATCCGTTGGTTGCTCACATTTTGATTTAGGATATCCATTATGATTTCGAACACTTTACGTGTGAAGATGTCCGCTGTGCTAGTGCTTTGTATAGCACTGTGTGTTTGGGGTGGGTATGGCTTGTAAAACAATTGGTTGTATATTCCTATTATTAGGGATCCAATTAGTTTTGTAAGATAAATCTCTAGGTTTGTTTACTGCTCTGTCATATCTATTGTACCCTTCCAGTAGGGGGGGTGTCTATTTGATTAGTAGACATTGGATTGATTTGCATGTTTGTTAACTACGCCGTGTAGGCTGGTGACCTGCTGTGCCGTCGGGGGTGGTCGTTCTTGGAAGAGTTGTTGTGGAGTATATAAGGGCACAGCTGCAGTATTTGAATTATCCCGTATGGGGGTTCTGTGCTAGTAACTTGCCGAATTTGAACCAATTTTTTGGGTGGTTGCGGCAGGGCTTGCTACTACACTGGCATATGTACCGGAGGAGATTTTTTCTTAGGGTTTGTTTATAGTCTAGATTATTTTACGCCATTACTTGTTTGATTCTCCTTTGTTTTTCATATTCAGGGCACCTTTTATCATTAGATGGGTGACCGTTATTACAGTGGATACAAATGGGATTGTTTTGGTTACAGCACTCTTTATCATCGTGTGCACCAGCACAGAATACACATCTTTTTTTTACTTCTGCGTTGCTTACTAAGGTGACCGTAACGAAGGCAGTTGAAACATTGCATAACAGGCTTTATTCAAGGTTCAACCAGACAACGGACCCCGTGTATGGAAACATAATTGGGCTGCCTATGCAATTTGAATGTGGTCGGCAAACTGGGTGTGGGATTGTTGTGGGAAGACCGTTTACTACCGTTTTCTTAGCAAATCGTTTAACATTTGTCACCCTGTATTCATATCTCGCTACCGCTTTGATTTCATCTTCTGATAATTCTGTCTTTACGTTTCTAATGATACCTTGCTCTGTAGTACTCGAGTATGTGATATATGCTCGCAGACCGTTCTGTTTCCAGACTGCGCTTTGAATCATGAAATTGGCTGCCATTACCGATTTCACCTCAGTTCTTACACGGTTGCGACCTGCTGTAGTTATCTGAAAAATTTGATTGTTTGTATCACGGTAAAGGGAATTAATGAGGAGACCAATGCCCATCGGTTGCAGTCTACTGATGTTTCTATCGAGACTTTCAACAACCTCGTAGTAAGGACCTAGGTCGTAGTTTTCATTCTTGACTGGCGTTGCACTATTTACCTGTTGATCTTGGCTGACTGTTGCGGTGGTGGTCTGGTTTTGCAGTGTTTGTTGATGGGCGGTGGTCTCCATTCCGTTGTCGTCTGTAGATTTCCACTGGTGTGTTGTTCTGATAACTTTGTAGTTACAGTTATTGCTGATGACTTCAGTTGTTGGAGTGCTGGGGCGTTTTTGTGCTACTGGTGTTGACGTATGTTCCTCTCCTACGATTCGCAGCTCCTGTTGGTCGTTAGTGAGATTAGCAGCAAAAGGTAGTTTCTAACACCGATGTGATGAAGTTTCTAGTTTCACTTACGTCTTCTCTTGTGTTGTGTTGTTGAGATGGCACCTGAGTATCTGAGATGTTTTCTGCCGCAATGTTCACATCACCTCCAGTATATAACAGTACGTGCGGCGCCGGCTATAACTGTTCGTAGCCGTCTTCACCACAATGTCACTTAACACTTATACATTAGGTGTTTCTTTTGTTGGCCACCACACAGAGTTGAAGTCTGTTTATATTGTTGGCGCTTGCCGTCGAGTCTAACCGCGATCGCGCACACTATTTCCTATATCGGAGACGATGTTAACGGTGCGACGGTCCACTCACGACTGTTCCCGTTGCCTTGATAACTTGCTCAGTGCTAGTGTATGACTGTACCCACTGTGTTTAAGATCTTGTTTTTCTAGTCAATAAAAGAAGAAAGAAAATAGCTAATGAATGACGGTGCCGGCTTATTCAGAACATACATCGGGACCGCCGACATCTGACGGACGAATCACTGTCAATAATGTCACATGTTCTTACTCCCTACGTGCTATAGGGAGCTTTAGGTTTAAGCTCAGGAGGAAAGTGCAGAAAGCGATGACCGGGAAATGGAACAGAGCGTGGTGGTTGCCCTTTCCTCGCATTCGCTGATTCGGATCCCCGTCCGGCCATCCAAATATAGATTTTCCATGGTTTCCCCAAATCAATCAAGATGGTTTCTTCAAATATTAATGATCATGTTTCTCGACCCTAGTCCCTTCATCAAACTATCTCAACATCGACGAGGCGTAAAGTTGGTGGAAGGGGAAATTTTCCATCTGCTCGAAACTTGTACTAACCTGTTGAAATTTGTTTTAACTGCTTCCTTATAATGTCCTCTTCAGATTTTCCGCTCTGGTTTTTCCGGAAAAGTCACCAGGAATTAAATTAAAAATGCCGAAATGTGAGACGCTCCACAACCGCGAAATGTTAGCAGCACTGCAATAATGACACAAAAATTATCGGTACGGTGATCATAGTGGTCGTGATTAGGTTGAAAGTCAGCCTGGACCAAGAGTAAAAAGTTTACGGGAAATTCGTTCTGCGGCATCCATCTCAGAAACGGGCGCACTTGTTTACAACGGAAGCAATCGATTATCTCTGACCGCTTGTATCGATCTTAAGATGGCGAGCCTTGTTGTACTGCATCTATCTGCTAATTTCGTGCGACGTTTTACAACATAGTGAAGCTAAAACGGGAAGAAAATATTCTAACAAAGAATTAACAACATTTCAGAAGATTGTCACTGCTCTTGCAGCACCGGTGGCATCTAATAGCGGCGCGTCACTCTCACATTTCGGCATTTTTAATTTAATCCCTGCTGACTTTTCCGAAAAACCAGAGCAGAAAACGTGAAGAAGGCATTATAAGGAAGCAGTTAAAACAAATTTCAACAAGTTTGTTTACCATGGTTTCCCCAAACCACTCCAGACGAATGCGGGATGCTTCCTTCAAAAAGGCCATGGACGAATTCCTTCCCGTTCCTTTTCCCCAGTCCCATCCCGCCTCTAATGACCTTAGTACCAGTTTCGGGCAGGTGGATAATATCCCCTCCCTCCCCGTTACGTCATAAAAAAGAATAACAGAAATTTGACACCATTACTTGCTCTAGCAATGTACTGATCATGTGCCGGTATTCGAGTTAACTAGCCTAGATTTTTTTGTTATTATTTATTTGTTTATTTTATTTCCGTGTCTTCTGCTTGCTTCAGGGGAAACTATTGTAATGGAGGAGCTAAAGTGTTGCCAGCTGTCTGTGAAACGTGTAGCTTGTGTTTTAAGTGATGACAGTATTTTTGTTTCTGAAGCGTGCAGTTTGTCAGACAGAGATTGGGAACATTCCCAACAATAACATTGATGATTACTGCAAACAACCTAAAAACCCGCAACGAGGACGGCTGCTACGCGAAGACCAGGACTCGAAACTAAAAAAAAAACTTTAATTTATTCAGGGTACAAACACATACATTCCTCTATCAGATATGACATAAATTTCATCAGATTTCTATTATTCCGGGTGCAGGGAACACTTGAGCAATAAAATTTAATCTGCCTAGGACCGCCAGATTTATTAGATTTGTTTTTTGTATGTTGTTGATCTGTCTGATTTTGTGCAAAAGCAGTGTGGCTCTTGTGTTGTTTAACACATGCCGCCAGTTGACTACACTCATTTTGAGTGGGTCCGTTTCTAGCCACACTCCCAGGGCTTTATGCTTGTTAATTTTTTTGAATCCATACGTATTTACCATGTTTTGTGTTCTTAATCCAATGAAAAGTATGCCAGATTTGTTCATGTTAACAGTAGCGCCGCTTTCATTGCCGAAAATCCTTATTTGGTTGTTAATTGTAGCTAAATCGTTATCGTTATTTTGTTCTCATTCCCATTTTCTTCATGGTATTGTATAAGAACTGATGTTCGACACGATCATATGCTTTATCGAAATCAAGGAAAAGGATTCCCGCTTTTAGTTTCAGGTTGTCTGCAAAAGAGATTGTGTCTCTGTATTCCAATATTAAGTGTTGGATCCCGCGATTATGGATCGGGCCTGCCTTATACGGGCCAAGCATTTTGGTGAGTAGTGGCGTTATTCTTCTTTTCAGGACTCGAGTCAGGATCCTGTAATCAGAGTTTAGTAGCGTAATGGGTTTCAGGTTTTAATATCCCTCATATGTGGCGCTTTGGGAATAAGGACTATTATGACTTCCGTGAAGGCTTCAGGCAATCGTTTAATATACCATATTTCATTGAACACTTCAACCATCTTGTGGGAAATGACGTTCCAGAATCTTCTACAGAATTCCAGCGGGATGCCGTCGCAGCCAGGTGATTTTCTTGTTTTTCCTGCCATAAGGGAGAACTCTGCCCCTTCTAATGTGATATTTCTAGTGATTTCGTTTCGTTCGTTGTTGTCCAAAGATTCATTTATGTGGTTTAAAATGAAGTGTGTGTCATCCCTGACTATAGTGGAGGCTTTTTAAAGGGCGGAAAAATAGTTCCAAATCATTGCTGGAATCTCTTTTTGGTTGGTTATTCTGACTCCCTCTGCCGAAGTTATGTTAGAAATAAATTAAGAGTTTCTTCTTTTTGTCGTTCTAGTCTCTTTCTCTACGACATCCGCGTTATCAGTATTGATTAAGAGGGTTTCCATTTTTGCTGCCTGTGTTTGTTGATTTTGGCTTTATATTTTTTAATCAGTACGTGGTCTTGGGTAGTGAACACGTCTCTTTTATACAGATCCTTCAGACATCCGTAGTAAAATTGCATGGTGTTGCTTGTCCAGTAATGTTTTCCTTGCGAGTAGGCAATTTTTGCTTTTCTGATTCTCGGTTTTGCGTGGGTGACCCACCAGGTTAAATTAGAACTATACTTGTGGCAATTTCTAATACTCGAAAGCCAGGCACTGATGACGGTTTCCTTACATGCTGTGTCGCGGAGAAGCGAGACATTTATCTTCCAGTATCCTTTACCTCTCTCAGTACAAATTGGGTCGCTCTTGATTCTGCATATATACGGACAGTGATCGGAGAAACTTTAAGGTGCTATTTCATCTCTGCTACCTGCTAGATTTAGATTATTAGATACATAAATTATGCCATGTCTGCTTTTAGAGGTCGAAGTCATGTGTGTGTGACTGAATTGGTTTCCATTCAATGAACGTCTATTTCAGGCCTAAACCTTCGATCATTTTAATCATCTCTTGGCAGATAATAGCGTTTGGTCTTTGATCGCTTCGGTCAATAACACAGTTGAAGTCGAAAGAATGTAGGCTTTCTCGGTGAGTCAGTTGCGTAAAATCTTCTCGGGCTTTCCACTGGGATAACGCGTCATTAAAAATATATACTGACGCGTTTTCCCGGTGGAAAGCCCGAGAAGATTTTACGCAACACTGGTTTGTTTCCTGCGTAATAAGTATGGAATTTCCGTTTTGAAGAATTCCGTTCTTTTGTTGGTGCCTGAGGGTGCAGATAAGTTGATGATGCATATGTCATTGATGCATACTGATATCCCCCTCCCGAAAGTTAAAGTTTCGAGAGTCCTTCCTTGATTAATATTTCCGTGCCAGTTTTACTATGGGGATCCAAATTAGTTATGCTTTGATATCCGAAGATGTCAAACTCGCTTGATATCACTTCTTGTATGAGTGCGACATACTACTTGACTTTGGTTAAGAAATTGTTGCAAAGAATGCAGCTTGATTGCGGTTATCATACGATTAATGTTAATTGTCGCTATTGTTAAAACTTGGTTCATTATATTGAAGTTATTGTTACGTAGCAGATGAAAAAATTGTTATTGTTGCCGAAAGGAGCATTTATATTGATAATGCGGATTTATTGATTGATATTGCAATACCCAGCCCATTATTAAACTTTCAACGTCTTTTATCTCAATTCCATCTTTAATTAAAAGGCTGTCCTTGTACTGGTTTCTCTACAAAAAAAAATTTTTTTAATGGCATTGTGTCCGGTATATTAACCTCTGACAGTGTAACTACTTGCAATAAAGCTATGTCAATGTATGTGTTGCGTATGTACTCTACAAGACATTGTACTTTGAAAGGCATTTCTATATGATTTATATTTATCGTTGAAATACTATGAGATTGAAACGAATTCTTTGGTATTTGTATTCAAACAGGGTTCTCAACATCATCTTACCATAATGTTTGTTGTGTATCACTAGACTTGTTCATTTCTTTGTCCATAAGTAACTTTTCCTCGCTGGCATGTCAATTTGCGCGTTGAGTTTGGCAAGGTTCTGTCAGCTTCTTGCAGTTTTATTTTATTGGTTTTCCGGGTTTTTGTTCGTGCGCTTCTTGTAATTTTTGTTTTCTTGATTTTTTTTTTGTGTATATGTTCTGTGTATTCTTCGTCATTATATGTTGCGTCTATATTTTTTTCTATGATCATTGGTTCAAGGCATGGAGGATGGTCAAGGGAGTAATTGTCATCTCTGGACATAATTGTATCTCTGATCTGTTGTGCATCGGCGGATGAGTATTTCGCATTCGATGTGGTTTATTTCACATGTATTGGTATTTCTTTTCTGGTGAGTAATTTCAGCAGTCTGATTTTCTGTTCTGTCTATAAGAACTTTGTTTTGATCACAATTGTGTCATTCTTTCGTATTGTTAAGTCTTGCGGATGGGTTAACTATATTTGGATAATCTTCATTAGTTTTTGAAGCGTCTTTATCGATGGTTGGTGTATCTACTTCTTGTTCTATATGATTCCTGTTGGCTCCAACCTCGCCAGACAGGGCGCCGGCATATGTAGAAGAGCCGGAAATGCGTAATCTTTCATTACTGTTAGGATTGGCGCCTATTTTCCGTTGCGGACAGTGTGCTCTAAGATGATCAGCAGAGTTACAAAAAGCGCATGTGCGTGGCTGTCCATCATAAATTACGAGGGCTTTGAAACCTTGTATAAATACAGAAGACGGTATATGTTTCTTTAGATCAATTCTTGCTATCTTCAGGCAATTCTATCATTACCGTGGCGCCACAATCTGATGGTTGATTCTTATCGATCTCGACGAAATAAATCGAAAATAAAGAATAAACTTTTTTGATATCTCGATTGGTTTTCGAAATATAGCATGTCATAGTTATAGTTCCCTCTGCCTTTGGTGTTTTTTCTTCTGGTCCAGGCCGTATGTCAACCTAGCAACAATCATTAGGAAGAAAATAAAACACCTATAGTGCATTTCCACCGTGTAGATATAGTGGTTTTGGTGGGAAAAAAAATTTCTGGTCCAGGCCGGATCTCACCTTAACCTCCTCACTTTTGAGATATCAAAAAACTTTATTCTTTATTTTCCATTTGTCTCGTCGAGTTACATACGAATTCATCATCAAATTTGACTATAGCGAAATTTTTCTTCTGGTCCAGGCCGTATTTCAAACTACGTCAATTATGAAATACGATATCTCGAGAACCAAGCGAGATATCAAAAACCTTTATTCTTTATTTTCGATTTGTTTCGTCGAGTTCTACAAGAATCAACCATCATATTGTGGCGCCACGGTAATGATAGAATTCCCTACCTTCATTGTCTACCTTGAACCACATGTTCCCGGCCCACTTTTCACCAGAAATGTGCACTACATTGCCAAATGATTGAAAACAACGTTTAATGTATTCGTTATCAACTTCTAATGGAATCTTATACAATTTCACGCATCGCAGACCAATGTCAGTATAACTTATTTTAACATGACTTACGTCTCCAGTTGAATTACAAATTCACATTCTCCGTTGGTTGCCTCCATCACTCTAATTCAGCTTTTATCATCTCGCATCTTGACGTATACCACATTTTCTAGGAAGTCATATTGCAGACCAACTACTTCTTCCGCAATTCTTTCGTATAATCAACGGTCGATCTCGTGGACTTTAGGTCGTGAATAACCGTAGGGAAAGCTGAAATTAAGTGTTGATTTCCTTAGTGCTAAATCCATTTTGAACTTGTTCTTCTAAAACTCACGAATTGATTGCAATGTGTATTAAACAGCTAGTTTGAAGAGGACGCTAGCAGCTGGCCTCCTCATCGAAATTGAGTGAAGACTTCTCACTATATTAACGGAACACTATGTTAAAATTTGGTAAGGCGTGTAAACCAACAAAAAGTTTTATTTCTTACGGAGCAATACAATATTCTGTTGTCACGATAAATAAAACAGTTGAAGACTGCGCCTTAAAGGCCGCAGCAACACGCGGTTAACTAATTTCGCGACGTATGTCAAGCTTAATTTATGCGGTTACTTATCCATCAATTTGCAACTTAACCCACTGTGAATCCTTGCTTTAAATAAATCACTAGAACTCTGGAAATATGTGATATCTGGAATAAATTTTCTACGGAACGCACCGGTTGGTTGACCAAACCCACATCAAAACATTAAAAATAAAACTTCTCCTTTTGGTACTTTATCATTGCAGATTTCTGGCATAAATGTAACATCTGTACTTGCCTTCGAAAGTATACATTTTTAATACACATTAATGATCCATACAAACTCACAGATAACATTTATTTTAAGCCATTAACGTTTTGTATATAATTTTTTTAAATGAAAAAAGAAACTTAACAATTAATAAGAATATTTCAAAAATGGAATATACCATCCATCTTAACAACTTCTGCCTTCAGGCAGCCATAGAGATGAATGATCAGGCGAGGCCAAGTCGATAGTACAACACTACATCATAAAATGGTTTGAAATAAACTAAAAACTATTGGATTGAATGAAAAATTTACTTGCTGGGTAGAGGAATTCTTAAGTAAAATGTTAGAGCAGGAAATACATTATCAAAAGAGGTGTAAGTGTATTGGGACCATTGCTGTTTATTATTCTAATGAATGATTGTGTTTATAGTTTCAGAATTTAGGTTGTTTGTAGATGACATATTGGTATATAATAACATCAAGACACGAGAAGGCTGTGAACAGCTGCATGGTGACCTGGATAGAATATGGTCAGCACGGAATGAAGATAAATAATAAGAGGAGTCAGCTTATAAGGTACACAGCTTAAAAGTAAAGATTGTTGTTGGCTTGAAGTGTATATATCTTGATAACAAACTCAACTGGGAGACCACATTTGGCTGGTGGTAGGAAAGAGTTACAAAGTCCTACATTTACTGGAAAGAGTGATGAGAGGATGCAACAGACTTGTTAGGGAATTGGGTTACAAAACTTTTGTCAGACCATTGGCTGAGTATAATGGTGTAGTTTGGGACCCACATTTTGGGTATCAGATACAGGAGTTGGAGGGTATCCAAATAAGAGCAGCTAGATTTGTTTGTGGAAATTATCGCAGGTCCCAGTCAGTATCTGATATGATAAAGGAGCTGGATTGGGAGTCATTGGAGGACA
Source organism: Vandiemenella viatica (assembly GCA_031002005.1). Classification (NCBI taxonomy): domain Eukaryota; kingdom Metazoa; phylum Arthropoda; class Insecta; order Orthoptera; family Morabidae; genus Vandiemenella; species Vandiemenella viatica. Next base: position 218,302,007 of record JARYHS010011408.1, on the reverse strand, counting down.
GGAGGAGGGAAGAGAGTGCTGGGAATGTACAAGGCATATGTTGGTGATGGTGCTTGGAGGGATATTGGTCGAAGAATTAGGAATAGTGCATGGAAGGAGAAAGATGGCTATGACAACAAGCTGACAATCGATTTCATGCATAAAGGGGTGGGAAAAGTTTCTTTTGTGGGCAAGGGTGTCAGGGATTGGAACAAATTAATAAGTGATGAATAATATAGCAATAATGCTAAAGGAATTTAAAATTAAAAATTTTAAATTGCAAAAGTAGATGGGGGAGGAATTTAACATTCAAATTGTATAAAATAAAAATGGGTAATTAGTTGATAGGGAATTGCCATCGGAGTATGTGCTCCATCTCAATTAAATTAATAACAATAATAATAATAAAGGGTCAAAATGACATTTTTAAAAATTTCCAGAGAGCAGGTTTTTGTCAATGAAGTTCGTTCTCCACAGTGGCAACTCCTAGGTAGACTAAGGTCTATTTCTCCTTGCTACCAATTCCTACAATATAGCGATCGATTATCACCGGCGTTTTCCGCATCTCAATCACAGAAATACTCCGGCAAAAGCAGGAAGCATCTTCAAAGAGCACGACGACGGTGTGCAGTCAAACGAGGCGTCGCGTGACAAAGGACGCGCTGAGGCGTCGGCCGGAGGCGCCACTCAAAGGAACAACTCGACGACATTCTCCGCACGACGCCTTACGCTTCACTAACAATTGTGAGCTCAGTGAAACTAACACATCCTGCGAACCACGTACCCCCATCCAGACTTTTCGTCAATTGACCTATCCTGATGCGGTCTTAAGCCGACAAATAGAAAAGTCTTGACTGCAGGAAATGGTCTTTACGGTTCGGTAACACGCCCCGAGCGTCATGGATGAGCGGTAACGCCCTGGCCTCGCATTTGAGAGGACATAAGTTCGAATCTCCGTCTCATCATGCAGATTCCGATTTTCCATCTCTTCCCTAAATAACTAAAAGCGAATGAAGGGAAGGTTCGTTAAAAGGCTATGGCCGAATTACTTCCCGTTCTTTTTCCCCAATCCTTTCCCGCCTCTAATTACCTAGACGTCAACGAGGCGTAAAACCATAAGAAAAAAACTGGTGACGTGCTACTTGTTACAGGCAGAAACTATCAATGATTTCGGAAAACCGTGGATATCGAAAATATTACCTGCACGAACCGAGATTTGAAGTAGTGGTCACTCAAATTAGATGTTAATTAATTCGCAATTACTGACTCATTATTTCCTGCGTACGACTGGAAGGTATGGCGCATTATTTATTACCTGCACATTAAAATAGATTGTTCGAGTGAATCTGTGTCAAATTCTTACTTAAATGTATTTCTACTACTCTTCGATTTTTGCCTCCTAAGGTACATGAAAATTAATCCTGTGCATTTATCTCGACGCTTCTTTTCTTAACGTCCAATATTTCTTCATCCTTTCACTTTACTGATTCGTCCTTTCTTGGGTCCAGATGTTATAACCTTTCCTCCTCTTGTTCTCCTCGAAACCCTTGAAATTTTGTATCAGCCTAATTAATTGCTGTCTTGTGGTCTTTCGTTATTATAATCTTTATCACATCATTCTTTATTCCTTGGATCCACTGGTTGTCGTTCTTACTTTAGTAAACGTGGTTGAAAATTCTTTTTGTAAGTCTTCTGTTATCTATTCTCATTATGAGGACAAAAAACAGACTCTCCTCTTTTTTATCGTATCTGACATCCTTTCACTTTTTTCTTCCATGTACTGTACATATCTTCATTCCTCCAGTGCCCAAACTTTTCCTTTTCCGGTTTCAATGGACCGCATATTTTTTCTCCACATTTTCTTTCTTTTTTCTCTATCTGTTCTTTTTCTCCAGTTTTCCCAGGGAAAATTAATTCTAACACGCTGAGACTCTCTTGTTTGATTGTTGTGTTGAAGTGTTTGATTTTAGTTTTCATTAAGAGATTCTTCTTATTGTATGTATCTTTTATCAGTTGTTATGCTAGTACCAATTTTCTTGCTCTTGATCTGTTTGCTTCGTTAACAGCATTTATTTCTTACATTTTAAGAAAAACTTAAATTATGGTTCGACAAATTTTCATCATGTTGTTGAATGTTTTATACCATACTTTCACTGTGTAATTTATCAATTTTTCATTTGGTTTTTTTAATATTAAACAATTTCATTCATATTTTCATAACCGAAACTTTTTTAAATACTTTAATTTCGATGACGGATATTCATAGAAGAGCTACAACTCTCTACTTATCTTTAATTTCATAAAAAAATTCTACATTTGTTTTTCTAATAAATTTCAACACCGGCTGTTTTTATTACAAAATTTGGCTTACCTGCCGGGTGCTTAGACATACGTTGTTTCAAATCTCCTTCCGGCCATACAGATTACGTATTTTTATTGTTTCTCTAAATCTCTTCATGCAAACGCCGGGATGGTTTTTTCAAAAAGACATGGTCGAATTCCTTTTCTTTCCCCGTCTCCAATAATCTCCCAGCTTTGATAACGAAGAAGTCGACCAGACATAAAGAAGGTGTGGGACCAGAAGTTACGATTAATCGCCAGGCTAGAATTTTTCATCATAAGAAAACTTTCCCCAAAAATGTATGCAAAGTGTATTATTGAACGTCGTAGCCAAATACTGAATAATAGACTACGTCTAAAGTAGATAAATTAAATTAAACAATTCATTTTAAAGTTTTACGCGCAGTTTTTCTTAAGTTATTAGACTAACATTCGTCGTTTTTGTAGATCCTATTGTGTTCAGTTTCTTGTTAAGAATTGGCCAAGCCTGAGACAAAACTTATTTTTGCTGAAAGTAGAAACTTTTTTTTTTATTGAAGTCAAAGATAAAGTATTAGATTTGGTATTTTATTTGTATGTTTGTTTGTGTGGGTGATGCATGTCTTCCTACATAACTTAAACGCCTGGCGCAAAGACTTATTTTCATCCTCGGAATATGCATTTTAATCCATGAACTTTCTGCTGTACAGAGTAACATGGTAATTTAATTCCTTATTTCCAGCTATATTTAGTAGATTATCTAATCATGATATTTTAAAGCCCCTCTTTTTTTGCTTTATAACAGTTTGCAGAGCTGTCTTAGGATGAATATTTGTATTCTAGTCTTTGAAAATAAATAAACACACCATTACACTAAAATGAATGATTAATGATTTTATTACTAAGCAGGAGTAGTGAAACGATTTGTCAGAAAGAGCTACAGATTTTCGAATATCCTTTTAAACAGATATCCACAATCCTGGATGCGACCAATAATTCAGTTTTCTTTGTGTTTTTGGCTTTAAACACAATCAGTTAATTTAGGTGTCTAGGATTTCAGACAGGAACAACTAATATTAGGTCAGTTGCGTTTCTGGAGTCATCCTGTAATGTTATGTATAAAGTTTATATTACAAATTTAGAATTTTCTAACAATATGTTATGCGTACTTGCTATTACAGTGACATTTTCAGAATTAAACCATAGAATTTCAAGCTAATTTTGTTTTCACTTAATAACAGAGAAAAGGCCAAAGATCTGAAATAATTCAGCAAACAGCTTTCATCTCCTCTACTTTTCAGTCAAAATTTAGAACTGCATCGTAATATAATATGTGGGAATTACTTTCTACTGGGAAATCTTGAAACATACTTATTACGTTGCAACAACAAAACACAGTATAAAGTTCACTATAAAATCTTTTAGTTTCAAATATTGATCTAGGTCTCAGAAATAAGAATGGAAAACAGCACTTGGTAGTGAGGTGTGCACTTTTGGAATACAAAAACGAACTAAAACTGAAATATTTGAAATGTGGTGTTGTATAAGGATGCTGAAAAGTAATTGGGCAGATAAAGCAAGAAATGAAGTTATCTGGAAATTATGGGTAACGAAAGAAGTTTGTTGAAGAGTTTCAGAAAAAAAAGACAGCAAGTTGGATTACGTCTTAAGACACCTGATATTGGTTAATTTGTTAGTGGAGGGATCAGTTAAAGATAAAACGGTATATGACCAATTGATCACAATGATTTTAATATACGAGGCAGGTAACTGAGGACGTATGTTGAGAAGAAGAGATTAGATTCAGGTAGGAAGAGATCAAGGATCGCATCGAGACACTGATGGCAGAAAAAAAAAGTATAACAATTTTTTAAATAGAATTAATTTTCTAATTTTGAGGATGAATTATTGAAAATCAGAAACAGATTGTCATGACGGAACGTATTGTTTTTTGGACGAATATATTTGTAATATAAAATTGTTCTTCTGGTTACATTTACACAAAGATTTTTCAGAAATCTCACCGTTAAAATTTTTGAAATAATTTCTCTCAGTAGTAGATAAAGTAATTTTTGTTCAAAAATGATCAGTACCTAAAAATAAGTTCTTTATACGATTTTTTTCCTTGGATCTGGTGAAACGATTTTTCCATTCCTCACAAAAAACCATTTCGCGGCTATGACGAATCCGCCTTCCAAAAACTGTGAAGCTCCAATAAAATAACAGTATACGACTATTACTAATAATTACCTGCTAGGCATTACAATGGATAAGATGTTTAAAGAGCGATACTGAAAATCTGGCGTATGGCACCCTGTAGCGAACCGAGCGGTAATCCGCCACAGAACCAGGGTTCGCTTCTATCAATCACTTCCAGATTAGATTTAACTGAAATATGTGGTCCCTGTGATCGAAGGTATAACGCTCCTTCTCCTACTTATTACTAGTAAATGAGCAGGAAATTAGTATTAGCAAATGAAATATCAGGAATAATATTAAGTAGTTTAATAAATTCACTTGAATGAATTACACAGGCAGACATATGAATAATCATGAAAATACCGTATGAAAATAACTGTTACTCAGTTCATCAATATTACTAATGAAATCCTAGCTACTTGACATATCTTTCCCATCCACCGAGCGTGGTGGTGTAACGGCTAGCGTTCTGGCCTCGCATTCGGGAGGACGGCGGTTCGAATCCCCGTCCGGGCATCCAGATTTGGGTTTTCCATGGTTTCCCCAAATCACTCCAGGTGAATGCCGGGATGCTTCCTTCAAAAGGCCACGGCCGAATTCCTTCCCATTCCTTGCCCCCCCCCCCTCCCCCATTCTTTCCCGTCTCTAAAGACCTAGTTGTTATAGGAGACGTTAAGCAGTTAAAAAAAAAAATCTTTCCTATCCGTCAGAGGGCAAGTGAATGATTTAGTCAGTAACTGTTAATCATACATGATGTTCAGGTGTTGCATCTATGGTGGTCGGAGACGAACTCTCCAGGCGTCTGTCTAAAACTGCGCTCCGAGAACATAGACCTGGAGGGGGAAACTAGCTACCATTGGCTATTCGTCATGTGTCTAGCAAATAGCTAGCCTATAATTGGTCCATTAATTCATAGTAATTACTTTATAGAAAGCAGCGTGGGAGAAGGCTTTCTCACGCTGTGGGCTACCACTTAGCCTGAAACATGCTGCATCTAAAAGGAATTATGTTACCGGACTCAAGAGCATGAGCAAGTTGTTCCAAATAAATACGCTATATTATTGTAGCTTAAAACATGCCAATGCATTACATTTTTTTTAACTGCTTTACGTCTCTTTTTAACATCGAGGTCTTTAGAGACGGGAAAGGATGGGGGGCAAGGATGGGGGCAAGGAATGGGAAGGAATTCGGCCATGGCCTTTTGAAGGAAGCATCCCGGCATTTGCCTGGAGTGATTTGGGGAAACCATGGAAAACCCAAATCTGGATGCCCGGACGGCGATTCGAACCGCCGTCCTCCCGAATGCGAGGCGAGAACGCTAACCGTTACACCGCCCCGCTCGGTCAATGCATTACAACATGTAACCAGAGAAATTGGACGTGAGCGCCCGGAATGAAATCGATAAGCAACTAGCCCGCACAGTGGTCGTCAGAGCTTCTTTCAATTACCTTTTAAGCAGAGACATGCGCGACTGATATACGGGTATGTAGAAAAAATTTCCGGCGCTGAAAATGTTCTCTCTATTACGGGAGAGTTAGCAGGATTAATAAACACGATGCTCCTGCGGTTTGCGTTCCTGTAGCCACTGTCGATTCAAAATACACCAGCAGAGTCGAATCATAGGCTACATACAGTAGTTTCCCAGGCAAATAAATTCTCTCCCTTTATTTTTTTTTAAAGAAAAATCCTGCAAAAACTTCTGTACTATAATATACTGTATATTTTCTTTCATCTATAAATATATTCTAAAACAAAAAGTACTAAGTATTGTTCTCTTTCGGACTTATAGTGTATTGTATAGGTTTCACATCTTAGAAAATACCAGAGAATCTGATAAGTGCTACCACACGTAATACATAACAGTAAAGATTATTTACAGCAGCAAAAATGTCAGTAGTACTTGGTTACTCAGTGGCCATATAAATCGATTGTGGTTTCTTTCTAAGAAGAGAATTACGCCTCAGAAAAATCTTCTGAAGAATTAAGAACAAATGAAAGTGCTATAAAGGGGACGTATCGTGAACCACCATAGAGATGATTGTCTGTTTTGACGTAACGTTCCGTATGTAAGTAGAGCTGAGAGCACTATGGGAGCGTGCACAAACTACGTGGCTCAGTCCAGGGGAGAGGGGGGGGGAAGGGGTTGACTGGTAGTCTACGCTGAGCTACGTGGGGGGAGGGGGGGTTTCCGAGCCAGGCCACATAGCTTTCCTTTCATAACATTTTTCACAGTTAAAATAAGGAACAGAACACAACAGCGTGTGAATATTTATTTCCATCAGTTAATTATCTCCGTATGTAATTTACAATAGCCTGACAGGAGAAAACAGTCCAAAATGTCTTCTGGAATCAAAAGGAAAAAAAGCTACGTGCTATGTGTGGGAGGGAGGGAGAGGCAAAAGCCCCGTAGGGCTACGTGGGGGAGGGGGGGGGGAGGGCTTCACGGGAGGCCAACATGGAGCTACTTGGTTTAGGGACGCTCCCAATCTTGAATACGTTAGATGCAAGAATGAAACTTACTGTCAGTGTCAAGAAATAATTCATTACGGTAAGACAATGATTTTCCTGGTTATAGCTGTTTCTCTTTCTTGGTAATTGATGGAAATTGTCTACTGTAAGTAACAAGGAGCGTAATTAAAAAGGAAAAGGGAATGATGATGAAAATAACCATTTTTTTGTTATTACTAAAACTTCTTTTCTGCCCATGTGTAACTAATCTGTGAATACAATCGCGTGTTACATAAAAATATCATTACTAAAAACAATATTTTTGACGTGAACGCAGTACCAGTCTTCTCCAAACCTTTATACCACATAAAAAGAATAAGACAAATATATTTGCTCGTAAATTTCGCAGACGGATGCCACTATCTTCCATTAGGCCAAGTCATCCAAAACGACCCTCGTAGGCAACAGACAGAACAAAAATAAAAGACACTAGTGCGTCACATTCTAATAAACAAGGGAGTAAACATAATGCTACATCTTTCTTTCTGAGCAGAACTACATTTTTAACTGATTCTGTACTCTCTGACATACCTACTGCCCGCTATCTGTCTAGATGGTTCAATCCACGTCGTCAATCAGGATGCCCGATACGTCATGCGTTTCACTGGCATGGAGACGAGGGTGAAGTCTTATTCCTTCGGTAACAGAGGGTGACATACATTACGAAGTCTAATCTCATTGTTCTCATGTTATCTAATACCGCTCTATCCTTCTTAACCACCACTAATCTTCTCGAAAAAACAGTCTGGTATTTTTACGAGAAGATTGCTGATAGATAAGAAGATTATAGAAGAGCCCAGACAGCATTAATTAGAACAATGTCATAGTCTTCATGACGCATGTCACTCTCTTGTAAGGATGGTAAATGTCACACACCACGCCCTACTCCCTTTTTTCCCACCATACCGTAGAAACAGGTGACGGATCAAGCATCCTGATTGGCCAGGTGGACCGAACCTTCTAGATAGAAAGCGGGTAGATCAGGTAGTACAGAACGTTGTATTTTACACAATTACGCGGCTTTGGCAGGACAGCCAAGAGATCAGTGACAGATTACAAGCTATTAAAATGTAGGCACGATGTAACAGAATCAACAAACTACATTCTTTACCTGGTAATAAAGGTTGACTATAGTTATTTCGGTTAAACTTCATTCACACTTCTCACATATTGGGCGAGTTATTAAACAAACACTCCTGAACGAATGGCCTTGGATCTAAAAACTTTAAATACGCACTCATGTAATCACTACTGTACCATATAACAGGACCCCTGCCTCTAAAACTTTCAAAAATGTTTCCTCCATACCAGGTTCAAGAAAATATGTTGCAAGAAACATTTGTTTGACATAAAATTTCTAATATTTTGATTGTTAAAGGCTTTTTTAACACTGTGTCATAAATGGGTGAAAGTAAAGAGATAATAAATCATTGAAATTAGTACAGCAGGTGAATTGTTTGATGTTACAAAGTTGGCAGTGTCGGTTATGTCGCAGGGGCGGAGGTGTGCGAGGGCTGCGGTCGCGAGATCCACGACCGGTTCGTGATGCGTGTGTCCGGCTCGTCGTGGCACGAGCACTGCCTGGCGTGCTGTGACTGCGGCGCACTGCTGTCGGGGTCCTGCTACCTGAGAGCCGGCAGCCTCTACTGCAAGCACGACTACGACAGGTAAACTCAGCCGGGAGCTAGGGCAACTACACTCCTGTACCGTTAGTACTACATTCTTCCTCTTAAAGAGCAGACAACCTCGTAAATTTAAAGAAACAACAAATATGTAGCTACTAGTATTTTTGAATGCATAATTTTGGTCCAGGAAACAAAAATTATTGGTCCAGGGAACATATATACGGGATCTCGAAAACGGATCTAGTCATTTGGGTGAAATTTCATATTTAGTTGACTTTTTGTTTTTTAAGTTTATCAAAATAGGTGTCTTCCCTGTAAAAGTGCGATTTTACAAAATACGAACGAGTTTTGTATTTGGTATCTCGGAAACGGCTCTAAAGCCAACTCGTATACGTTTTAGGTACCAGAAAGCCTATTGGTAGATAGTTTCTCTTTGGTTACAACAAGTAACTCTTATATCTTTAAACGAACAGTTCTTGTATACTAGCTGATTCGTGTGAATATTTCGCACAATATCTTAGCCTGTCACCGAATGGCAATATAATAATCTGTAAATAAATAAATGCAAGTTTATTTATTGAAATAAATAAATGTATATATATTTATTAGTTAAATGTATTTTATTTTGAAGAAAGTATCAAATACCAGTCTTATTGCAAAAAGTCGTTATCGTTAAATACTACATGTTCAGATGTAAAACATTTAAAAAGTAGACAGTTAAAAAATAGATATTTACTTTGGCAGATTTGATTTTTTTTTCGAACTTCTTTACTTTATATAAGTTCTTTGAAAATAATATTAGTAGTTATAATGTTGTCGTTTACTTTTCGGCCATACGTCTCTTTAACACAAACATAAAATTAATTGAATCTACGAACGCGTGAAAAAGCACGTACAGGTGACCATACAGAAAACGTATTCTGGTAAATACAATCCTGCGCTTTGAAGCGTCTGACCTTGTGATTTATTAATGGCCATCGTGAAGGTTACTTTTATTGGGAATCGTTTTATCATTTTGAAAGGCGCGGTTGGCCAGAAAAGTGAGGTTAATGCGAGGTTTGAAGTGAATGAATTTAGCACTGATGATGTACTCGTCTAAAGAATTATCGCTTACCTTTCACCATTAATTAATCCCTAAATAGAGAGCAATTCTTGTATTCAGTGATTCGCAAGCAGCGTTTAACTCATCTCGTAGAAGTTTCAGGTTCCAGTAAGCCTACTGATGCTTGTTAAGCTCCTCTTTGGTCAGAGCAAGGAACTGTACTGTTCAAAATGCCTAAGAAGGCTACAAGAAATACTTTTAACTTTGATTTTACATGTTGAAGAGAAATCGAAAGATGCCGGGCAAAGATCGGTCACCCAGATAGTGAATATTATTGATCCTGCGAATATTATTGATCCCGTACTATGTTGGATTAAATAACGCACTTTTTTGTGCGGTGTAACTATTTTTAAAAGTGTTACTTCTTTGGGCTCGGTAGGGAAAAATATGTTAGTGTTATGCATTAAATGCGCTTGCGCCGTGATGATCTTCGCATGCGTATTTAACGATACAAGCAGCTACGATAATGCCCGCTGTTCCTTAAGCTCATGTTAAACAGTGGATCATATTGCATGTGAAACAGGTATTTCCTATTTCAGTAACTATAAAACTTATATTACGAAAGTATATGATACAAACTGACTAAATAAAACGGAAGTTGGATAATAATAATACAGTAATGTAAATTAATAATAATAATAATCAATATACTATCTGTAAATATCTATATAATAAAATAGTTTTTATTTGTTCAAAATAGAAAAATTATTTTCCAGTTGTCTCTCGCACCTAATTGATTTTAATAACGATAAAATTTTGTCCAAATTGATCTCAGATATAAAAGCTCTGAACTCAAACCACACATTAGGGCTCGATGCAACACTGTATAATCTAGTGAAATGTATTTTAACTTTTTGATAATTTTCATTTGTTAACGAGAATAACTAGGGCAAAGTTCCTATTTACTGTAAAAATGCAATAAAGATAGTATCGTTCGTCCAGAAACAACACAAAATAAACAGAAAAAAGTACATAGGAAAAACACACAGAAATTTCACTTCTTACGCGTGTGCACACTGATACAAAAATCGTTTCTTTTAAACCCCTTTCGCAACGAAAGTAGTTCTGTGGTATCGTATACTTTTGTAGAATCCGCTACTGAATGACAGGTAGTAAACAGAGTCATCTTCTAATGAGAAGAGTTCCATCCACTTGCTTATTTAATAGCATGATCAGAGATACGACAATTGATTCCAGCCTGAAAGTTAAAACAACAACAACAAAACGCTGACAGGTAGTTGGAGAATGAGATGAAGTATCTGTCGGAACATATTACGCAAACGCCAAGAAAGGCAAAATCTTTAATACCGAAATATCTTTAATTCCGAAATAAACATATTTACGCGAATTCTGCAATAAATATTTCGGAAACCTAAACATGCTGTTTTTTAATTACAAGCGGATAACTGGGGAAAAAAATATGACACTCTGCTGAAAATGTTTTGGAAATATAACCAAAGTAAATGGTTATCAATTTTTTAGGGGAGTAATTGTTTGCTTTTTTGTGTTTTTTGCTTCTGAGCTTTAAACTATACGAAATGCTTCCTTAATAGACTATTTGAAAGATATAAGAGCTCCCAAAAACCGTCACAGTAAAAAAATCTAACGTACAATTTCATATATACAAATATGTTGGTTTTTCCTACCTAAGAAAGCTTCAAGGATATTGATTAATATATCCAGTGCATGTCTTTTCGTAGCATAATGAATCTCTGAGGCAAAAGCAACTTCTAAGAGACAATTTTTTATGTACTTATGTAGGATTTCTGGCTTAAAATTATGGAATTTACATCCATTTAAATTCCATAACACGGTTAATTTACACTGGAAAATACTGAGAAGAACGACCTGCATCTGAGATAATGATTCAGACGATGTTAAAGCCCTCATAAAATTTATTTAGATCTGCAAAGAATTGATTTCAAAAAATTATATGCAGTAACATATGCTACAACACACTTATGAATTCACTTGAGTCATTAGAATGATTAGAAAGAAAATTTATTATTACATAGATCTTTCGATCCCAAGAAATATGTAGAATTATTATCAGCGTCAATTACTATCAGCTTCTATCCTCTCGATGTTGTCGTTCAGTGTTAATTGAACTTAAAATCGAAACTGTATAATTCTTCGAAAGTCATTTTATAAAATTGTCATAATCACAGTCAAACTCGGCAATATTCAACACCTTTCCAGTATATGATCTTATCAACAACATGAAATTCCTTGGAATGAAGTGTTTTCCGTCACTTTAATGAGGTACTAGCTTTTCCGCACAATAAGAAGTGTCCCATTATTCGGTGGATCGTTCGATCGTTCTATGGAGCAGATATACGTACCTTGTCCCGCTCCAGATCACTTGGTAGGGGTGTTGAGCATACCCTTCAAAATCCTCTGCCCACCCAAAAAAAATCTATCCTGTAAAAAAAAAATTAAAATTTTACATACCAGCTCCGGTATTTTTAATCGATACTACCACCATGCTAGTTCGTTCATTTCAAAGAGTTTATGAGTGCCGCAGTGCAGGGAAGACAAGCCAAAAAACAACAATTAGTTAAAATCGTCAGTGCCCAAGGCCACTCGCTCCTCTCGTTATTTCATCCCAGCTTTCAGTCTGTCAGCATCTTCTAACCTTCTCTTGAGCGTTTTTCTACGCACTGCATCCCTCATTTGGCTTAAAAGTCTAGATTGTGCCATCCTCTCGACCCTCCTGATTTCTACATACTCCTAACCCTAATTTCTCCTATTCTTCCCATTATTTTTAAGGAATCTAATTTCTACAGTTTGTGCCATACTCCAATACTTCTCAGTCACAACCCACATCTCGTCTACACATGTCATTACGGATATTAACCCCATTTATTATATACGATTTTGCCACTTCCAGGCACCCTTTTGGCCGATATCTTCACAGAACGCCATCTTATCATTTGCTAGTATGATTGTATTAATTTCGTAATTCAGATCATATATATTATTTTTAAATGGGCTTTTTTTGTGACGATCAATATTTTATCCTTCATACTTAACCAAAATAGATAAATGAGGTATCATTTTAAAGATTAAGTTCACCGCTTTGACATCATCATTCATTAAGAAATAAATTTTTCGAAATTCAACCCATAATGGACAGAATTATGAACAATCAGAGTCAGGGGCAAGCTGCTAGGATTTGCTGGCGTCAATATAAGGAGTGAACGCAACACCAGAAATGTTAATAAACTGTGTGTGTTTTCTACAGTAAGGTGCTTTTCGGATATTCTTGTTTCTGTTAGGGAAAATTTTTATCATTTCTCATTGTTTTGTAAACCTAGATATTCATCGTATATAATTGAACTGCTTTGAGCAACATTTCCCTGTTAAAAACCTCGATATAGTCAATGTTTCCTAGCTTCAGATTCCGTGACTTATGAATCTTTCCCCATAAGTTTCTTTTTTGATGGCTCTAGTGTGGTGTTGCAGGAAATTCGGCGCCAAGTGTTCGCGCTGCGGGGAGAGGGTGCTGCCGCACGAGCTGGTGATGCGAGCCCAGTCTCACGTGTTCCACGTGGCGTGCTTCGCGTGTGCCGCCTGCTGCCAGCCTCTGCAGAAAGGAGAGCAGTTCGTGGTGCGCGCCGGGCAGTTATACTGCCGGCACGACTTCGAGAAAGAGCTCTTCCTCATGCACCAAGCCAGCCCCTCCGGTACTACCATGTCGCTAGTAAACTAGACCTCAGGACAAGTAATAAATGTAGCTGAAAGTGCAAACTTCAAGTAGGTCGTTACATCATCGCAATTGCTACTGATATCTCTCTTATTTCTTTCTTTCTTCGAATAACCCTACGATAAATTAACTATGTTTATGCAAATTTTCTTCAATCTTTTTTTTTTGTTGTTGTCGTCAGTCTTTCGATTGGTTTGATGCAAACCTCCATCCCTTCCTATCCTGTGCTAACCTCTTCATCTCTACATACCCCTTACAGCCCACATCCTCAATTATCTGCTTCATATATTCTAATCTCTGTCTTCCTCTACAGTTCTTACCTTCGACTGTTCCCTCCACTAACAAATTAACCAATCCTGCATGTCTCAAAATATCACCTACCAGCCTGTCTCTTCTTTCTGTAAGCTTCTTCCACAAACTTCTTTTCTCACCCATCATTTCCAAAACTCGTTCATTTCTTACTTTTTCTGTCCACTTAATTTTCAGCATTCTTCTGTAGCACCACATTTCAAATGCTTCAATTTTCTTTCTTTCCGGTATTCCTAAAGTCCATGTTTCGCTACCATAAAGTGCTGTGCTCCACGCAAAGAGTTTTAAAAAGTTCTTTCTGCTTCCTAGAACAATATTTGAAACTAAAAGGTTTCTCTTTTTCATGAAAGCTCTTTTTGCTAGTGCTATTCTGCTTTTAACATCATTCCTGCTTCGGCCATCGGTTGTAATTTTACTTCCCAAGTAACCGAGTTCTCTTACTTCTCCTGTTGCATCCGATCCTATTTTTATATTTAATCCACTAGTATTGGTATCATTTCTGCTACATTTCATCACTTTTGTCTTGCTTTGATTTATATTCAGTCCAAAATCTTCCTTCAGTATTTCGTTCATGCCATTAAGTAACTTCTCAATATCCACAGCCCTCTCTGCTAACTAGACAATGTCATCAGCAAATCGTAGCATACTGATTTTTTCTCCCTAAAAACTTATGCCACATGGAAATTTTTCTTTGACTTTCTTCATTGCTTCTTCTACATACAGGTTGAATATTAAAGGGGATAGACTACAACCTTGTCTCACACCCTTTTTAACTGATGCATGTCTCTCGTGATTCTCTACTTTTATTATAGCCACTTGATTCTTATATAGTTTATAGAGTATTCTTCTATCTCGATACTTTAGACCTGACTTCTTTAAAATTTTGAACATCTTGTCCCACCTAACATTATCAAAAGCTTTTTCTAAATCAACAAATGCCATAAAAGTATCTTTGTTTTTCTTGATCCGCCCTTCAGGTATTAATCTTAGAGACAGAATTGCTTCCCTTGTACCGCAATTTTTCCTAAACCCAAATTGATCTTCACCTACTATCTCTTCTACTACCCTTTCCATCCTTCTGTATATTATTCTGGTCAATAATTTTGAAGCTTATGGATGCCCATTCTTCTTTCAATCTCTGCGAGTTCCTTTCCTTCTCTTCTTGTGTCTACTTTCTTCCACTGATTGATTTTTTCCATCTTTCCTGCAAACCTGCTATTTGAATTTTCTCTTTAAAACGTGTTATCATTTAATGAAACTGTATTCATACAAGTATTTTGTATATATCTTATTCTATTTCCTATAACAATACGGGTTTGAATTTGTAGCTTCTGATGAGTAAAATATCTGTTTCACTAATTTTTCGTTATTCATTCTGTATATGTGCTCATAGAATTGTAGTCTTCTTTTCCTCATTACATCTATTAGTTTTTCAATATATTTTATATCTTTAGTTTGATCTTAATTTAAGTCCTGATTCACTATTAATTTAGGCCCTAATATTTTTCTCGAAATTCTTCTTACTAATTTCTCTAGTGTTTGAAGATCGCTAGTTCAGTTTAGTTTAAGTATTTCTGAGGCATAAAGTATTTTTGGTATAACTACTGTTTGATAGTTCCTTAGTTTTGTATTCCAGGGTAGTAATTTTTTATTATATATGTTTCTTCTTAACTGAACTGCTTTTCCTATTTTTAGCACTATTTTTATTGCTACCTTTTTTATTGTGATGTTCGATATTCATTCTTCAAGATATTTAAAGCTACCTATTTTAAATATTGTGTTGTTATTTATTTTAAAATCTTGTGATACATTTGTGATATTTGTCATAAACTATATTGTTTCACAAGAATTTTACAGCCCTACTTTAGCTGCTTAGTTCTGTAATTCTTTGATTTATTCTAGAGCATTCTTAGGTGTGTCTATGATTGATGCCAAGTCGTCTGCAAAAGCAAGACAGTCTACAATGATCTTATTTGTCATTCCTTTCACAAGGTTTTTCGTGGATTTTTCCATATGTTGTTCATTGTGTACAATGTAATTCTTATACGAAATGCAAATAGTATTCTTATGGAAGAAAGGAAATATTTTTCTCAATCGTGTGCGAGAATGCGTTGAGAGCGGGAGCTCTGCTCAATTATTTCCGCAAATGAATTGTAAAACAAGTAAGAGGGTACCATAATTAATTTCAGTATTTTCTTGAAAACATTCTCATGGGATGTTTTTGCGTGAACTAACTGAACGGAAGTTAGTCAGCCACAACATTTTACATTACACAGCTGAAACGACGAAGAGATTCGAGTAACTTTTTTTAGTAACATTCTTTTCTAGTTAGTTAATAGAAGCCGGATAATTTGTTTCAGTTATTTCTTATCATTTGTTTAGCTTCTTCTCTTGGTTGAAGTGAAGAAAGTAATTTCAGGCAAATTAGCTTTTATTTCTTTTAAAAAAAAAATCACAGGAAATGTTTCTAATTAAAAAGTAAATCATCCTAAACCACACGTTCAGTTTTAATTTTTAGAATTTTCCTGCTTTTGTTACTGAAAGTTGAATTTTTTACTAATTTTCAACACTGTAAGACAATCCGGTGACTTTGAAAGGACTATTTTCGTGACGCGAGCTATAGCGCGCTAGATTCCCGTTCTGAAGATCACCAGTGAAAAGTGGTTTTAGTCAGTTGTTGCATTTGTCGTTTGGTGCCTGCATCCTATAATAATAACTACATTTAAACATCTTTTATACTGTTGTGAATGCAACTGAAAAGTTGTTTCTGGATATCTGAGGTGAATACCGTTATTTTAAAGAAAAATAAATAATTTACCGCTGTGTGCTATCTCTACCAGCTGTTAGTTTATGACAGAGTATCATTGGTAACTCGTCTCACCTAACTCAGTCCTGTTTCTCAGCAGTGGATGAGGACATCCTGGACGAGAACTCAAGGCCGCGAGATGGTCGCCGGGGACCCAAAAGGCCGCGGACCATCCTCACGTCTGCGCAGAGACGGCAGTTCAAGGCCTCCTTTGAAATCAGCCCCAAGCCCTGCCGGAAGGTAATGTTCAACGCACTTATACTGTGCTTGTAAGGTTATTGGTTTACCTCTCTTTGTTTTAATTCTACACAGAATTTCTTCCAAGCTACAAGTTGACGGCGACATTTTGCGGACTCGAGATTATGCTAGTGTCTTAAAACATTCAGCATTTAATATTCCTGCTAATTAACTTGCAGTTTCTTACTTTTTAAAAATAATAATAAAAAATCCGTTAAGTGCTATCTACTCTCATACAACGAGGGAACGGCATCATGCTTGCGTATTAAATTGAACTTTTAAAAAAAAGTATTTTTTAGAAATTTTCTTTTAAAAAAATCAAAATAAGTGATTTCTAAAGCGATTTCATTTTTGACCAATAAATTATCTTTCAAATGATACATATAAATTAAATGTAAAAAAAAGGATAAAATTAATGGATTTATAAATATATTTAAGATTTACAAAAAATATTTTCACGAAGTATTTACTACCCGATTTATGAATATTTTTATCGAATAACTTATACGATATTAATTTTATTTTTCAGAAAGAAATTGTCCACTGGAGAGTAATTTTTTAAAAATTACTCGTTGCTTTTTTTGCTTTCTTCTTCTTCTTCCTAATCCAGTATAGGAAGAAGAAGAAGAAAGTAATAAAAAGTAATGATCAATTTTAACAAATTTGACTCTCCAGTGGACAATTTCTTTCTGAAAAATAAAATCGTATACATTATTCTACAGGGCGTTCGCCGGAAAACGCTACCCTCCCAGTCTGTTGCCGTCGGCAACTTGCTCGGTCAGTGGAGCCAGCAGTTTCCGCCAACCGCCACCGTGAATCACCGCACTGTTTAACACCTCCGCTGCCCCAACAGTGCATTGCAGTGACCCTTACATTGTTAAGAACGGTTACTTTGCATTGTAGATAGTTTGTGACTTCAGTCTCTTATTAATCAGTGTTGTGAATAAACGTTTCTTTGCGGTTTGGCTGGTTTGGGGCTTCATACTCTTATTAATCTGTACCGTGTTTGAGTGTGAGTATAATTATGGTACGTTACAGTTTGCAACAAAGAATATTTCTCTACGATACATATGTGAAGAAGAAGTCGTTTAAAAAGTGTCGCAGTAAATTTCGTCGCGAATTTCCTGACGCTTTACTGCCAGCTAAATCAACAATTCTGCGTCTGGTTAAAAAAGTAAGAGAAACGGGTTCATTTTTTAACAAAAAGAGACTGTCGGTCAACCGTATTCTCACAGAGGAGAAAATTAACGATATCGCTTTTCGACTAGAACAGTCACCCAAAAAATCATTAAGTCAGTTAGGGCAGCGTG
>JARYHS010011408.1:218239308-218282907 GCA_031002005.1 Vandiemenella viatica | reverse complement strand
CATAATTTTCACGTCTGTTAAAACCGTAAGTCTCTAGTTTCTTCAATCGTATATATATCCCAAGGGGGAATGTATGGATCTATCTGGAAAATAAAAACTAAGATAAATATCATAATTGAATGAGATTCCATGAAAGTCTAAAATAATGTAATCAGAGGAAAAAAATGTACATAAAAAGAAATTCGGATATTATATGATGAAAGGCGAAATGGATTAATAAAATTCGTTCATTTTAATATCAGTTATCTTGTAAATAGGACATAGTTACTCAGTTCCAAGCACTGATAAAGTTGATAGTTTCCCATGTAATCCATACCATGCCACTCTACAGATTTTTAGTGAATAACGTATTACTATTATAAATCGAGAAACAGAAGCAGTGAATTACAAGCTTCATTCAAGCCGAACGTTGAATCAAGCAGTTTATAACATGAGCTATACTTTTTTTTCTTCAAGGCTCTATTGATAGTTCCGAAATAATTTTCACAAGCACTTGAGGTTTGCGAAACGTGTTTCTGACCTTGTATATGGTTCTTTTACGAAAAATTTCGAATGTCCATCTCTCACTGAGCTTTATATTGTGAGATAGTGAAAGATTTCCCGCACATAACTAATCAAATACTTAAATCACGACCGTAGAAAATCTTCGTATTTATATTTTGATATGTAAAAAACTATTGTTAGACATTTCATTTGTTGGCTTGCCTTCGGATAAATCAATTAATAATTTTTCTGATAAGTGAAAAATTTGAAAGCAGATTACGGATAGTGTCAAATTCGGAAGAAAGGTTTAATTCAATGTCACAGTTCTTTTACTTGAACCTATGATTATTTTCTCGTAATAATAGCGGTGTCATTAATAGTTATAAGATAAGAAAAAATACTGTATTTCTTTGCTTTCAAAATTATTAAATTTTTTGTATACACTCCTCCTAAGATTTTAGTATAGGAATATTTTTTATTCTTCTTATTAACTTTGTTTCAAATTACGTCATTAACAATAAACACCGTATACTCGTATATGTAAGTAAGATAAATTATTCCCACAGGCCAAGGCTGGGCAGAAACAAACCAAATAAATGACACCTGTGTTTCATACATATTTCTGAATATACAAATGACTGTTTACTTATAATCTGTTTGAAAACTGAATGTGAATATTTCATCCGTTAAACCGGTGTAAGATTTAGTTTTTTTTATAATTCAATTAAAAGACATGTCACTGTTGTGATATGACTGAGTAACGTCCTCCGATAGTTTTCGAATTGTTTCTTTTAAACGCTGGATCTACCATACGAAATAATTGAAATATAATTTTCATTTTGAGCAAATAATTACAGTGGTAACTTCATCTCGCAGTAAAACCTTGCTTCCGCATGTAGACATCAAAATTAATTAAAAATAACCAGCCCAAATGTTAGTTAACTTATTAATTATTCATTTCATTTCAAAGCCATAGAATCTTTCAAGGTAGTAACATCGTCTATCAGAAGTTTTTCTTCATGTAGAGGGTCCGGCAATAAAATCTCCCTCATTTTAATAGGTTGACACAGAAAAACTAAATATGATAGAGAATAATTACTTTTATTTTTGAAAAATATATACTTTGCAATTTTTAATTATTTGGTTTTAAAAATTACATCTGCTGAATGACGTCCTCCATTGTTGATACATTGACGAAGTCTATCCCGAAAGTTCTCCATACATCTTCGTGTCATTCTCTTAGAATGGCTACCACTTCTTGGGAAATGGCCTCTTTAAGTGCTTGCAGTGTTGTGGGACGATACACTAGAGCCCCTCAAGTGTCCCCAAAGAAAAAATCACAAGGCGATAAATCAGGCGACCTTGAGGGCCACGCGATGTCTCCTCGCAAAAAGACAAGATGCCCAGGAACCAACTCGCGCAACATTTCCATAGAACACCGAGAGGTGTGGGATGTTGCTCCGTCTTGCTGGAACCACACTTCTTGATCTTCATGATCTGTAATAAACTGGTTTAGCCTAGGTCGTAGGAAGGTCTCTAGCGTGCGACAATAACGGTTGGAATTAACTGTTACCGTGTGGTCACCTTCTTCACAAAAATACGGTCCCCACACAAAACATTGAGCAACAGTGCACCAAACTGTCACATGAGGACTGTGTAGTGGTTGCTGATGAATTTCACGGGGGTTTTCTGCAGCCCAGTAGCGGAAATTTTGTTTGTTTACAGTTCCTGATAAGTGGAAATGGGCCTCATCCGAATAAATGAACAAAGCGCCAGGTGGAATGTTATGAAGAAGTTTTTCACATGCTGCTCTGCGAGTTTCAAAAACTCTTTCACTTAATTCCTGGGTAACCATCATTTTGAAGGGGTGCATATGAAGTTCTCTATGAAGAATTCTTCTCACACTCCTATCAGATAATCCCAGGGCAGCTGCATGTTTAAGTGCTGAACGGATTGGTGATTGTTGCACAGACACACTCACACGCGCCACGTTTTCCGGCGTTGTTGCAGTCCGCGGACGCCCTGTAGGTTTTATTTTCAGTGCTGAACCTGTCTTTCTGAAGTTTGACACCCACAGTTGAATAGTTTTTCTATCCGGGATGCGATCGTGTCGGCCAAGTTCGAATCGTCTCCGAAACGCTCGCTGAATACTGATCAGAGAACCACCGTTACGAATAAATTCCTCCACAACAAATGCACGATGCTCACCAAGCCATGCCATGGCGTACACTCAAAATGGCACGTACACCGCTTTCAAACAAAACACTCTCCACACTAGTATCTTTGCTACAACACGCACGCCGGCTACGTCAAATGTGGGAGGTTTTTTTTGCCGGACCCTGTATAATGAACAAACGAACGTAATATAACAACATTTATTTGCGTATGTCTCCTCTAGGTCACACAGACTATGCTAATTAATGAAGCTTCTGAGCACAATATTCACTTCAGAAATCAAATGTACGTTAGAAGAGTTCTGTGCGTTATGTTTTTGCAATAACACGCGGACTCGTATATTACTCAGCATTTGTTTATCCTAACTTTTATAACGTTTCTTTATTGATGTTGTAAGAGAACAGTGATAGTTAATATGGCCTGGCATCTTTCAATGCTACTGTATAAAGGCAGATGTAGTCGGCGTATTGAAGGACTATGACTGTGGCATTATCTTGTGTACATAGATCAGTTGTGTAGATATTAAACAGTAACGGAAACAAAAATGAATCTTGTGGTACTCCTTAGCTACATTTCCTTGGTCCCAAAGTAATAGTTTTGCACTGAGCTACTAACCATCTATTACGTAGTAATCATTGCTAACAGCCTCGCTGTCAAGGAGCCTGGCACGCCATTCTCCATTAATTTTTTGCCCAAGATCGGTGGTAGCACTTTATCGTAGGCAGATGTAAGGTCAGTAAAGACGGCAACCATGTATTTATTATTCGTAAAGCATGAGTGTGTATCGGTAACGAGGTGCGCTAATATGTCATTAGTGCATATCTCTCCGAAAGCCGTATTGAGTATGTGTCAACAATGAATTATGTTCGAACCATCATTCGAGTCTATGTTTTACCATTCTTTCAAGAATTTTGTACACACAAGATAACAGGGATATGGGTCTGTATGCTGAGACACAATCAGTTTCTTTTCCTGGTTTTTCTTATAATAATTATTCTGGTAGTCTTCATCTCGCTCTTCTCAGTCCAAATACGATTAATGAGTTCGGGCAGGTATGGTATTCCATTGGCAGGGAGCATTGGGTAGTGTATGTTATACGGTCCCGGTGCTGTGGATTTACCAAAGTCACTTGCTCTGCTGAGCTCTTCATTTTTGAAAGGTTGAAAATAGGATGTGTTGTGTATTATCCTGTACGTTTAGGGGTCGGGGATCCATGTAGGGTGGTGTTATGTTTTCTCTCATATCGGTCAGAATATTCAGTGGTGGTGTCAGCTCTGTTGCTCTCACATCTCTTATATTTTTCAGCCTTCGTATTTTCATCCACACTGCTTTGATCGGAGTGTGGATATTCAGTCTTGAGCAGTAATCTTCCTAGTTCCCCTATTCTTCTTCCTTAGCAGATTCTTTTTTTTGTTTTCGCACTTACCCTTTTATATTCAATGTAGTTCGTCATAGTGAGGTGTTTCCTGTAGGTTTTGATAGCCTGTTTTCTTTCTTTTATTGCTTCCTCGCATTTCTGGTCCCACCACTCACATAACTTTGTTTCGGAATACTGGAACCTGCAGCTTTCTCTAAGCAGTATATGAAAGCTTTATAATTTTTGTATGTCATCTGTAGGTTTGTAGCGGAGTAATGCAGCTTCTGCTTCCTGTTGGTATTTATTCCACTTGGCCCGCTTGATATTCCATTTATAATACGAAAAGATAGATTGCTCTCTCAGTTTAATGTAAGAGAACTTCAGCAGAATCGGGAAATGATCCAAGCCTAGTGTATTTTCTACGACTTCCCATGTTATATGTGGGGCAATAGTCGCCGATGCAAATGATATGTCCACAGATGATTGTTGTTGTGTAGGTCTATTAATTCGAGTTGCAGAGCCATCATTGAGTACCACTAGCTCCTCCATTACTTCCGTAATTAGTCGGCCGTTACGGTCGCCATACGCACTTCCCCATAAGGAATGGTGGGCGTTAAAGTCGCCACGGATCAATATTGGTTCCTATAACTGACGCATTAGTAGTTCCAGCTCAGATTTTTTTTTAGTGGTGGTTTGTTTGGTGACCTGTATACAGATACTACCGTCATGTATTTGTCTTTAAAGAGAAGCCGTGCTGCACAAACCTCGAAAGAGAGGTTACTAGACGTAATATTCGCCAGTTAGAATAGTATTGACTTCTGTATTAATATGGCAGTGCCGCCATAACCGTCCACTCTGTTTGCCCGAACGATATTGTCATTTTAGAATAAGAATGATTCACCCGGGTTTAACCAGGTTTCTGAGATAGTACTTATTGCTATTTTATGGGCCAACATATATTGCATCAGACTTAGTTTATTTGATTTGATTGAATGAGCATTCCATTGTAAGATTCCAAGTTCTTTGTCAGTCATTTTATCGCCAGGTTGAGGGCTATTACTAGAGATGTTGTTTCGGTGCATAGTTTCTAAGCCTGTAGTCTCGGGTAGCGAATGCGCCCTTGTGTTTTCAGATGAATCCATTGGTAAGCGTTTGCAGTATCAACTGTTTGATACCTGGAGCGAATTGCAATGGGTCGATCCGTTGGTTGCTCACATTTTGATTTAGGATATCCATTATGATTTCGAACACTTTACGTGTGAAGATGTCCGCTGTGCTAGTGCTTTGTATAGCACTGTGTGTTTGGGGTGGGTATGGCTTGTAAACAATTGGTTGTATATTCCTATTATTAGGGATCCAATTAGTTTTGTAAGATAAATCTCTAGGTTTGTTTACTGCTCTGTCATATCTATTGTACCCTTCCAGTAGGGGGGGTGTCTATTTGATTAGTAGACATTGGATTGATTTGCATGTTTGTTAACACGCCGTGTAGGCTGGTGACCTGCTGTGCCGTCGGGGGTGGTAGTTCTTGGAAGAGTTGTTGTTGCTGTGGAGTATATAAGGGCACAGCTGCAGTATTTGAATTATCCCGTATGGGGGTTCTGTGCTAGTAACTTGCCGAATTTGAGCCAATTTTTTGGGTGGTTGCGGCAGGGCTTGCTACTACACTGGCATATGTACCGGAGGAGATTTTTTTTAGGGTTTGTTTATAGTCTAGATTCTTTTACGCCATTACTTGTTTGATTCTCCTTTGTTTTTCATATTCAGGGCACCTTTTATCATTAGATGGGTGACCGTTATTACAGTGGATACAAATGGGATTGTTTTGGTTACAGCACTCTTTATCATCGTGTGCACCAGCACAGAATACACATCTTTTTTTTACTTCTGCATTGCTTACTAAGGTGACCGTAACGAAGGCAGTTGAAACATTGCATAACAGGCTTTATTCAAGGTTCAACCAGACAACGGACCCCGTGTATGGAAACATAATTGGGCTGCCTATGCAATTTGAATGTGGTCAGGCAAACTGGGTGTGGGATTGTTGTGGGAAGACCGTTTACTACCGTTTTCTTAGCAAATCGTTTAACATTTGTCACCCTGTATTCATATCTCGCTACCGCTTTGATTTCATCTTCTGATAATTCTGTCTTTACGTTTCTAATGATACCTTGCTCTGTAGTACTCGAGTATGTGATATATGCTTGCAGACCGTTCTGTTTCCAGACTGCGCTTTGAATCATGAAATTGGCTGCCATTACCGATTTCACCTCAGTTCTTACACGGTTGCGACCTGCTGTAGTTATCTGAAAAATTTGATTGTTTGTATCACGGTAAAGGGAATTAATGAGGAGACCAATGCCCATCGGTTGCAGTCTACTGATGTTTCTATCGAGACTTTCAACAACCTCGTAGTAAGGACCTAGGTCGTAGTTTTCATTCTTGACTGGCGTTGCGCTATTTACCTGTTGATCTTGGCTGACTGTTGCGGTGGTGGTTTGGTTTTGCAGTGTTTGTTGATGGGCGGTGACGTCTCCATTCCGTTGTCGTCTGTAGATTTCCGCTGGTGTGTTGTTCTGATAACTTTGTAGTTGCAGTTATTGCTGATGTCTTCAGTTGTTGGAGTGCTGGGGCGTTTTTGTGCTACAGGTGTTGACGTATGTTCCTCTCCTACGATTCGCAGCTCCTGTTGGTCGTTGGTGAGATTAGCAGCAAAAGGTGATGGATGCATTGACAGTTTCTAACACCGATGTGATGAAGTTTCACTTACGTCTTCTCTTGTGTTGTGTTGTTGAGATGGCACCTGAGTATCTGAGATGTCTTCTGCCGCAATGTTCACATTACCTCCATTATATAACAGTACGTACGGCGCCGGCTATAACTGTTCGTAGCCGTCTTCACCCACAATGTCACTTAACACTTATACATTAGGTGTTTCTTTTGTTGGCCACCACACAGAGTTGAAGTCTGTTTATATTGTTGGCACTTGCCGTCGAGTCTAACCGCGATCGCACACACTATTTCCTATATCGGAGACGATGTTAACCGTGCGACGGTCCGCTCACGACTGTTCCCGTTGCCTTGATAACTTGCTCAGTGCTAGTGTATGACTGTACCCACTGTGTTTAAGATCTTGTTTTTCTAGTAAATAATAGAAGAAAGAAAAGAGCTAATGAATGACGGTGCCGGCTTATTCAGAACATACACCGGGACCGCCGACATCTGACGGACGAATCACTGTCAATAATGTCACATGTTCTTACTCCCCACGCGCTTTAGGATTAAGCTCAGGAGGAAAGTGCAGAAAGCGATGACCGGGAAATGGAACAGAGCGTGGTGGTTGCCCTTTCCTCGCATTCGCTGATTCGGATCCCCGTCCGGCCATCCAAATATAGATTTTCCATGGTTTCCCCAAATCAATCAAGATGGTTTCTTCAAATGTTAATGATCGTGTTCCTCGCCCCTAGTCCCTTCATCAAACTATCTCAACATCGACGAGGCGTAAAGTTGGTGGAAGGGAAAATTTTCCATCTGCTCGAAACTTGTACTAACCTGTTGAAATTTGTTTTAACTGCTTCCTTATAATGTCCTCTTCAGGTTTTCCGCTCTGGTTTTCCCGGAAAAGTCACCAGGAATTAAATTAAAAATGCCGAAATGTGAGACGCTCCACAACCGCGAAATGTTAGCAGCACTGCAATAATGACACAAAAATAATATTATAGTTTAAAAAACTAAAAACACGCTTTCGTAGTAATGTGAACTAAAAGGTTAAAAATAATCTTTAAATATAAAGATTTTGTTTAACAGTGATGGAACGTACCACAATACAAGATAAATTATTTTTTTTGAATAAGCTTAAAGAATAAAGTCACTGATTACAAAATTAACATTAATGTAAAAAAGCATGGGGTGCTATATAAGTTGTCTTATATTTTTTTGTCGTTCGCTGTTTGTAAAGGTAGATTCATTGTCAAAAGTTGTGTAGAGAGCACCCCACGCTTTTTTTACATTAAAGTTAATTTTGTAATCAATGACTTTATTCTTTAAGCTTATTAAAAAAAATTAATTTATCCTGTATTGTGGGACGTTCCATCACTGTTAAACAAAATCTTTATATTTAAAGATTATTTTTAACCTTTTAGTTCACATTACTACGAAAGCGTGTTTTTAGTTTTTTAAACTATAATATTATTTTTAACTTTTTAGTTCAGATAGTTTCAAAAGTATGTTTCCTACTGTTGGCTTTACTTCGCCAATCTCTCTTTATCTTTGTGTTGTAGTTTCATTTTTAATTATTACTTCCACGAGTTAAATACAATTAAATGGCAGCTCAGCCAGAGGTCCAATAGCAGGGTAAATGTGGAAGACTACTCTTCTATAATAGTACGAAGTAATGTTTCGAATACTCACTATTCAACATCACGTTAAGTGACTGCAGACAGAGAAACGTTTCTGGATAGGAGATAGTGGAAGACGATCGTCGTCAGCAACCAAGGCTCGTAAATCACACCCGGGAAACTGGAGATGGTCAAAGTAACGAGAATAGCAGGACGTTGCTAAGAGACTGCTGTATTGTTAACGGTTCTTAAAACGTGTGCAAATTTTTTCTGTTTTTACTGTCAAAGTAATGATAATATCAAGATATAGCTATAAAATTATTGTATTGTAATCAGTTATCAATATATCAGCAAAATTTCAAACAATTCGGACATCTGGAATTGGGTTAAAATTAAATTGCAAAATTTCACGACATTCAACCATTTTTCTTTTGTTACTGTCAAAGTAATGAGAATAGCAGGATATAGCTATGAAATTCTTGTATTGTCACCGGTTCTTAATATGTGTGCCAAATTTCAACCAGCTCGGACATCTAGAAGTGGGTCAAAATGGAGTTGTAAAATTCCGTTACATTCATACATACATACATACAAGTCAAGCTAATATAAAGCGTGTAATTATCGGTACGGTGATCATATCAACCTAAACAGGTTCGTTTTGTTATAGTGGTATCAGGTTGAAATTGAGCCTGGACCAAGAATAAAAAGTTTACGGGAAATTCGTTCTGCGGCATCCATCTCACAAACGGGCGCACTTGTTTACAACGGAAGCAATCGATTATCTCTGACAGCTTGTATCGATCTTAAGATGGCGAGCCTTGTTGTACTGCATCTCGTATAAATATTTTCTGTCAGCTAATTTCGTGCGACGTTTTACAACATAGTGAAGCTAAAACGGGAAGAAAATATTCTAACAAAGAATTAACAACATTTCAGAAGATTGTCACTGCTCTTGCAGCACCGGTGGCATCTAATAGCGGCGCGTCACTCTCACATTTCGGCATTTTTAATTTAATCCCTGCTGACTTTTCCGAAAACCAGAGCAGAAAACGTGAAGAGGAAGCAGTTAAAACAAATTTCAACAAGTTTGTTTACCATGGTTTCCCCAAACCACTCCAGACGAATGCGGGATGCTTCCTTCAAAAAGGCCATGGACGAATTCCTTCCCGTTCCTTTTCCCCAGTCCCATCCCGCCTCTAATGACCTTAGTACCAGTTTCGGGCAGGTGGATAATATCCCCTCCCTCCCCGTTACGTCATAAAAAAAGAATAACAGAAATTTGACACCATTACTTGCTCTAGCAATGTACTGATCATGTGCCGGTATTCGAGTTAACTAGCCTAGATTTTTTGTTATTATTTATTTTATTTCCGTGTCTTCTGCTTGCGTTAGGGGATACTATTGTAATGGAGGAGCTAAAGTGTTGCCAGCTGTCTGTGAAACGTGTAGCTTGTGTTTTAAGTGATGACAGTATTTTTGTTTCTGAAGCGTGCAGTTTGTCAGACAGAGATTGGGAACATTCCCAACAATAACATTGATGATTACTGCAAACAACCTAAAAACCCGCAACGAGGACGGCTGCTACGCGAAGACCAGGACTCGAAACTTTAAAAAAATAATAATAAAAACTTTAATTTATTCAGGTACAAACACATACATTCCTCTATCAGATATGACATAAATTTCATCAGATTTCTATTATTCCTTTGGGTACAGGGAACACTTGAGCAATATAATTAAATTTGCCTAGGACCGCCAGATTTATTAGATTTGTTTTTTGTATGTTATTGATCTGTCTGGTTTTGTACAATTGTAGTGTGGCTCTTGTGTAGTTTAACACATGCCGCCAGTTGACTACACTCATTTTGAGTGGGTCCGTTTCTAGCCACACTCCCAGGGCTTTATGCTTGTTAATTTGTTTGAATCCATACGTATTTACCATGTTTTGTGTTCTTAATCCAATGAAAAGTATTCCAGATTTGTTCATGTTGACAGTAGCGCTGCTTTCATTGCCGAAAATCCTGATTTGGTTGTTAATTGTAACTAAATCGTTATCGTTATTTTGTTCCCATTCTCATTTTCTTCATGGTATTGTATAAGAACTGATGTTCGACACGATCATATGCTTTATCAAAATCAAGGAGAAGGATTCCCGCTTTTAGTTTCAGCTTGTCTGCAAAAGAGATTATGTCCCTGTATTCCAAGATTGCGTGTTGGATCCCGCGATTAAGGATCGAACCTGCCTGATACGGGCCAAGCATTTTGGTGAGTAGTGGCGTTATTCTTCTTTTCAGAACTTGAGTCAGGATCCTGTAATCAGAGTTAAGTAGCGTAATGGGTTTCAGGTTTTAATATCCCTCATATGTGGCGCTTTGGGAATAAGGACTATTATGACTTCCTTGAAGGCTTCAGGCAATCGTTTAATATACCATATTTCATTGAACACTTCAACCATCTTGTGGGAAATGACGTTCCAGAATCTTCTACAGAATTCCAGCGGGATGCCGTCGCAGCCAGGTGATTTTCTTGTTTTTCCTGCCATAAGGGAGAACTCTGCCCCTTCTAATGTGATATTTCTAGTGATTTCGTTTCGTTCGTTGTTGTCCAAAGATTCATTTATGTGGTTTAAAATGAAGTGTGTGTCATCCCTGACTATAGTGGAGGCTTTTTAAAGGGCGGAAAAATAGGTTCCAATTCATTGCTGGAATCTCTTTTTGGTTGGTTATTCTGACTCCCTCTGACGAAGTTATGTTAGAAATAAATTAAGAGTTTCTTCTTTTTGTCGTTCTAGTCTCTTTCTCTACGACATCCGCGTTATCAGTATTGACTAAGAGGGTTTCCATTTGTTGATTTTGGCTTTATATTTTTTAATCAGTACGTGGTCTTGGGTAGTGAACACGTCTCTCTTTATACAGATCCTTCAGATATCTGTAGTAAAATTGCATGGTGTTGTTTGTCCAGTAATGTTTTCCTTGCGAGTAGGCAATTTTTCCTTTTCTGATTCTCGGTTTTGCAGGGGTGACCCACCAGGTTAAATTAGAACTATACTTGTGGCAATTTCTAATACTCGAAAGCCAGGCACTGATGACGGTTTCCTTACATGCTGTGTCGCGGAGAAGCGAGACATTTATCTTCCAGTATCCTTTACCTCTCTCAGTACAAATTGGGTCGCTCTTGATTCTGCATATATACGGACAGTGATCGGAGAAACTTTAAGGTGCTATTTCATCTCTGCTACCTGCTAGATTTAGATTATTAGATACATAAATTATGCCATGTCTGTTTTTAGAGGTCGAAGTCATGTGTGTGTGACTGAATTGGTTTCCATTCAATGAACGTGTATTTCAGGCCTAAACCTTCGATCATTTTAATCAACTCTTGGCAGATAATAGCGTTTGGTCTTTGATCGCTTCGGTCAATAACACAGTTGAAGTCGAAAGAATGTAGGCTTTCTCGGTGAGTCAGTTGCGTAAAATCTTCTCGGGCTTTCCACTGGGATAACGCGTCATTAAAAATATATACTGACGCGTTTTCCCGGTGGAAAGCCCGAGAAGATTTTACGCAACACTGGTTTGTTTCCTGCGTAATAAGTATGGAATTTCCGTTTTGAAGAATTCCGTTCTTTTGTTGGTGCCTGAGGGTGCAGATAAGTTGATGATGCATATGTCATTGATGCATACTGATATCCCCCTCCCGAAAGTTAAAGTTTCGAGATTCCTTCCTTGATTAATATTTCCGTGCCAGTTTTACTATGGGGATCCAAATTAGTTATGCTTTGATATCCGAAGATGTCAAACTCGCTTGATATCACTTCTTGCATGAGTGCGACAATACTTGACTTTGGCTAAGAAATTGTTGCAAAGAATGCAGCTTGATTGCGGTTATCATACGATTAATGTTAATTGTCGCTATTGTTAAAACTTGGTTCATTATATTGAAGTTATTGTTACGTAGCAGATGAAAAATTGTTATTGTTGCCGGAAGGAGCATTTATATTGATAATGTGGATTTATTGATTGATATTGCAATACCCCGCCCATTATTAAACTTTCAACGTCTTTTATCTCAATTCCATCTTTAATTAAAATGGCTGTCCTTGTACTGGTTTCTTTACAAAAAAAAATTTTTTAATGGCATTGTGTCCGGTATATTAACCTCTGACGGTGTAACTACTTGCAATAAAGCTATGTCAATGTATGTGTTGCGTATGTACTCTACAAGACATTGTACTTTGAAAGACATTTCTATATGATTTATATTTATCGTTGAAATACTATAAGATTGAAACGAATTCTTTGGTATTGTATTCAAACAGGGTTCTCAACATCATCTTACTATAATGTTTGTTGTGTATCACTAGACTTGTTCATTTCTTTGTCCCTCTCGCTGGCATGTCAATTTGCGCGTTGAGTTTGGCAAGGTTCTGTCAGGTTCTTGCAGTTTTATTTTATTGGTTTTCCGGGTTTTTGTTCGTGCGCTTCTTGTAATGTTTGTTTTCTTGATTTTTTTTTTGTGTATATGTTCTGTGTATTCTTCGTCATTATATGTTACGTCTATATTTTTTTCTATGATCATTGGTTCAAGGCATGGAGGAAGGTCAAGGGAGTAATTATCATCTCTGGACATAATTGTATCTCTGATCTGTTGTGCATCGGCGGATGAGTATTTCGCATTCGATGTGGTTTATTTCACATGTATTGGTATTTCTTTTCTGGTGAGTAATTTCAGCAGTCTGATTTTCTGTTCTGTCTATAAGAACTTTGTTTTTATCGATTTCAATCACAATTGTGTCATTCTTTCGTATTGTCAAGCTTGCGGATGGGTTAACTATATTTGTATAATCTTCATTAGTTTTTGAAGCGTCTTTATCGATGGTTGGTGTATCTACTTCTTGTTCTATATGATTCCTGTTGGCTCCAACCTCGCCAGACACGGCGCCGGCATATGTAGAAGAGCCGGAAATGCGTAACCTTTCATTACTATTAGGATTGGCGCCTATTTTCCGTTACGGACAGTGTGCTCTAAGATGATCAGCAGAGTTACAAAAAGCGCATGTGCGTGGCTGTCTATCATAAATTACGAGGGCTTTGAAACCTTGTATAAATACCATAAGACGGTATATGTTTCTTTAGATCAATTCTTGCTATCTTCAGGCAATTCTATAATTACCGTGGCGCCAAACTCTGATGATGAATTCTTGTAGAACTCGACGAAATAAATCGAAAATAAAGAATAAAATTTTTTGATATCTCGATTGGTTTTCGAGATATAGCATGTCATAGTTATAGTTCCCTCTGCCTTTGGTGTTTTTTCTTCTAGTCCAGGCCGTATGTCAACCTAGCAACAATCATTAGGAAGAAAATAAAACACCTATAGTGCATTTCCACCGTGTAGATATAGTGGTTTTGGTGGGAAAAAAAATTTCTGGTCCAGGCCGGATCTCACCCTAACCTCCTCACTTTTGAGATATCAAAAAACTTTATTCTTTATTTTCCATTTGTCTCGTCGAGTTACATACGAATTCATCATCAAATTTGGCTATAGCGAAATGTTTCTTCTGGTCCAGGCATTATTTCAACCCAACTACGTCAATTATGAGATACGATATCTCGAGAACCAAGCGAGATATCAAAAACTTTTATTCTTTATTTTCGATTTGTTTGGTCGAGTTCTATAAGAATCAACCATCAGATTGTGGCGCCACGGTAATGATAGAATCCCCTATCTTCATTGTCTACCTTGAACCACATGTTTACGGCCCACTTTTCACCAGAAAGGTGCTCTACATTGCCACATGATTGCAAACAACATTTAATGTGTTCATTATCAACTTCAAATGGAATCTTATACAATTTCACGCATTGCAGACCAATGTCAGTATAACTTATTTTAACATGGCTTACGTCTCCAGTTGAATGTACAAATTCACATTCCCCGTTGGTTGCCTCCATCACTCTAATGCAGCTTTTATCACCTCGCATCTTGACAAATAGCTACCGTACCACACTTTCTAGGAAGTCATATTGCAGACCAACTACTTCTTCTGCAATTCTTTCGTATAATCAAAGGTCGATCTCGTGGACTTTTGGTCGTGAATAACCATCGGGAAAGCTGAAATTAAGTGTTTATTTCCTTATTGCTAAATCCGTTTTGAACTTGTTCTTCTAAATTCAGTGAAGACTTGTCACTATATTAACGGAACAATATGTTAAACGCCGGTAAGGCGTGTAAAGCAACAAAAAGTTTTATTTCTTACGGAGCAATACAATATTCTGTTGTCACGATAAATAAAACAATTGAAGACTGCGCCTTAAAGGGCACAGCAACACGCGGTTAACTAAGCTCGCAACGTGTGTAAAGCTTAATTTATGCGGTTACTTATCCATAAATTTGCAACTTAACCTACTATGAATCCTTGCTTTAAATAAACCACTAGAACTCTGGAAATATGTGAAATCTGGAATAAATTTTCTACGGAACGCACTGGTTGGTTGACCAAACCCACACCCAAACATTAAAAATAAAACTTCTCCTTTTGGTACTTTATCATTGCAGATTTCTGGCATAAATATAACATCTGGACTTGCCTTCGAAAGTATAAATTTTTAATACACATTAATAATCCATACAAACTCACAGATAACATTTATTTTAAGCCATGAACGTTTTGTATATAATTTTTTTTAATGAAAAAGGAAACTTAACAATTAACAAGAATATTTCAAAAATAGAATACACCATCCATCTTAACAACTTCTGCCTTCAGGCAGCCATAGAGATGAATGATCAGGCGAGGCCAAGTCGATAGTACAACACTACATCATAATATGGTTTGAAATAAACTAAAAACTATTGGATTGAATGAAAAATTTACTTGCTGGGTAGAGGAATTCTTAAGTAAAATGTTAGAGCAGGAAATACATTATCAAAATAGGTGTAAGTGTATTGGGACCATTGCTGTTTATTATTCTAATGAATGATTGTGTTTATAGTTTCAGAATTTAGGTTGTTTGTAGATGACATATTGGTATATAATAACATCAAGACACGAGAAGGCTGTGAACAGCTGCATGGTGACCTGGATAGAATATGGTCAGCACGGAATGAAGATAAATAATAAGAGGAGTCAGCTTATAAGGTACACAGCTTAAAAGTAAAGATTGTTGTTGGCTTGAAGTGTATATATCTTGATAACAAACTCAACTGGGAGACCACATTTGGCTGGTGGTAGGAAAGAGTTACAAAGTCCTACATTTACTGGAAAGAGTGATGAGAGGATGCAACAGACTTGTTAGGGAATTGGGTTATAAAACTTTGGTCAGACCATTGGCTGAGTATAGTGGTGTAGTTTGGGACCCACATTTTGGGTATCAGATACAGGAGTTGGAGGGTATCCAAAGAAGAACAGCTAGATTTGTTTGTGGAAATTATCGCAGGACCCAGTCAGTATCTGATATGATAAAGGAGCTGGATTGGGAGCCATTGGAGGACAGGAGGAGGGAAGAGAGTGCTGGGAATGTACAGGGCATATTTTGGTGATGGTGCTTGGAGGGATATTGGTCGAAGAATTAGGAATAGTGCATGGAAGGGGAAAGATGGCTATGACAACAAGCTGACAATCGATTTCATGCATAAGGGGGTGGGAAAAGTTTCTTTTGTGGGAAAGGGTGTCAGGGATTGGAACAAATTAATAAGTGATGAATAATATAGCAATAATGCTAAAGGAATTTAAAATTAAAAACTTTAAATTGCAAAAGTAGATGGGGGAGGAATTTAATATTCAAATTGTATAAAATAAATAAAATAAAAATGGGTAATTAGTTGATAGGGAATTGCCATCGGAGCATGTGCTCCATCTCAATTAAATTAATAACAATAATAATAATAAAGGGTCAAAATGACATTTTTAAAAATTTCCAGAGAGCAGGTTTTTGTCAATGAAGTTCGTTCTCCACAGTGGCAACTCCTAGGTAGACTAAGGTCTATTTCTCCTTGCTACCAATTCCTACAATATAGCGATCGATTATCACCGACGTTTTCCGCATCTCAATCACAGAAATACTCCGGCAAAAGCAGGAAGCATCTTCAAAGAGCACGACGATGGTGTGCAGTCAAACGAGGCGTCGCGTGACAAAGGACGCGCTGAGGCGTCGGTCGGAGGCGCCACTCAAAGGAACAACTCGACGACATTCTCCGCACGACGCCTTACGCTTCACTAACAATTGTGAGCTCAGTGAAACTAACACATCCTGCGAACCACGTACCATTACCCAGACTTTTCGTCAATTGACCTATCCTGATGCGGTCTTAAGCCGACAAATAGAAAAGTCTTGACTGCAGGAAATGGTCTTTACGGTTCGGTAACACGCCCCGAGCGTGATGGATGAGCGGTAACGCCCTGGCCTCGCATTTGAGAGGACATAAGTTCGAATCTCCGTCTCATCATGGACATTTCGAGTTTCCATCTCTTCCCTAAATAACTAAAAGCGAATGAAGGGAAGGTTCGTTAAAAGGCTATGGCCGAATTACTTCCCGTTCTTTTCCCCCAATCCTTTCCCGCCTCTAATTACCTAGACGTCAACGAGGCGTAAAATCAAAAGAAAAAAAACAGGTGACGTGCTACTTGTTACAGGCAGAAACTATCAATGATTTCGGAACACCGTGGATATCGAAAATATTACCTGCACGAACCGAGATTTGAAGTAGTGGTCTCTCAAATTAGATGTTAATTACTTCGCAATTACTGACTCATTATTTCCTGCGTACGACTAGAAGTATGGTGTATTATTTATTACCTGTACATTAAAATAGTTTGTTCGAGTGAATCTGTGTCAAATTCTTACTTAAATGTATTTCTACTTCTCTTCGATTTTTGCCTCCTAAGGTCCATGAAAATTAATCCTGTGCATTTATCTCGACGCTTCTTTTCTTAACATCCAATTTTTCTTCATATTTTCACTTTGCTGATTCGTCCTTTCTCAGGTACAGTTGTTCTCCTCGAAACATTTGAAATTTTGTATCAGTCTAATTAAAGTTGCTGTCTTGTGGTCTTTCGTTATTCCAATCTTTATCACATCATTCTTTACTCCTTGGATCCACTGGTTGTCGTTCTTAATCTTGTAGACGTGGTTGAAAATTCTTTTTGTAAGTCTTCTGTTATCTATTCTCATTATGTGGACAAAAAAACTGACTCTCCTCTTTTTGATCGTATCTGACATCCTTTCACTTTTTTCTTCCATGTACTGTACATATCTTCATTCCTCCAGTGCCCAAACTTTTCCTTTTCCGGTTTCAATGGACCGCATATTTTTTCTCCACATTTTCTTTCTTTTTTCTCTATCTGTTCTTTTTCTCCAGTTTTCCCAGGGAAAATTAATTCTAACACGCTGAGACTCTCTTGTTTGATTGTTGTGTTGAAGTGTTTGATTTTAGTTTTCATTAAGAGATTCTTCTTATTGTATGTATCTTTTATCAGTTGTTATGCTAGTACCAATTTTCTTGCTCTTGATCTGTTTGCTTCGTTAACAGCATTTATTTCTTACATTTTAAGAAAAACTTAAATTATGGTTCGACAAATTTTCATCATGTTGTTGAATTCTGTGTAATTTATCAATTTTTCATTTGGTTTTTTTAATATTAAACAATTTCATTCATATTTTCATAACAGAAACTTTTTTAAATACTTTAATTTCGATGATGGATATTCATAGAAGAGCTACAACTCTCTACTTATCTTTAATTTCATAAAAAATTCTACATTTGTTTTTCTAGTAAATTTCAACACCGGCTGTTTTTATTACAAAATTTGGCTTACCTGCCGGGTGCTTAGACATACGTTGTTTCAAATCTCCTTCCGGCCATACAGATTACGTATTTTTATTGTTTCTCCAAATCTCTTCATGCAAACGCCGGGATGGTTTTTTCAAAAAGACATGGTCGAATTCCTTTTCTTTCCCCGTCTCCAATAATCTCCCAGCTTTGATAACGAAGAAGTCGACCAGACATAAAGAAGGTCTGGGACCAGAAGTTACGATTAGTCGCCAGGCTAGAATTTTTCATCATAAGAAAACTTTCCCCAAAAATGTATGCAAAGTGTATTATTGAACATCGTAGCCAAATACTGAATAATAGACTACGTCTAAAGTAGATAAATTAAATTAAACAATTCATTTTAAAGTTTTACGCGCAGTTTTTCTTAAGTTATTAGACTAACATTCGTCGTTTTTGTAGATCCTATTGTGTTCAGTTTCTTGTTAAGAATTGGCCAAGCCTGAGACAAAACTTATTTTTGCTGAAAGTAGAAACTTTTTTATTTACTGAAATCAAAGATAAAGTATTAGATTTGGTATTTTATTTGTATGTTTGTGTGTGTGGGTGATGCTTGTCTTCCTGTTAGAAATATCCTACATAACTTAAACGCCTGGCGCAAAGACTTATTTTCATCCTCGGAATAAGCATTTTAATCCATGAACTTTCTGCTGTACAGAGTAACATGGTAATTTAATTCGTTATTTCCAGCTATATTTAGTAGATTATCTAATCATGATATTTTAAAGCCCCTCTTTTTTTGCTTTATAACAGTTTGCAGAGCTGTCTTAGGATGAATATTTGTATTCTGGTCTTTGAAAATAAATAAACACACCATTACACTAAAATGAATGATTAATGATTTTATTACTAAGCAGGAGTAGTGAAACGATTTGTCAGAAAGAGCTACAGATTTTCGAATATCCTTTTAAACAGATATCCACAATCCTGGATGCGACCAATAATTCAGTTTTCTTTGTGTTTTTGGCTTTAAACACAAGCAGTTATTTTAGGTGTCTAGGATTTCAGACAGGAACAACTAATATTAGGTCAGTTGCGTTTCTGGAGTCATCCTGTAATGTTATGTATAAAGTTTATATTACAAATTTAGAATTTTCTAACAATATGTTATGCGTACTTGCTATTACAGTGACATTTGCAGAATTAAACCATAGAATTTCAGGCTAATTTTGTTTTCACTTAATAACAGAGAAAAGGCCAAAGATCTGAAATAATTCAGCAGACAGCTTTCATCTCCTCTACTTTTCAGTCAAAATTTAGAACTGCATCGTAATATAATATGTGGGAATTACTTTCTACTGGGAAATCTTGAAACATACTTATTACGTTACCTACGTTTCAACAACAACAAAACACAGTATAAAGTTCACTATAAAATTTTTTAGTTTCAAATATTTATCTAGGTCTCAGAAAGAAGAATGGAAAACAGCACTTGGTAGTGAGGTGTGCACTTTTGGAATACAAAAACGAACTAAAACTGAAATATTTGAAATGTGGTGTTGTATAAGGATGCTGAAAAGTAATTGGGCAGATAAAGCAAGAAATGAAGTTATCTGGAAATTATGGGTAACGAAAGAAGTTTGTTGAAGAGTTTCAGAAAAGAAAAGACAGCAAGTTGGATTACGTCTTAAGACATCTGATATTGGTTAATTTGTTAGTGGAGGGATCAGTTAAAGATAAAACGGTATATGACCAATTGATCACAAAGATTTTAATATATGAGGCAGGTAACTGAGGACGTATGTTGAGAAGAAGAGATTAGCTTCAGGTAGGAAGAGATCGAGGATCGCATGGAGACACTGATGGCAGAAAAAAAAAGTATAACAATTTTTTAAATAGAATTAATTTTCTAATTTCGAGGATGAATTATTAAAAATCAGAAACAGATTGTCATGACGGAACGTATTGTTTTTTGGACGAATATATTTGTAATATAAAATTGTTCTTCCGGTTACATTTAGACAAAGATTTTTCAGAAATCTCACCGTTAAAAATTTTGAAATAATTTCTCTCAGTAGTAGATAAAGTAATTTTTGTTCAAAAACGATCAGTACCCAAAAATAAGTTCTTTATACGATTTATCAGTATCATGCATCACATGATGGTTCCTTCAAGAGACCATGGCCGAATTCATTCCAATTACTTACTCCCAGCCCATTTCCGCCTCTAATGACCTCGACATCGACGAAGCGTAAAGTCATAACCAGAAAAAGAAGGCTACCATCCGGATTTTGTTTTTTTCCTTGGATCTGGTGAAACGATTTTTCCATTCCTCACAAAAAATCATTTCGCGGCTATGATGAATCCGCCATCCACAAACTGTGAAGCTCCAATAAAATAACAGTATACGAGTATTACTAATAATTACCTGCTAGGAATTACAATGGATAAGATGTTTAAAGAGCGATACTGAAAATCTGGCGTATGGCACCCTGTAGCGAACCGAGCGGTAATCCGCCACAGAACCAGGGTTCGCTTCGATCAATCACTTCCAGATTAGATTTCACTGAAATAAGTGGTCCCTGTGATCGAAGGTATAACGCTCCTTCTCCTACTTATTGCTAGTAAATGAGCAGGAAATTAGTATTAGCAAATGAAATAGCAGGAATAATATTAAGTAGTTTAATAAATTCACTTGAATGATTTACACAGGCAGGCATATGAATAATCATGAAAATACCGTATGAAAATAACTGTTACTCAGTTCATCAATATTACTAATGAAATCCTAGCTACTTGACATATCTTTCCCATCCACCGAGCGTGGTGGTGTAACGGTTAGCGTTCTGGCTTCGCATTAGGGAGGA
Source organism: Vandiemenella viatica (assembly GCA_031002005.1). Classification (NCBI taxonomy): domain Eukaryota; kingdom Metazoa; phylum Arthropoda; class Insecta; order Orthoptera; family Morabidae; genus Vandiemenella; species Vandiemenella viatica. Next base: position 218,261,920 of record JARYHS010011408.1, on the reverse strand, counting down.
CGGCGGTTCGAATCCCCGTCCGGGCATCCAGATTTGGGTTTTCCATGGTTTCCCCAAATCACTCCACGTGAATGCCGGGATGCTTCCTTTAAAAGGCCACGGCCGAATTCCTTCCCATTCCTTGCCCCCCCCCATTCTTTCCCGTCTCTAAAGACCTAGTTGTTATAGGAGACGTTAAGCAGTTAAAAAAAAAAATCTTTCCTATCCGTCAGAGGGCAAGTGAATGATTTAGTCAGTACTTGTTAATCATACATGATGTTCAGGTGTTGCATCTATGGAGGTCGGAGACGAACTCTCCAGGCGTCTGTCTAAAACTGCGCTCCTAGAACATAGACCTGGAGGGGGAAACTAGCTACCATTGGCTATTCGTCACGTGTCTAGCAAATAGCTAGCCTATAATTGGTCCATTAAATCATAGTAATTACTTTATAGAATGCAGGGTAGGAGAAGGCTTTCTCACGCTGTGGGCGACCACTTAGCCTTGCAACATGCTGCATCTAAAAGGAATTATGTTACCTGACTCAAGAGCATGAGCAAGTTGTTCCAAATAAATACGCTATATTATTGTAGCTTAAAACATGCCAATGCATTACAGCATGTAACCAGAGAAATTGGACGTGAGCGCCCGGAATGAAATCGATAAGCAAGTAGCCCGCACAGTGGTATTCAGAGCTTCTTTCAATTACCTTTTAAGCAGAGACATGCGCGACTGATATACGGGTATGTAGAAAAAATTTCCGGCGCTGAAAATGTTCTCTCTATTACGGGAGAGTTAGCAGGATTAATAAACACGATGCTCCTGCGGTTTGCGTTCCTGTAGCCACTGTCGATTCAAAATACACCAGCAGAGTCGAATCATAGGCTACATACAGTAGTTTCCCAGGCAAATAAATTCTCTCCCTTTATTTTTTTAAAGAAAAATCCTGCAAAAACTTCTGTACTGTAATATACTGTATATTTTCTTTCATCTATAAATATATTCTAAAACAAAAAGTACTAAGTATTGTTCTCTTTCGGACTTATAGTATATTGTATAGGTTTCACATCTTAGAAAATACCAGAGAATCTGATAAGTGCTACCACACGTAATACATAACAGTAAAGATTATTTACAGCAGCAAAAATAGTCAGTAGTACTTGGTTACTCAGTGGCCATATAAATTGATTGTGGTTTCTTTCTAAGAAGAGAATTACGCCTCAGAAAAATCTTCTGAAGAATTAAGAACAAATGAAAGTGCTAGAAAGGGGACGTATCGTGAACCACCATAGAGATGATTGTCTGTTTTGACGTAACGTTCCGTATGTAAGTAGAGCTGAGAGCACTATGGGAGCGTGCACAAACTACGTGGCTCAGTCCAGGGGAGAGGGGGGGGGAAGGGGTTGACTGGTAGTCTACGCTGAGCTACGTGGGGGGAGGGGGGGTTTCCGAGCCAGGCCACATAGCTTTCCTTTCATAACATTTTTCACAGTTAAAATAAGGAACAGAACACAACAGCGTGTGAATATTTATTTCCATCAGTTAATTATCTCCGTATGTAATTTACAATAGCCTGACAGGAGAAAACAGTCCAAAATGTCTTCTGGAATCAAAAGGAAAAAAAGCTACGTGCTATGTGTGGGAGGGAGGGAGAGGCAAAAGCCCCGTAGGGCTACGTGGGGGGGGGGGGGGAGGGCTTCACGGGAGGCCAACATGGAGCTACTTGGTTTAGGGACGCTCCCAATCTTGAATACGTTAGATGCAAGAATGAAACTTACTGTCAGTGTCAAGAAATAATTCATTACGGTAAGACAATGATTTTCCTGGTTATAGCTGTTTCTCTTTCTTGGTAATTGATGGAAATTGTCTACTGTAAGTAACAAGGAGCGTAATTAAAAAGGAAAAGGGAATGATGATGAAAATAACCATTTCTTTGTTATTACTAAAACTTCTTTTCTGCCCATGTGTAACTAATCTGTGAATACAATCGCGTGTTACATAAAAATATCATTACTAAAAACAATATTTTTGACGTGAACGCAGTACCAGTCTTCTCCAAACCTTTATACCACATAAAAAGAATAAGACAAATATATTTGCTCGTAAATTTCGCAGACGGATGCCACTATCTTCCATTAGGCCAAGTCATCCAAAACGACCCTTCGTAGGCAACAGACAGAACAAAAATAAAAGACACTAGTGCGTCACATTCTAATAAACAAGGGAGTAAACATAATGCTACATCTTTCTTTCTGAGCAGAACTACATTTTTAACTGATTCTGTACTCTCTGACATACCTACTGCCCGCTATCTGTCTAGATGGTTCAATCCACGTCGTCAATCAGGATGCCCGATACGTCATGCGTTTCACTGGCATGGAGACGAGGGTGAAGTCTTATTCCATCGGTAGCAGAGGGTGACATACATTACGAAGTCTAATCTCATTGTTCTCATGTTATCTAATACCGCTCTATCCTTCTTAACCACCACTAATCTTCTCGAAAAAACAGTCTGGTATTTTTGCGAGAAGATTGCTGATAGATAAGAAGATTACAGAAGAGCCCATACAGCATTAATGAGAACAATGTCATAGTCTTCATGACGCATGTCACTCTCTTGTAAGGATGGTAAATGTCACATACCACGCCCTCCTCCCTTTTTTTCCACCATGCCGTAGAAACAGGTGACGGATCAAGTATCCTGATTGGCCAGGTGGACCGAACCTTCTAGATAGAAAGTGGGTAGATCAGGTAGTACAGAACGTTGTATTTTACACAATTACGCGGCTTTGGCAGGACAGACAAGAGATCAATGACAGATTACAAGCTATTAAAATGTAGGCACGATGTAACAGAATCAACAAACTACATTCTTTACCTGGTAATAAAGGTTGACTATAGTTATTTCGGTGAAACTTCATTCACACTTCTCACATATTGGGAGAGTTATTAAACAAACACTCCTGAACGAATGGCCTTGGATCTAAAAACTTTAAATACGCACTCATGTAATCACTACTGTACCATATAATAGGACCCCTGCCTCTAAAACTTTCAAAAATGTTTCCTCCATACCAGGTTCAAGAAAATATGTTGCAAGAAACATTTGTTTGACATAAAATTTCTAATATTTTGATTGTTAAAGGCTTTTTTAACACTGTGTCATAAATGGGTGAAAGTAAAGAGATAATAAATCATTGAAATTAGTACAGCAGGTGAATTGTTTGATGTTACAAAGTTGGCAGTGTCGGTTATGTCGCAGGGGCGGAGGTGTGCGAGGGCTGCGGTCGCGAGATCCACGACCGGTTCGTGATGCGTGTGTCCGGCTCGTCGTGGCACGAGCACTGCCTGGCGTGCTGTGACTGCGGCGCACTGCTGTCGGGGTCCTGCTACCTGAGAGCCGGCAGCCTCTACTGCAAGCACGACTACGACAGGTAAACTCAGCCGGGAGCTAGGGCAACTACACTCCTGTACCGTTAGTACTACATTCTTCCTCTTAAAGGGCAGACAACCTCGTAAATTTAAAGACACAACAAATATGTAGCAACTAGTATTTTTAAATGCATGATTTTGGTCCAGGAAACAGATAAAAAATTATTGGTCCAGGGAACATATATATATGGGATCTCGAAAACGACCCTACCGATTTGGATGAAATTTCATATTTAGGTAATGTTTTTTTTTTTTTTTTTTTTTTTTTTTTAAGTTTACCTGAATAGGTGTCTTCCCTGCAAAAGTGCGATTTCACAAAATACGAACGAGTTTTGTATTTGGTATCTCGGAAACAGCTCTAATCCAACTCGTATATGTTTTAAGTACCAGAAAGCCTACTGGTAGATAGTTTCTCTTTGGTTACAACAAAGAACGCTTATATCTTTAAACGAACAATTCTTGTATACTAGCTTATTCATGTGAATATTTCGCACAGTATCATGGCCAGTCACCGAATGGCAATATAAAAATGTGTAAATAAGTAGATGCAAGTATATTTATCGAAATAAGTAAACGCAAATATATTTATTTTATTTTGAAGAGTAGTAACAAATACCAGTCTTATTATAAAAAGTCGTTATCATTAAATACTACATGTTCAGTTGTAAAACGTTTAAAAGGTAGATATTTCAAAAATAGATATTGACTTTGATGATCTGATTTTATTCGAACTTCTTTACTTTATATAATTTCTTTGAAAATAATATTATCAGTTACAATGTTATCTTTATCTGTTTGACCATATGTCTCTTTAACACAAACATAAATATTAATTGAATCTACGAAAAAACACGTACAGATGTCCAAACAAAAAACAAGTTTTGGTGAATATAATCCTGCGCTTTCAAGCATCTGACCTTGTGCTTTATTAATGGCCATCGCGAAGGTTACTTTTATTAGGAATTAATTTATCATTTGGAAAGGCACGGTTGGATCAGAAGAGTGAGGTTAATGCGAGGTATGAGCATAGTTTTATTGGAGTGAATGAATTTAGCACTGATGATGTACTCATCTAAATGAATTACCACTTATCTTTCACCATTAATTAATCCCTAAATAGAGGGCAATTCTTGTATTCCGTTTCTCGCAAGCAACGTTTAACTCGTCTAGCAGAAGTTTTAGGTTCCAGTAAGCCATGGTTTTAAGCTTCTCTTTGGTCAGAGCAAGGAACTGTACTGTTTAAAATGCCTCAGAAGGCTTCAAGAAATGCGTTTAACTTTGATCTTACATGTTGAAGAGAAATCGAAAGATGCCGGGCAAAGATCGGTCACCCAGATAGTGAATATTATTGATCCTGCGAATATTATTGATCCCGTACTATGTTGGATTAAATAACGCACTTTTTTGTGCGGTGTAACTATTTTTAAAAGTGTAACTTCTTTGGGCTCGGTAGGGAAAAATATGTTAGTGTTAAGCATTAAGTGCGCTTGCGCCGTGATGATCTTCGCATGCGTACTTAACGATACAAGCAGCTACGATAATGCCCGCTGTTCCTTAAGCTCATGTTAAACAGTGGATCATATTGCATGTGAAACAGGTATTTCCTATTTCAGTAACTATAAAACTTATATTACGAAAGTATATGATACAAACTGACTAAATAAAACGGAAGTTGGATAATAATAATACAGTAATGAAAATTAATAATAATAGTAATCAATATACTATCTGTAAATATCTATATAATAAAATAGTTTTTATTTGTTCAAAATAAAAAAATTATTTTCCAATTGTCTCTCGCTCCTAATTGATTTTAACAACCATAAAATTTTGTCCAAATTGATCTCAGATATAAAAGCACTGAACTCAAACCACACATTAGGGCTCGATGCAACACTGCATAATCTAGCGAAATGTATATTAACTTTTTGATAATTTTCATTTGTTATCGAGAATAACTTGGGCAAAGTTCCTATTTACTGTACAAATGCAATAAAGATAGTATCGTTCGTCTAGAAACAACACAAAATAAAGAGAAAAAAGTACATAGGAAAAACACACAGAAATTTCACTTCTTACGCGTGTGCACACTGATACAAAAATCGTTTCTTTTAAACCCCTTTCGCAACGAAAGTAGTTCTGTGGTATCGTATAGTTTTGTAGAATCCGCTACTGAATGACAGGTAGTAAACAGAGTTATCTTCTAATGAGAAGAGTTCCATCCATTTGCTTATTTAATAGTATGATCAGAGATACGACAATTGATTCCAGACTGAAAGTTAAAACAACAACAACAAAACACTGACAGGTAGTTGGAGAATGAGATGAAGTATCTGTCGGAACATATTACGCAAACGCCAAGAAAGGCAAAATGTTTAATACCGAAATATCTTTAATTCCGATAAACATATTTACGCGAATTCTGCAATAAATATTTCGGAAACCTAAACATGCTGTTTTTTAATTACAAGCGGATGACTGGGAAAAAAAATATAACACTCTGCTGAAAATGTTTTTGAAATATAACCAAAGTAAATGGTTATCAATTTTTTAGGGGAGTAATTGTTTGCTTTTTTCTGTTTGTTGCTTCTGAGCTTTAAACTATACGAAATGCTTCCTTAATAGACTATTTGAAAGATATAAGAGCTCCCAAAACCGTCACAGTAAAAAAAAAAAATCTAACCTACAATTTCATTTGTAATACAAATATGTTGATTTTTCCTACCTAAGAAAGCTTCAAGGATATTGATTAATATATCCAGTGCATGTCTTTTCGTAGCATAATGAATCTCTGAGGCGAAAGCAACTTCTAAGAGACAATTTTTATCTACTTATGTAGGATTTCTGGCTTAAAATTATGGAATTTACATCCATTTAAATTCCATAACACGGTTAATTTACACTGGAAAATACTTAGAAGAACAACCTGCATCTGAGATAATGATTCAGACGATGTTAAAGCCCTCATAAAATTTATTTAGATCTGCAGAGAATTGATTTCAAAAAATTATATACAGTAACATATGCTACAACACACTTATGAATTCACTTGAGTCATTAGAATGATTGGAAAGAAAATTTATTATTACATAGATCTTTCGATCCCAAGAAATATGTAGAATTACTATCAGCTTCAATTATTATCAGCTTCTATCCTCTCAACGTTGCCGTTCAGTGTTGATTGAACTTAAAATCTCAACTGTATAATTCTTCGAAAGTCATTTTCTAAAATTATCATAATCACAGTCAAACTCAGCAATATTCGACACATTTCCAGTATATGATCTTATCAACAACATAACAAGATATTCTTTGGGATGAAGTGTTTTCCGTCACTTTCATGAAGTACTAGATTTTTCGCACAGTAAGAAGTGTCCCATTATTCGGTGGGTCGTTCGATCGTTCTATGGTGCAAATATACGTACCTGGTCCCGCTCCAGGGACTTGGTAGGGGTGTTGAGCATGCCCTTCCAAATCCTCTGTCTACCCAAAAAAAAATCTATCCTGTAAACAATTCTTTAAAAAATGTTTAATCAATACTACCACCGTGGTAGTTCCTTCATTTCAAAGAGTTTATGAGTGCCACAGTGCATGGAACACAAGCCAAAAAATAACAATTAGTTAAAATCGTCAGTGCCCAAGGCCACTCGCCCCTCTCGTTATTTCATCCCAGCTTTCAGTCTGTCAGCATCCTCTATCCTTCTCTTGAGCGTTATTCTACGCACTGCATCCCTTCGTTTGGCTTAGAAGTCTAGATTGTGCCATCCTCTGGACCCTCCTGGTTTCTACATACTCCTAACCCTAATTTCTCCTATTCTGCCCATTATTTTTAAGGAATCTAATTTCTACAGTCTGTACCATACTCCAATACTTCTCAATCACAACCCACATCTCGTCTACACATGTCATTACGGATATTAACCTAATTTATTATATACGATTTTGCCACTTCCAGGCACCCTTTTGGCCGATATCTTCACAGAACGCCGTCTTATCATTTGCTAGTATGATTGTATTAATTTCGTAATTCAGATCATATATATTATTTTTTAAATGCGCTTTTTTTGTGACGATCAATATTTGATCCTTCATACTTAACCAAATAGATAAATGAGGTACCATTTTAAAGATTAAGATCACCGCTTTGACATCATCATTCATTAAGAAATAAATTTTTCGAAATTCAACCCATAATGGACAGAATTATGAACAATCAGAGTCAGGGGCAAGCTGCTAGGATTTGCTGGCGTCAATATAAGGAGTGATCGCAACACCAGAAATGTTAATAAACTGTGTGTGTTTTCTACAGTAAGGTGCTTTCGGATATTCTTGTTTCTGTTAGGGAAAATTTTTATCATTTCTCATTGTTTTGTAAGACGAACCGCCAACCTAGATATTCATCGTATATAATTGAACTGCTTTGAGCAACATTTCCCTGTTCCAAACCTCGATATAGTCAATGTTTCCTAGCTTCTGATTCCGTGACTTATGAATCTTCCCCCATAGGTTTCTTTTTTGATGGCTCTTGTGTGGTGTTGCAGGAAATTCGGCGCCAAGTGTTCGCGCTGCGGGGAGAGGGTGCTGCCGCACGAGCTGGTGATGCGAGCCCAGTCTCACGTGTTCCACGTGGCGTGCTTCGCGTGTGCCGCCTGCTGTCAGCCTCTGCAGAAAGGAGAGCAGTTCGTGGTGCGCGCCGGGCAGTTATACTGCCGGCACGACTTCGAGAAAGAGCTCTTCCTCATGCACCAAGCCAGCCCCTCCGGTACTACCATGTCGCTAGTAAACTTTTTTTTTTATGGCATTCGGCTACTGAGGCCACATAGCCAGCTCAATGTGATTCTGATTCTTTCAGTGTATTAGTTTGTCCAGTGTACATATTTTCAAGTGTAATCACAAGGACACTACAACACAAACACGACATGCCCGCGGCCGGACTCGAACCGGCGACCATCGGCGCGTGGAGCTAGCACTCTAGCCCCTACGCTACCGACGCCGGCCGCTAGTAAACTAGACATCTAAACAAGTAATAAGTGTAGCTGAAAGTGCAAAATTCCACTTTAAGTAGTTCGTTACATCTTCGCAATTGCTACTGATATCTCTCTTATTTCTTTCTTTCTTCGAATAACCCTACGATAAATCAACTATGTTTATTGAAATTTTCTTCAATCTAATGGATGCCCATTCTTCTTTCAATCTCTGCGAGTTCCTTTCCTTCTCTTCTTGTGTCTACTTTCTTCCGCTGATTGATTTTTTCCATCTGTCCTGCAAACCTGCAATTTGAATTTTCTCTTTAAAACGTGTTGTCATTTAATGAAACTGTATTCATACAAGTATTTTGTATATATCTTATTCTATTTCCTACAACAATACGGGTTTGAATTTGTAGCTTGTTATGAGTAAAATATCTGTTTCGTTAATTTTTCGTTATTCATTCTGTGTATGTGCTCATAGAATTGTAGTCTTCTTTTCCTCATTACATCTATTAGTTTTCAATATATATATATTATATCTTTTGTTTGATCTTAATTTATGTCCTGATTCACTATTAATTTAGGCCCTAATATTTTTCTCGAAATTCTTCTTACTAATTTCTCTAGTGTTTGAAGATCGCTAGTGCAGTTTAGTTTAAGTATTTCTGAGGCATAATGTATTTTTGGTATAACTACTGTTTGATAGTTCCTTAGTTTTGTATTCCAGGGTAGTATTTTTTATTACAAATGTTCTTCTTAACTGAACTACTTTCCCTATTTTTAGCACTATTTTTATTGCTACCTTATTTATTGTGATGTTCGATATTCATTCTTCAAGATATTTAAAGCTGCCTATTTTAAATATTGTGTTGTTATTTATTTTAAAATCTTGTGATGCATTTGTGATATTTGTCATAAACTATATTGTTTCACAAGAATTTTACAGCCCTACTTTAGCTTCTTAGTTCTGTAATTCTTTGATTTATTCTAGAGCATTCTTAAGTGTGTCTATGATTGATGTCAAGTCGTCTGCAAAAGCAAGACAGTCTACAATGACCTTATTTGTCATTCCTTTCCAAGTTTTTTTCGTGGATTTTGCCATATGTTGTTCATTGTGTACAGTGTAATTCTTATACGAAATGCAAATAGAATTTTTATGGAGGAAAGGAAATATTTTTCTCAATCGCAAATGAATTGTAAAACAAATAAGAGGGTACCATAATTAATTTCAGTATATTCTTGAAAACATTTTCATGGGATGTTTTTGCGTGAACTAACTGAACGGAAGTTAGTCAGCCACGACATTTTACATTACACAGCTGAAACGACGAAGAGATTCGAGTAACTTTTTTTAGTAACATCCTTTTCTAGTTAGTTAATAGAAGCCGGATAATTTGTTTCGGCTATTTCTTATCATTTATTTAGCTTCTTCTCTTGGTTGAAGTGAAGAAAGTAATTTAAGGGAAATTAGCTTTTATTTCTTTTTTTTAAAAAAAGTCACAGAAAATGTTTCTAATTAAAAAGTAAATCATCCTGAACCACACGTTCAGTTTTAATTTTTAGAATTTTCCAGCTATTGTTACTGAAAGTTGAATTTTTTACTAATTTTCAACACTGTAAGACAATCCGGTGACCTTGAAAGGACTATTTTCGTGACGCGAGCTATAGCGCGCTAGATTCCCGTCCTGAAGATCACCAGTGAAAAGTGGTTTTAGTCAGTTGTTGCATATGTCGTTTGGTGCCTGCATCCTATAATAATAACTACGTTTAAACATCTTTTATACTGTTGTGAATGCAACTGAAAAGTTGTTTCTGGATATCTGAGGTGAATACCGTTATTTTAAAGAAAAATAAATAATTAGCCGCTGTCTGCTATCTCTACCAGCTGTTGGTTCATGTTTATGACAGATTATCATTAGTAACTCGTCTCACCTAACTCAGTCCTGTTTCTTAGCAGTGGATGAGGACATCCTGGACGAGAACTCAAGGCCGCGAGATGGTCGCCGGGGACCCAAAAGGCCGCGGACCATCCTCACGTCTGCGCAGAGACGGCAGTTCAAGGCCTCCTTTGAAATTAGCCCCAAGCCCTGCCGGAAGGTAATGTTCAACGCACTTATACTGTGCTTGTAAGTTTATTGGTTTACCTCTCTTTGTTTTAATTCTACACAGAATTTCTTCCAAGCTACAAGTTGACGGCGACATTTTGCGGACTCGAGATTATGCTAGTGCCTTAAAACATTCAGCATTTAATATTCCTGCTAATTAACTTGCAGTTTCTTACTTTTTAAAAATAATAATAAAAAATCCGTTAAGTGCTATCTACTCTCATACAACGAGGGAACGGCATCATGCTTGCGTATTAAATTGAACTTTTAAAAAAGTATTTTTTAGAAATTTTCTTTAAAAAAATCAAAATAAGTGATTTCTAAAGCGATTTCATTTTTGACCAATAAATTATCTTTCAAATGATACATATAAATTAAATGTAAAAAAATGATAAAATGAATGGATTTATAAATATATATAAGATTTAAAAAATATATATATATTTTCACGAAGTATTTACTACCCGATTTATGAATATTTTTATCGAATAACTTATACGATATTAATTTTATTTTTCAGAAAGAAATTGTCCACTGGAGAGTAAATTTTTTTGAATTACTTGTTGCTTTTTTTGCTTTCTTCTTCTTCTTCCTATCCAGTATTAGGAAGAAGAAGAGGAAAGTAATAAAAAGTAATGATCAATTTTAACAAATTTGACTCTCCAGTGGAAAATTTCTTTCTGAAAAATAAAATCGTATACATTATTCTACAAAGAATTTCATAAATACGGAAACCACAAATTCAAGAACGATTCTGTAATATTTAGCAGAATACATATCACACTAAATTATGAAAGGAACGTAGGATCAGGAGTTTCGTTAGTAAAGTGTGGCAATAGAAATTCGGTGGTTTTGGCCCAAAAAGTCATTAAAACCGTGGAAAAAAGATATTTTCACAGTCAGTGGGTTGCCAGATTTCGCTAGATACCTATGAAAGTTATCCTTCCATCATCTATTCGAATAAAACGTTTATTTGGTCATGTTCTGTCGCGCGGTAATGTCACACTATGACGTCGCACTATGACGTCACGCTTTTACATTTATTGCACAACTTACGACCAGAGATGTTGTTCTAGGTTATGCTCGTATTTAATAACAGTTCTATTTGGATAAGCATCAAAAAATAAATTTATTGTCAGAACACTGAAAGAAAAGTACGTATTCAGTTTAAGTCGACTAAATAATTATTAGTTACTTATAATCATTTAATATTCGTTCGATATAAAAGAATTCGTTAAAATATTTGGAAATAGATATGTAAGATAAAATCTTGAACATTTCTATTATCAATTATTAGATGGTTATTATAACCGGCACTTGAAAGCAGAGTGCATGAGTAAATTAATTTTAAAAAATTATTTTAATTTCAATTTTCGCGAGTGTTCTGTTACTTTAATCGATACTTCGTTTGAACGAAAGTAATTCCACATTGATTGAAATCTGTACAGCCTAGACTACAATTAAATCTAATATTACCTGGTACGACGTAAGTCCTTAAATTTTTTTTATTTTTTATTTTTTGCTTTCACTGATGAAATAATTCAGTCGTATGTAGGTGCATAAGCCATTCAACCGTTGAAATATCTATCTGAATCAGAAAAAAACAAAAAAAAACAAAATGTAAGAATCTGAGGAGTTCTATTATTTAAGCAAATTCTAAGAAATGAATTGCTAGAACACTGAAAGAAAAGTTTGTGTTTCGTTTAAATTGGCATATTAATCATCAGTTTAAAGGGTAAAAGTATCAATACTTCTATAATGCTTTTTTGTGTCACGAGCCATGTATTTCCCTTAATACTTAACCGAAATCGGTAAATGGCATATCATTTAAAAGATTAAGATCTCCACTCAGGTAAAATTATAAATTAGGAACGAAATTTTTCAAAATTTGACCCTTTGTAGGACAAAAGTAATAACTGTGAAAGTCGACGGTAGGGGACAGTTTAGAGCCAAAACCATAAATAGGAGCATCACAGAGATATTAATAAACTGCTTCACTGGCCTCGAATTTTTTGTAACATTCCTATCATACTAAACAAATAAACAATTGATACAAATGAGACGGTTCTTCTTGCATACTATTATAAATCACCAACCTTACTATTCATCATTTTCGCACGGATAATCTAGTTCCTCTCAAAATTCCGTATAATTATTTTCACCCCTGCGGTTATACCAAATTTTATGTTTTAATAGTATCTGTAGTAGTAAGAATTGTAATTACATAGGTCTGAAGTCACTGATTCACAACTTACGATGCTGTAACAGATGAACAAATGTAAATATTCCATCTGCCGTTCAAAGGGGAACCGTAAAATTACTGACTTTTTCGCGTTTGTGGTGTGAGGGGGTCATTGCTATTGCTGTAAGTTTTAATATCAATTTGATTATTGATTTTAAATTATGAAATTAATTTTCAGGTAGCAAGGATCCTGATTGCTGTTGATGATAGACATAAAATGCTTAATTTATTGTTTCCCTATGGCTTGTACATAGCCGAATATATTTAACGTTATGTTAGACATTATGTGTACCTGCAAGCAAAAGCAATATCCGGCTTTACAATCTGCCTGAAGATAGCAAACATAAACTGAATATTAAATACTTCATTTTTAAAATTAAGAACATGATAACATCGTGGCCACAAGCCAACAATTGAATGTTACATGAATGGTGGATAAAATCCCTTGGGCGCCGAATTGAATTAGAAAAGATGAACAATATTCAGGCTCAAACTGAACTTGCAAGGAGCAAGTTCATGAGGTCATTTGCCAGCTAGGTTTGAAATGGAATCGAGCAGAGATCCTGTCTCATGGGTCGATTACGGATCCTATCAAAGTCTCTCCAAACCATGAAACAATGATGGGCGATGGAGCACATTACCAAAAATCACCCGCATCAGCAGCGGTGGCGTGTGGCGCTGGTCTCTAAGTTGCCCCACCAGTGAATGGACTGCATAAATCGACCATCTAGTGATAGAAGCCAGAGCCCGCCAGTACAGTGCCATTCCGCACTGTGAAGTCTCGACTCAACGACCGCTGACCACACAATGCCCAAGTATATCCGCTTCTCCTACCCTCTTCCGAAACTTCTTCCCGAAGTTTCGTTACATGGAAAAAGAAACCACGAACTAACATCTGTAGATCCCGTATATGATACGGCATTGGTTGTTTAACTTCTTCCCAAAACCACGTGAGGCTCGAAGTCAATCTTATTCGCCCTGGCTCCCACGCATCGCTCACCCCTTCCGCCGCACAGGTATCCCTGACCTTGACGGCTAACGGTGCCTATCCACTCTGGGCGCGCGAACAATAGCTCGCGTCAGCCCACGCGATCTGGAGATTTCCACCGAATATACCGTTGTCAGCTTCAAAATCTCTCCTGCTCTTCCAACTAGCAACCTCTTTATTCAGTTATATTACAATATTAAGAAATTAAGGCAGCCTGGGATATCAATTACGTTGGTCAGATAATTAATTTACAAAATATTCTCAAATATTAAATTAATCTTAATATATATATATATAAAATACTATATTTAAATATTTGTAGTACGCCACAATCCTGCGTGCTACACGTTGGAAATCTGGTATTCAAACAATTAGCTGCTGTCCGCAGTTCTCTTCACTCTGACAAAACTATAGTTCTCTCCCTTAAGCCGATTACGTCACAATTAAAGGTCGGGCCACACTAGACCACACCGCACCGTCACTTTTCTTATTGCTATCGCTCACTCGATTGAAGTGAGTTCAAACGACACCGCGTGTTGGCCGACACTCGGCCGTGTGTTTGCCTGGATAAATTTGGATTATATTTTAACGGTGCGGCCCGGTGTCGGTCTGCTGTCGGGCTGGTCGATATGGAGAACTGTATAGAAAGAGTTCGGAAATTTCCGGTCCTTTACGACTAAATATTGCTTTTACGTTACTGATTGCTTTAGAAATGTCCTTTTTTTTCAGGTTCATCAGATATTCCGTAAAATTTAGGTAGAGTCCTTGCATGTTCGCATTAACAAATCAAATCTTTGCAGTGGTGAAAGTCGATTTTAAGGCCTGTAAAAATTGCATCCGAGATCCGGATTTTGAACCGGGGACCTTCCGTACCCAAATCACTCGCCGCAAGCATCTGAATCTAGATGTACTGGAGAATATACCCTATATTCAATCATATAAAAGTACATTTATGTTTTGGCTTGGCAAACATAAATTATAAATACGTTTATTTTATTATTTTAACATAATAATTTTTAATTATAACCAGATTTGACTCTTGACTCAGAAGGTTATGGCTTACGATTGGGGAAATGAAAGTCCCTGGTTCAAATCCCTGTTTCAGCTGTAATTTTTATGGGTCTTAAAATTGAAATTCACCTCTGGAAAAGCTTTGATTTGTTAATGCTAAAATTCTAGGGTGCTCCGTGTTTCGAATTTCACGTTAATCTGTAGTTTTACTTTTCAGATTAGGTGACAACGATAGAGGTGTACTGCGCAGCCGATAAGTAACTCCGTGACTGAAATTTTTAGATCACATGAAATTATTATTATTTTACGGAATCTTTGCGGTCTGCATTAAAATAAAAATGTATAATAATCTTATTCTTTTTTGTTAAAAAAAAATATTGAGTGACTCGAAAGGAACCTCGACCAAAACAAACACGTTAAATGTGAAGTGAATGACGCTTGACATTTAATCGTGACTATATAGAGATACACGAAAATCTTTCAATACAGTGTGACGATCATTTATTAAAACAGCTTTGGAATACTATTTTTGTGCATAAGAGATCAAACAATTAGGAGGTAACAGGAGTCAGACAAAAAAAAGTTTTTTAACGTACTTTATTACTTTCGTAGATTATAAAGAACAGTACTCTATAATAAAGTACAGGTGGTAGCCGCAGTTACGATACCCAAATCACTTTTAAGGTAATTTTTTAACATTAATTCCGTGAAACAGCCAAGTGTATACGTTAAAGGAGACTGAAGACCTAGTAGGAACCCGTCCGTCACACGACCATGTTACGGACCAGTGTAGACGCTAGGGGGGCGAGCCGACACACGGCCGAGTGTTGCTGCGGTAACGGCGCGGGCTCGGCTCGGTCTAGTGTGGCCCGACCTTAACACATACCCAGCGAGAGAGAGAGAAATAAAAAATTGTAACTTAATTCCTCTGATTAATGCGATGCTGCTCAAACTCTGAAAACATTATAAACATTTCGACTGTGAAAAGTAACTTACCTTTAAATGTATACCAAACTGTGGAACATTTGTCTTAATTTCTCAGAGTTGGAAGATCACATCAAAATGAAATATACCCAGTTCTCTGAAGAAAGCCACAGAACGATGGCTGAAACGTCAGGTTTCGATATACTGACGTGGTTCCACCCGGACAACCTAAAAGATTCTTTGTTCGAAACGCCATCAAAGTCCCACCAGTAGTTTCTGCGTAATTGCGTTCAACGAAAAATGGTTAATAATTTTTGGATACTTTTATCTTAAATTTCTCAGCTTTCCAAATTTACATCAGAATGAAATATGTCTTATTTTACTCCCCAGACAAGGGGCCGTACATTGTTCAATACAAAAATCCAATCAGTAGCTTTTTCGAAACCACCTGTTCTTACAAACAAGAGATACATTTAAAAAAAAAAAAAGAAGAAGAAGATCTCTTTTTGTAGGAACATTTTTTTAAAAAATATCTTAAATATACACAATTTTTTTACGGTTACAGACAGCGTTATTGTATTTATACTAGCCTCAAAGTACGTCAAAAATGATGGATTTAACAGAGTGTTCTGGCAATTAATTTATTTGCAGTTGCTTAACTAGATAGAATTGTTTTAGAATAAAGTTCAATGGAATTTCTCGACCCTTGTGCTGTAGCAAAAAGTTTCAATTGTCAACTTGGTCCAAATTTCATTTCACCCAAACCACAATCTCCACTAATATTTCCGCTAAAAAATGAAATCTTCAATCACACGCTTGTACCAATCACACTGCGTCAACTGACGCAGTGTGCTTGGTACAAGTACATGTTCATCTCCGCCTACTAGCATGATAGTAGGTGCTTAAGAAGACCAGCTTATGTTGGTCGAAACCGGTAAAGACTATTAGAATTATCGATGCAACTGGTTGGCTGTACTGTACATCTGTTCAACTATTTACCGTTGCTGCAAGCAGTATGTTCAAAATCTTAACAGCTTACTTCATGCTACGTAATATTAGCTTGTATAAATCGCTATCAGTGAGGAACTACTTTCTTTCAAATGAAGTAATGTTTTAAATTAAAGGAAGACAATTAAAACAATTTAAATTATTTGAAAATAAATTAATTTACTCATGCTTTCTATTGTAACGTCAGATTCCGGTTGTAATAACAATCTATATATTAGTAGAAAGATATCCAAAATGTGTTACCCCAAAGGTTCTGCTCTACCACTTGTGTAAATCCTCCTTCGCCTATTAACGTATTTGTAAGCCTCTGTTGCTTTGTGTTGTTAATCTTATTCCTACCCAGTTTAAACCTAGTAAATTAAGACCAATAATAATCATTCTGTTCTCACTTCTGAACTCTGAGTATGAATTTCTCACCAAGAGTCTCATCTTCATCAGTCATTCTGCCACTGCGGTAAGCAGCCAACATCCTTATTTTTTCTTTTTTTATCACCCCAGAGATCTACCCCAAGTTACTCATGGTCACAATCTATGAACACCAGTGAATTGTAGTTTCTGCTCACCGGCATGAAAACCTCTCCACCAATTGTTCCTCTATGAAAAACCTAATTGTCTAACAGTTCTTCTTTTAACCAAGACTCTGCCCCGATAATTACATGTGGTTCGTGTCTCTCTATAAAGTTTGCTAAATTCTATTACTTTGTTCATTATACTTCTACAGTTCACTAGTAACATCCTTATTACTAGTTGTGTGATATTTTCAGCATTAATCTCCTCCTTCCCAGTTCTGCCCCAATTAGTTATTTTTTCAGTAGCTTCAAATACTATTCCTTTACAATTAATTATTTTTCCCATCGTGGATCTCCAATCAATATCACTTTTATCATCTATTTCAATCCCCTCACGAGCAGCCCGAAACCCAATAAAAGGTATAGTCCTGAACCCATCATCACTGGAAATGAAACTCCCTTACAGCTTAAGCTAACAACTCAGAATGTACCCCTTCTATTTAAGTGTAGGTAATGCCTTCCTACCAGTGGTGTTCATAGGCACAACCCCCAAGACTGAACTAATGCCTCTCCCAAGTAGCATCTCCGTTTCCATACACTTAAGCCTGTAACGAATATCACCATACTCTACAACGCTGACTGCCGACGTAAGAGAAAAGGCTGCACTACTAATATTCATGTGGATTAATCAAATATAAACAAGACTTATGTTTTAAAAAAGTATGTATCAAGTACGTGCTATTTCTCAACATAATTTCGCACTTTGGAAATACAGTTTTCCCAGGGAATCCATCATTGTAAAAGGAGGGTTAAAATATCACAAGAGTGAAGAGATTTCACTGATTTTTATATATATATATATATATATATATATATATACGAGACACAACCGAATATTTCGTAAACATTTCGTACCGATGGTCACATAATATATTCGCCACGAAGACTAACTTATTTTGGAAAACATTCGGGGGGGATTCCAGCCTACCTACAACAGCAATTCATAGCAACGTTTCGGTGAATTCGGTCTCACACCATCTTCTGGGAAAGCCACCTTCACGGAAAAATAAGACATGATTTGAGCTCTCCTAGAAATATTGTCTCATATTACAGAGCTTAGTCATATGGATGGAATCCGTCAAATGTTTAATATTTTACCAACGACGCGGTATTCTATCTTCTAGTGCCGGTCTAACTGAATTGTGCCATTGTTTTGTATGTCGTTATTGATACTGCATTTAAACTGAGAATGTTGCAATTCTTTCGCGACTTCTTTTGAAACACACTATCACAATAATCTCAGCTTTTTTTGTTCACTTTAAGTCCTGAGACGCTGTAAGTATGACCGATAGATTACACAAAAGTGAGAGATGGTAAAAATTCACAGATTTCTTCTATGCACAACACGCCACTTTAAAGTTTAGTTACCGTTGTTTCAGTCGGCTGTAGAAACGTAATTCCTTATTACTTGTTTGAATTGTGTAGGAATACATTCGAGCCTATAATAAACGAAATGTTATCAATTCTGTTAAAGTCGAAATACTTGTGCTATGTGACTTTGGCAATCATCTCGGAATTTATGATGATAACATAAAATGTGACGGTTCATTTAGACGAATCGACTACATCCAACAAAAAATTATCCATCACAGTGTGTACATCATCTACAGCGTTTTTTACGATTTCGCTTTATAAATATTTTAACATGATAAAAAAATTTTTCGAAAGTAACCATACAATGTAGATGCGAAAGAAATCTGAAAGACTGTAAATATAAGTGAAATAAATACCCACTAAAAGATGCACAGCTTTCTAACAAAAAAGTAATTTACATTCCTTTCTTTTTTATTAGTAACTAGTTTATTTTCACTTCTTATTGTCATATGCAATAATCTTCTGGGACAATTCAACTCATATGGATAAAGTATTCAGAGCTCAGAAGCAGGTAGTAAGAAATATGTGTGTGGTTAGCAGTTAAACTTACTGCAGAGAGGTATTCAAAAAGTTAACAACATAGAAGAATTTCTTCCAAAAGCATCTGCAAAATAATTATCAGTAATCTTCTATAAACGCACCTGTTATAATCGATGCAGGCAGGGCCGGCGCTAGGAATTTCGGGCCCGGGTAAAATTGGCGACTTTGTTGCTGGCGGGCCCGGGTACATTTGACCCGCTTACCCCCCCCCCCTAACGCCGGCCCTGGATGCAGGCCTATACATTATTCTGTGACGTACATCTTCTAGTGTATATATTTGTTTAGTTATGTGATGATTATGATGTAAATTGATTTTTTTCCATAGCCCACAAAGCCAGTCTTATATTGCGATCTATGGAAAATGGCTATGTTGTATTGCATTTACTAGTGCTGTTCATTCCTCTTTCCGCTGTAACAATTAGCATATATTTCATTTAAAATTAATTAACGTCTGAATATTAAAATAGGAAGTGTTTTTCATGTATACCATATAGCCCCCGACATGTTATTTCTCAAGTACTAAATTCTCTCCCATGTTACAGGTACGCGAGGCGTTAGCCAAAGAAACAGGCTTGAGCGTGCGCGTGGTTCAGGTGTGGTTTCAGAACCAGAGAGCCAAGATGAAGAAGCTGCAACGGAAAGCCAAACAGGAGGCGTCCACCGGAGACCATAAGTCCGGTGGAGACCTAAAGAATGGCGAGAAAGACCCTTCCGGCGATAAGAACGGCATCAAGCAGGAACCGGGATCGCATCATGGTCAGTAGTTTAAGCTAGTTTTATTTTATCTTTAAATAGCAACATTTACCGTTTTATTTTTAAAATAACTAAGTTTTCAGCAATAGTTATTCTCATATAAAATATTAGTTTCATCCGATTTGTCTCCCAACAATGCAACAAATTCTCTGACTTGATAGCCAGCGATGGCCTCTGCTACATGTTAACCAGAGATTAAGGACTACTCAAAGAAAATTATCAGACACAAATATTTAATTTAAGTCGTTCAAATAATTCCTTCTAATATGCCCCCCTCCTTTTCCCAATTTTGTGGTAGTGAAATCATTCAGCGAAAAGAATGTGTTCAGTAACTATGAAATGTTAAAAATAAATACCTCTTTAATCTAAAATACAACAATTATAATTACATTGAGAACCACAACTGTACTAATTGTTCTTAATTCATTAATTTCATATACTCCAATCACACAGTTGAATTCAGAGTTTTATTCTTAATTCTTCATAACTCGATATAGTTTTAAATCTGCAGCAATGAGCAATCCTAAACCTTTTTCTGAATTCGGGTATATTAAATAATATGCATTTGCCTGAGGAATTCCTGCCACCTTGAAGAGATCATGAAAAAAATTCAACAACTTTTTTTCCACATTGATTTCACAAGATTTTTCTGACCTCATCCAAGGACCAGTTCACCAAGTGTAAAATCTGCTGGTATTGCATGTCTATCCTACTTCTTCTTCCTTTCTACAGCTTTTTTTCTTCATGTTTATTTTTTATTCTACTTATCAGTTCATCATCGCTCATATTCAGTTATGGTGGCATAGTTATTATTTCTGATATTAAATTTGGGACTTCTTCTTTCTTCATTATCTGATAAAGACTGCAGCCACAGCTGCTATTTGTCATTCTGTACATAATATCCTCAAATTCTTTGACAAGTTAGAGACAGATGGCAAACAAAAAAAAACCAGATAGTTCTGCCCTAAAGCTAAGTGCTGCAGACATAACAGATTTGATTCCATTCCCCCTCCTCCCCCTTCCCCTGTTCTCGTCAATCATACTAACTTGCCTGAGTAATCAGGTACCTAATTCTGTTCATGTAATCCTTAGTGGCCCTAATGGAGAAACAAAATGTATAACCATGGAATCATTACAGTCTATTAAATTGTGTAGAAACTTCTTGCACAGTCTGCAAGCTTTTCCAGTTAGATATCCAAACTACAAATACAGCAGTTGAATCATGAAACATCAATACTTCCAATATCAAAAACCTTAAAAATCTTGAACGGGGTAACATTCTCATCTAATTATGTAATCATGAATCTTGGTTCACTGATAATGCAGCTTCTAACATGTCTTAACGTTTCTATGTACAGATTCAGCTTCATTTAAAAGATCTAGTTTGCACTTGCACCAGAAATCATTCTCCATTGCTTTTGATAACAGTTGTGTCTGATGTAGACTCAAGTTATACTTAGTGATATCTGTTACGGTTCATAAAAATATACTTTACTAATGTGTGCCCTGTCTATCAGCCTACATGATTCTAATAATTCTCCTCCATCCAGTTCTCTGTCTTTGCTTCATTTATACTATGATACATAACAAATTAATGAGAAGTTCATGCTGTCGACGCGCCCTAAGGCAACAACAACAACAGAAGTTCCTGCATCTGGTAACATGCACATTATGTAATGAAGGTCACAGCATAACATACAGAAATATTCAGATAATATTCAGTAAAAAAGTGAATCACAATTTCATTGTTTTTGTGTTTTAATATTACAGATTCTCTTTTGATACTAATATAGCGCATAACTGTTTATGCTAGCAATGTAATATTTACTTTAAATGGACTACAAAATAGCAGATTTAAATAAAAATAATAATAATATTGCTTGTTTTTCACTTCCAACTAGCAATTTTTAAAAGAAAAAAATCACTACACTAACTAATGTTGATTTGTTGTTTAGGCCAGTACCTCAGTGTCAATGGATTGTCTGTAAGAGATTCTGATGTGAACTTCACTCCCTCCAACAGCCAGCCACTTAACCCCAATGTACCATATTCACCAGATGGTGAGTTACCCATTTTTTATTGAATTTTTTAATTTAATTTTTTTTTTTTTTTTTTTTTACCAACTGTATATTGTTTGATCCCTATATTTCATTAAATCAACTTCAAGGATATCATTATTTACATTTCTACTTTTTATTTCTTTTAAAATACTTAAGAGAGATGTAAACTATCTGATCAAAAGTATCCAGACATCCTGTGCAATGCAGAATTGAATCCAATATGTCATGACAGGCAGGCAGAATAAAAAGAGACAGGGAGTACTGTGTTTTAAATGTAGATGTAGTAAGATCAGAATATGTTGATGAGGAGAGCTCAGTGACTTTGAACGTAGACTAGTCATTGGTTATCATCTGAATAACAAAATCATCAGGGACATTTCAACACTTCTAGAGCTGCCCAGGTCATCTGTTCATGACATAATTGTGAAGAGGAAACATGAGAAGGAACAACCACAACTAAACCAAGATTTCATTTAATTATGGACAGAGAGCATTGAGCATTATGGAGGGTGGTTGTAAAAAATTGCAAGAAATCAGAAGAAAGAATCACTTGTGAGTTCCAGCCAGCACAATGATGAGGTCGAACTGCTGCTCATGAGCCAATCAGTTTCGAAGTCAATGCAAAGCAATGCCCAAGGGGACAAATGTAAATGAGCAAT
>JARYHS010011408.1:218223308-218238308 GCA_031002005.1 Vandiemenella viatica | reverse complement strand
TAAATTAAATACATACTTTTCTTTCAGTGTTCTGGAAATTTATTTCTTAGCAATTCTTTAACTAAACACAATTGTTATAAAATAAAGCTCAGTGTAATTCCTCATGACTTGCGCTATAGCAAAAGGTTTCCATTTTCACTTTGGTTCAGGTTACATTTCAACCTAACCACATGCAATAATGCATCGCGATAAAAACTTGATCAAAAACCTTCACGGTTTCTTAGGTTTTTCTTTTTTGCTATCCATGATTCGGATCAATATTACAGCGTTTGAATGGCTGATCAAAATATGTCATCAATGAATGTAAAGGAAACTAAAAATAAATCTTAACAGCTTAAACAGATGTACAGTACAGCCAACAAGTTGCATCGATAATTCTAATAGTCTTTACCGGTTTCGACCAACATAAGCTGGTCTTCTTCAGAAGCACCTACTATCATGCTAGTGGGCGCAGATGAACATGTGCTTGTACCAAGCATTTCACCCAAACCACAATCTCCACTAATATTTCCGCTAAAAAATGAAATCTTCAATCACACGCTTGTACCAATCACACTGCGTCAACTGACGCAGTGTGATTGGTACAAGCACATGTTCATCTCCGCCTACTAGCATGATAGTAGGTGCTTCTGAAGAAGACCAGCTTATGTTGGTCGAAACCGGTAAAGACTATTAGAATTATCGATGCAACTGGTTGGCTGTACTGTACATCTGTTCAACTATTTACCGTTGCTGCAAGCAGTATGTTCAAAATCTTAACAGCTTACTTCATGCTACGTAATATTAGCTTGTATAAATCGCTATCAGTGAGGAACTACTTTCTTTCAAATGAAGTAATGTTTTAAATTAAAGGAAGACAATTAAAACAATTTAAATTATTTAAAAATAAATTAATTTACTCATGCTTTCTATTGTAACGTCAGATTCCGGTTGTAATAACAATCTATATATTAGTAGAAAGATATCCAAAATGTGTTACCCCAAAGGTTCTGCTCTACCACTTGTGTAAATCCTCCTTCGCCTATTAACGTATTTGTAAGCCTCTGTTGCTTTGTGTTGTTAATCTTATTCCTACCCAGTTTAAACCTAGTAAATTAAGACCAATAATAATCATTCTGTTCTCACTTCTGAACTCTGAGTATGAATTTAATTTCTCACCAAGAGTCTCATCTTCATCAGTCATTCTGCCACTGCGGTAAGCAGCCAACATCCTTATTTTTTCTTTTTTTATCACCCCAGAGATCTACCCCAAGTTACTCATGGTCACAATCTATGAACACCAGTGAATTGTAGTAGTTTCTGCTCACCGGCATGAAAACCTCTCCACCAATTGTTCCTCTATGAAAAACCTAACTGTCTAACAGTTCTTCTTTTAACCAAGACTCTGCCCCGATAATTAAATGTGGTTCGTGTCTCTCTATAAAGTTTGCTAAATTCTATTACTTTGTTCATTATACTTCTACAGTTCACTAGTAACATCCTTATTACTAGTTGTGTGATATTTTCAGCATTAATCTCCTCCTTCCCAGTTCTGCCCCAATTAGTAATTTTTTCAGTAGCTTCAAATACTATTCCTTTACAATTAATTATTTTTCCCATCGTGGATCTCCAATCAATATCACTTTTATCATCTATTTCAATCCCCTCACGAGCAGCCCCAAACCCAATAAAAGGTATAGTCCTGAACCCATCATCACTGGAAATGAACTCCCTTACAGCTTAAGCTAACAACTCAGAATGTACCCCTTCTATTTAAGTGTAGGTAATGCCTTCCTACCAGTGGTGTTCATAGGCACAACCCCCAAGACTGAACTAATGCCTCTCCCAAGTAGCATCTCCGTTTCCATACACTTAAGCCTGTAACGAAAATCACCATACTCTACAACGCTGACTGCCGACGTAAGAGAAAAGGCTGCACTACTAGTATTCATGTGGATGAATCAAATATAAACAAGACTTATGTTTTAAAAAAGTATGTATCAAGTACGTGCTATTTCTCAACATAATTTCGCACTTTGGAAATACAGGTTTCCCAGGGAATCCATCATTGTAAAAGGAGGGTTAAAATATCACATATATACGAGACACAACATAATATTTCGTAAACATTTTGTACCAATGGTCACATAATATATTCGCCACGAAGACTAACTTATTTTGGAAAACAGTCGGGGGGGGGGGGGGGGGGGGATTCCAGCCAACCTACAACGGGAATTCATAGCAACGTTTCGGTGAATTCTGTCTCACACCATCTTATGGGAAAGCCACCTTCACGGAAAAATAAGACATGATTTGAGCTCTCCTAGAAATATTGTCTCATATTGCAAAGCTTAGTCATATGAATGGAATCCGTCAAATGTTTAATATTTTACCAATGACGCGGTATTCTATCTTCTAGTGCCGGTCTAAACGTATTGTGCCATTGTTTTGTATGTCGTTATTGATACTGCATTTAAACTGAGAATGTTGCAATTCTTTCGCGACTTCTTTTGAAACACACTATCACAATAATCTCAGCTTTTTTTGTTCACTTTAAGTCCTGAGACGCTGTAAGTATGACCGATAGATTACACAAAAGTGAGAGATGGTAAAAATTCACAGATTTCTTCTATGCACAACATGCCACTTTAAAGTTTAGTTACCGTTGGGTTATACTCTTTCTCCCGAATGGTGTCATAATTAACTATAGAGGAAATAACTGCGAAAGTTTCAGTCGGCTGTAGAAACGTAATACCTTATTACTTGTTTGAATTGTGTAGGAATACATTCGAGCCTATAATAAACGAAATGTTATCAATTCTGTTAAAGTTGAAATACTTGTGCTATGTGACTTTGGCAATCATCTCGGAATTTATGATGATAACATAAAATGTGACGGTTCATTTAGACGAATCGACTTCATCCAACAAAAAATTATCCATCACAGTGTGTACATCATCTACAGCGTTTTTAACGATTTCGCTTTATAAATATTTTAACATGATAAAAAATATTTCGAAAGTAACCATACAATGTAGATGCGAAAGAAGTCTCAAAAACTGTAAATATAAGTGAAATAAATACCCACTAAAAGATGCACAGCTTTCTAACAAAACCGCAATTTACATTCCTTCCTTTTTTATTAGTAACTAGTTTATTTTCACTTCTTATTGTCATATGCAATAACCTTCTGGGACAATTCAACTCATATGGATAAAGTATTCAGAGCTCAGAAGCAGATAGTAAAAAATATGTGTGTGGTTAGCAGTTAAACTTACTGCAGAGAGGTATTCAATAAGTTAGCAACATTAACATTAGTGACTGAGCATAGAAGAATTTCTTCCAAAAGCATCTGCAAAATAATTTTCAGTAATCTTGTATAAACGCACCTGTTACAATCGATGCAGGACTATACATTATTCTGTGACGTACATCTTCTAGTGTAGTATATTTGTTTAGTTATGTGATGATTATGATGTAAATTGATTCCTTTCCACGGCCCACAAAGCCAGTCTTATATTGCAATCTATGGAAAATGGCTATGTTATATTGCATTTACTAGTGCTGTTCATTCCTCTTTCCGCTGTAACAATTAGCATATATTTCGTTTAAAATTAATTAACGTGTGAATATTAAAATAGGAAGTGTTTTTCATGTATACCATATAGCCCCCGACATGTTATTTCTCACGTACATAATTCCCATGTTACAGGTACGCGAGGCGTTAGCCAAAGAAACAGGCTTGAGCGTGCGCGTGGTTCAGGTGTGGTTTCAGAACCAGAGAGCCAAGATGAAGAAGCTGCAACGGAAAGCCAAACAGGAGGCATCCACCGGAGACCATAAGTCCGGTGGGGACCTAAAGAATGGCGAGAAAGACCCTGCCGGCGATAAGAACGGCATCAAGCAGGAACCGGGATCGCATCACGGTCAGTAGTTTAAGCTAGATTTAATTTACCTTTAAATAGCAACGTTTATCATTTTATTTTTAAAATAACTACGTTTTCAGCAACAGTTACTTCTCATATACAATATTAGTTTAATCAGATTTGTATCCCAACAATGCAACAAACTCCCTGACTTGAAAGCCAGCGATAGCCTCTGCTACATGTAAACCAGAGATAAAGGACTACTCAAAGAAACTTATCGGACACAAATATTTAAAGGGACCTGGACGTGAAAATGACTAAAAAAACGAAAATAAATTTTTGCCTCATCTGATAGAAAAATTTCTCCTGTTTCCAAAAATGTATGGTTTATCAACTTTTAAATTGTTAGTTTGGTCCTAAATGTTCTTTGAAGAAATGTCTGCACACTAGCCTAGCCTTCTTTCAACTCAGTGTTGCTGTCATTTTCTCAAAACTACACTTTCAGAACATTAGGTACATATATCTTCACAATGGTTTGAGCTATGTTTACCAAATTTCTCCCAAGTGAAGAATGGGGCAGTCTGTTTGTGTTATGCCTAATACATTTCAGATTTTTTTTATTTTGTCATCATGCATATAATTTTAGTGGTAATTTTAAAACAAATAATTTTATGATTTTTTGAACATACTGCTTGCAGCAACGGTAAATAGTTGAACAGATGTACAGTACAGCCAACCAGTTGCATCGATAATTCTAATAGTCTTTACCGGTTTCGACCAACATAAGCTGGTCTTCTTCAGAAGCACCTACTATCATGCTAGTGGGCGGAGATGAACATGTGCTTGGTACGACCAGCTTATGTTGGGCGGAGATGAACATGTGCTTGGTACAAGCACATGTTCATCTCCGCCCACTAGCATGATAGTAGGTGCTTCTGAAGAAGACCAGCTTATGTTGGTCGAAACCGGTAAAGACTATTAGAATTATCGATGCAACTGGTTGGCTGTACTGTACATCTGTACAAAATAATTTGCTGGTTTGATAAGTTTTTTTTCTATTTCCCCTAACGTATTCCAAACTACAAAAGGAGAGGCATAATGAGTTCCTAGGAATGTTTACTGTAGTCTGACACAGTTTGAACGATAATAGACTGATGATGCACTAGTAAATGATACCAGAATGGGAATGTGTGTTGTAAAACAATATACTAGACAAGATGTTGTAATTTTTAAACTATAACAGATAATTAAATAAATTTCTATATACAAGTTTAGTTAATGTCATTCAGTGTTGGTACAAAATCGCAACTTCATCCGCATTATAGATCATGAATAATGTGCATTTAAACGAGGCGCAAAAACGCAGTCTGTTCACGTCCAGGTCCCCTTAATACAAGTCCTTCAAATAATTCCCTAGCATATGCCCCCCTCCCTTTTACCCAATTTTGTGGTTATGAAATCATTCAGTGAAATGAATGTGTTCAGTAACTATGAAATGTTAAAAATAAATACGGTACCTCTTTAAACTAAAATGCAATTATAATTATTTCTTATCTACATTCATTACATTGAGAACCACAACTCAACTAATTGTTCTTAATTCATTAATTTCATATACACCAATCACACAATTGAATTCAGAGTTTTATTCTTAATTCTCCATAACTCGATATAGTTTTAAATCTGCAGCAATGAGCAACCTTAAACCTTTTTCTGAATTCAGGTATATTAAATAATATGCATTTGGCTGAGGAATCCCTGCCACCTTGAAGAGATATTGCAGTAGGTATGAAAAGTAGTGCATGGAAGGGAAAAGATGACCATGACCACAAGCTGGCACTCGATTTCAGGCACAAGGGTGTAGGAAGATTCTCTTTTTTAGGTAAGGGTGTCAGGGATTGGAATGAGTTACCAAGAGAAACGATGAATAATTTACCGAAAACTTTGAAGGAATTTAAAGAAAAAATTTGTAGAGGGCAAATGTAGGTGGGTGCAGGATAGGGGGAAGATAGCTGTGTAGGGAAATTGCCACCGGAGCCTGTGCTCCATTGCAATTAAATTAAATTAAATTAAATTAAATTAAATCATGAAAAAAATTCAACAACTTTTTTTCCACATTGATTTCACAAGATTTTTCTGACGTCATCCAAGGACCAGATCACCAAGTGTAAAATCCACTGGTATTGCATGTCTATCCTACTTCTTCTTCCTTTCTGCATCTTTTTTCTTCATGTTTATTTTTTATTCTACTTATCAGTTCATCATCGCTCATATTCAGTTATGGTGGGATAGTTATTATTTCTGATATTAAATTTGGGACTTCTTCTTTCTTCATTATCTGATAAAGACTGCAGCCACAGCTGCTATTTGTCATATTGTACATAATATCCTCAAATTCTTTCACAAGTTAGAGACAGATGGCAAAAAAAAAAAAACCAGATCGTTCTGCCCTAAAGCTAAGTGCTGCAGACATAACAGATTTGATTCCATTCCCCCTCCTCCCACTTCCCCTGTTCTCGTCAATCATACTAACTTGCCTGAGTAATCAGGTACCTAGTTCTGTTCATGTAATCCTTAGTGGCCCTAATGGAGAAACAAAATGTATAACCATGGAATCATTACAGTCTATTAAATTGTGTGGAAACTTCTTGCACAGTCTGCAAGCTTTTCCAGAGAGATATCCAAACTACAAATACAGCAGTTGAATCATCAAACATCAATACTTCCAATATCAAAAACCTTTAAAAAAATCTTAAACAGGGTAACATTCTCATCTAATTATGTAATCATGAATCTTGGTTCACTGATAATGCAGCTTCTAACATGTCTTAACGTTTCTAAGTACAGATTTAGCTTCCTTTAAAAAATCTAATTTGCACTTGCACCAGAAATCATTCTCCATTGTTTTTTATAACAGTTGTGTCTGATGTAGGCTCAAGTTAAACTTAGTGATATCTGTTAAGGTTCATAAAAATATACTTTACTAATGTGTGCCCTGTCTATCAGCCTACATGATTCTAATAATTCTCCTCCATCCAGTTCTCTGTCTTTGCTTCATTTATACTATGATACATAACAAATTAATGAGAAGTTCCTGCTGTCGACGCGCCCTAAAGCAACAACAACAACTTAAGTTCCTGCATCTGGTAACATGTACATTATGTAATGAAGGTCTCAGCATAACATACAGGAATATTACACTCAGATAATATTCAGTAAACAAGTGAATCACAATTTCATTGTTTTTGTCTTTTAATATTACATCTTTTGATACTAATATAGTGCATAACTGTTTATGCTAGCAATGTAATATTTACTTTAAATGGACTACAAAAGAGCAGATTTAAAAAAAAAAAAAAAAAAAAAAAAAAAAAAATTGCTTGTTTTTCACTTCCAACTAAAGAAAAAGAAAAAGAAAAAAATCACTTCACTATCTATTGTTGATTTGTTGTTTAGGCCAGTACCTCAGTGTCAATGGATTGTCTGTAAGAGATTCTGATGTGAACTTCACTCCCTCCAACAGCCAGCCACTTAACCCCAATGTACCATATTCACCAGATGGTGAGTTACCCATTTTTTATTGAATTTTTTAATTTAATATTTTTTTATTTTTTTTACCAACTGTATATTGTTTGATCCCTATATTTCATTAAATCAACTTCAAGGATATCATTATTTACATTTCTACTTTTTATTTCTTTTAAAATACTTAAGAGAGATGTAAACTATCTGATCAAAAGTATCCAGACATCCTGTGCAATGCAGAATTGAATCCAATATGTCATGACAGGCAGGCAGAATAAAAAGAGACAGGGAGTACTGTGTTTTAAATGTAGATGTAGTAAGATCAGAATATGTTGATGAGGAGAGCTCAGTGACTTTGAACGTAGACTAGTCATTGGTTATCATATGAATAACAAAATCATCAGGGACATTTCAACACTTCTAGAGCTGCCCAGGTCATCTGTTCATGACATAATTGTGAATAGGAAACATGAGAAGGAACAACCACAACTAAACCAAGATTTCATTTAATGATGGACAGAGACCATTGAGCATTATGGAGGGTGGTTGTAAAAAATTGCAAGAAATCAGAAGAAAGAATCACTTGTGAGTTCCAGCCAGCACAATGATGAGGTCGAACTGCTGCTCATGAGCCAAACAGTTCTGAAATCAATCCAAAGCAATGTCCAAGGGGACAAATGGAAATGAGCAATTTGGAAAGATGAATTATGCTATATCCTGTGGTGATACAATGCAACGGTCTGGGTTCGGTGAATGCCTGGAGAATGTTATATGCTATTAAGTATAGTGCCAACAGTGAAGTATGGATGAGGTGATGTTATGGCATTGGAGTTTATATTGAGGTTAGAGTGTGGTACCCTTATTCCACTTAAGAAAACTGTAAATGTGGCAGGTTATGAATACATTTTAACTCAATGAGTAATGTGTACGATAGAGGACTAGTTCAGAGACATGATTGTTTTTATCAGCATCAACTGTACCATTTCGTAAAACTGTCAACTTTGCTCCAGACCAAAGTGTCCAACATGACTACCTTCTCTGGTTTCAGCTCTTCAGGAATTACGGGCTACCATTCCTCCAAAGACATTCAGACACCCCAACAGAGTCAAAGATATTATAAGGACAAAAGACGGATCCATGCCCATATTAGTGTCCATAATAGAAAACTTGACACTTGTAAAGTGTTAGTGCAGTTTCAAATAGGTGCCTGACTACTTTTGATCAGATAGTGTATATTAAAATCATAAATTATATGCTATTGTAATTAATACTGTAAAGCCACAGTTCAAGAACCAAACTATGAAGTGTTTTAAATCCATATTTTACTGTTAAAGTATGAAATATTCTTTGAAACCTTGATTTTTAGTCGAAGTTACTGAAGATTTGGAAATTGCGGAGATAATGAATGACTGGTTAAATGAGACCACTAGGGACTATAATCCTGTGATGGGGAGAATAAATCAGTAGAGAGTATCCACATATGTAGAAATGAGGAAGCTACAAAATTTGAAATAGAACTTCAGGGAATTATGAAGGAACTCATAAACCTAAAAAAGCACAAAGGTGCTGGTGTAGTGGTGTAGATTAGTACAGATGTATTAAAGATTGTACTATATTGCACTTATCTTCAAATTTTATTCAAAATGAGTCTGGAGTCTTGCAGCTTACCAGAGGACTGGAAAATTGTGATAGTAGTACGGGTTTATAAAAAGGGGGGGGGGGGATGACAGGATGACAAATAGGGTTGAAAATCACATGCTGATTAGTTTGACATCAGTGATAGGCAAAATGATGAATAGATTCAAATGCAACTATATATGAAATGTCTGTGAGGTAAGAAATTGGTTTGCAAATTGACAACACAGTTTTAGACAAGGATATTCATTTGAATCTGAGATGGTGGGCTATATGCCAGATATTTCGAATACATTGGACAAAGGAGGCCACGTTGATAGTGTAGCACTAGATCTTTCTGAGGAATTTGACAGAGTGAGCCATAAAATGGCTTTAACTAAGTTGAAAACCAATGGAGTGGATGAAAAAGTGATTTGCTGGGTAGAAAGCAAAGTGTTAGAGTAGGAAATGCAGTATCTAAAGAAGTGAAGTGAATATGGGAGTGCCACAGGGTAGTGTATAGGGACCATTGATAATTCATCATACCAGATGTTGATGATTTATAGTAAGAATTTAGATTGATTGCAGATGACATAATGGTAGATAATAGCATCAAAACACGAGAACACTGTTAACAGCTGCAGGGTGACCTGCATACAATATCTGAATGGCTAGGTCAACATGGAAAAAAGATAAGTGTCAAGAAGAGTAAGTTTACTATGTACACAGAAAAAAAACTAAAGCTTGTTATTATCAATGGGTGGGGACAGAATTGCTTGTTCAAGGCTTGAAACGTAAATATCTTGGCATAATGTTTGACAATAAACTCAACTGGGCACATTGGCAAATGATGATATGAAAAGGTTAAAAAATCCTTCATTTACTGGAGAGGGTGATGAGAGGATGTACCAGAGAAGTTAGGGAATGGGATTGTAAAACTGGTCAAACCATTGCTTGAATATGTTGGTGTACTTTGGGACCACATTTTGGGTATAAAATACAGGAGTTTGAGGGCAGACAAACGAGAGTACCTAAATTTGTTTGTGGAAATTACTGCAGGACCCTGTCAGAAAGTGATATGGTAAAGGAGCTGGACTAGCAGTCATTGGAAGACAGGAGGAGGGTGAAGAGAGTGCTGGGAGAGTACAATGGGATGGGGCTTGGAAGGATATTGGTTGAAGAATTAGTAATAGTGCTTGGAAGGGAAAAGATGACCATGGCTACAAGCTGGTACTCAATTTCATGCATTTTCTTTTGTAGGTAAGGGTGTTAGGGATACGAACAAATTACCAATCGAAGTGATGCCTAATTTACCAAAAAAGCTGAAAGAATTCAAAATTAAAATCCATAAATTGCAAAAGTAGATAGGGAAGGAATTTGACACTCTAAGTACAAGTGAGGGCCCAAAATATTTTTTTGCACCGAGGCTCTTGTTAACTTAGCCACACTACTGTTTGGGACCCATATTTTGGATATCAGATACATGAATTAAAGGATGTGCAAAGCAGCGCTACATTTGGTTGTGGAGAATACAGCAGGGCCCAGTCAGTAACTAATAGGATAAAGGATCTGGATTGGGAGTCACTGGAAGACAGCAGGAGGGTGAAGATAGTGCTGAGAGTGTACGCAGCATATGTTGGAGAGATATTGGTCAGAAATTAGGATTAGTGCATGGAAAGGAAAAGATGACCATGGGGAAAAGCTAGCTCTCGATTTCATACATAAGGGAGTACAAACATTTTCTTTTGTGAGTAAGGATGTCAGGGATTGAAATAAATTACCAAGTGAAGTGATGAATAATTTACCAATAATGCTTATGTAATTTAAGTTTAAAATTTGTATTTGGAAAAAGATTTTAATACTATTTAAGGTAATGATAATAAAAAATAAGAAAGGAGTAATTAGATGACTAGGGAAATCGCCTTCAGAGCATGCATTCCATCACAATTAAATTCGATTCAATTGTATCCTTAGGTAAAATTTACCACATTTTCTCTCTAAAGAATATTTTTGAAACATTATTAACTCTTAAATTCATAGAAACTGTGACTAGAAGAAACTCAAAAATCATTCAGAAACTACTTGAGATTAGCTTATCACTATTTACTAATAAATAAAGCAAGTATGAATTCTATAATTTTCTCACGATATCTCGTTTTCCTACCTACATGATATTTATAGGGATTAGCTGATAATAGACAAATTATTAGATTTTGAAGTATTTGCTGACTGTATAATTGTTAAACAAAGCCTGTTGATTTGAATAAGACCAAAATAAATTTTAAATGTAAGACATGGATTGTTAAGATATTTTAAAGAACAGTGTATAATTTAATATTGCATATAACACACTGAGTACTTAAAAACCTATTGTATCAAAGTTTCAGATTTTTATTTCTCTCTATCCACCATTAACATAATGATAATATGACCACCATATAAAATAATCTTTCTATATTACTTACGCATATGTAAACATTTCAAATTATTGCTTTTTATGTTCTTTAATTTCCTTGTAATCCTTCCTCCAATAATGGATGATAGTTACAGTGAAACTGTCATTAGGCAATTAAAATAAGAAAGGTTAGGGAAAATAACTCATCATTTAGCATAGATGAAGGTAGAAGGGACAGAATGAACACAAAAACATGAACACCATTTACAATGTTTCACTAAAAATCTTTAATGAAGTTAGAGATTAGACATATGGTGATGTGTGCACATTGAGACCTACCACATCTAATACTCTTACCAAATGTCTCACCTACAACTTGACTAAGGACTATTACTTCAATCTTATAATGCTGAGAAGCAATTCAAACAATTTCTTATACCCATAAACAATATATAAAATATCAATAATTGATGTATTCAGTTTATATGCTAAAAAAAGATGATTTTTATCATTTTCTACTGTTTCAGATGGTTACCCCAACCATTCAGGGGAAAGTTTCTGCAGTTCAGATATCTCACTGGATGATAGTACAAATTTTGAGCAGCTGGATGAAGGTGGTTCAGACAGTATGTCTCTTCAGAACATGGAAGTACCACATCCTCATCAGCATCCTCCACATCCCCCACCAGATGTTTTGCTTCCCAGTGTGGTCCAAGTCAATCCTATAGACAAGCTATACCTTATGCAGAACTCCTACTTCAGCACAGAACAGTGACTGTATTCTGAAGTTGCAAAAGCAGTGAACAAAACGTGTGAATCCTGACTTCCAAGCATCACTGATTGTGCATTACTGCCTGATTAAATTCTCCAAAACAAAGAAAAAGATTTAGTTAATAATTTATCTAATTTAACAAGAATAAATTTTGGTAAAAACAAATTGCAGCAAGTGAATAATAACCAATGTGAACATAAGAAAACTCTTATCTCTACAGTTGTCTCATACAAATAGGAAAATATTATCTCAAACTCCAGGAGGCCTCAGATACAGAACTGATAAAACATTTAAGGAATTATTCTGGGATATGATAATATTATTTATAATTTTTCTCAGGCAGATGCCTACAATCAATCATATTTTGCTAAGAGATTGAATTTGAGTGATCAAATTCATGTTGAAAATTGTAGTGTTAGATTCTTAGGACAAAATGCACCTGCTGTATATAATTTTAAAAGCATTCATGCCTATAGTGGTATCAATATTATAACAGAAAAATCATTACTACTTCCATGCTTTTATTTGAATATAGCCTTATTAACAGCAATGATATTCACTTATGATCTATATCCCCACTAAGATATGTTTTAAAAACAGCTCACACATCCCAATACAAATTCTTATATACCGGTATATAACTAAATAACAACTAAAGGAAAGATAACAACTCAACAATTGCATTCACAAGTTACAGGCCTGATGAAATCAGCAAATCACATTTCAGACTAATTTAATCTATGATGGCGTCAGAGAGATAATTTACATTTAGAAACTGTGAGGAGCACTACCATCACGTTTCTGATAAGAAATGCAGTTTAACAGATACTGAGTTTTGAACATTAAAGAAGTGGATTCTGTAAGGATATCATGGCAGAGTATGCAAAAGCAGCCAGTGGACGGCAATGATTAATTTTAGTACAAGTTCTACAACTAGGACACACTTCTAGGTTCATCCTACAAAATAATAAAGTTGAGAGATTAGGTTATAAATACCACACATTTTCTTGTTCTGTTCAACTACTACTCTTATTTGTAGGGCTAAGTGCTGAGAAAGTTCTCAGTCTTGAAAATGTTTGTTACCTTAACACAGAAGAAAACTGAAATATGTTTTATTTAACAAACACACCACGAACATTAAAAATAATTTGCTGAATCATTATAGGAAGTACCCCGAGGTTGGCAGGAGTTTACATAAACAAATGAAATGGTCATTATTCACTTCTTATCATTTTCTTTAATGTTATCAATCCATAACACCTCAGAGAGTTCCTGTGGCATATCACAGATTTATCAGTTATGAGAAATCTATTTTCCCTAAGTTGTAATCCAGTACAAATAAAATGGAATGCAAAATATTAATTCCAAAAATGCTCCTCATAATATTTATTAGCAGCCCGTCCAATACCTCAAGCTTCATTGCACAACATTTGCATGTCAGTGTGCCTAATAGACTGCTAGCCATTGTAGAAATCCCCATCCTCATTCAATTGCAAATAATGAAGCACTACACAACTCTCTGTAGCACTGAATTGTAGGTGTGACATAATCAACTTGTCAAGTCCTTATGTCTGTTGACCACCAAATCCAATAACAGATCAGTAAGCAGTTCCATAAGGCAATAATAGAAAGAATGGAGCCAATAAACCAGTAACTTTCCATAGCAGAAGGCAGGAGACCTGCAGAAATATATAACAACACAAACCCGAAAGATTACAATATTTCAGATAACGTCTTGGTCATGTATGAAAGAAATCGAAACAGTTGGAAAGATTAATTGTTATACCAGGCCCATGATAATTCCTACAGTTTGAATAAAATGGATTTTAAGTACACTATTGGGATCAACGGAGTGATGGTAATGGGTGAGCACAAAGTAAGCATCATAAGAAAACACTGCCTTCCAACAACAAAGATGTCAACTGCAGACAGAGCTGTTGCAGTCACAATACCCTCACACAATATTGTGACAATCCCATACATCCCACAACTATTCCCCTGAATTGGTTCTTAAAAACATATCTCATGGTACAATCACACTAAAACATCTTTCATGCTTCCCTCAAAAGCAAGAAGACTCCAGTCTCCTTCATCCATTTCTCTCTGTCTCAAGTCCTTAAACCAAATCTTCCACTGTTGATATGATTTCTTATAGCCCTACACAGAAATTCAGCACATTATTTCTTTTCCACTCTGCCACACATCAGCTCATTCAAAATATGCTTGTCCATTAATACCTGATCTCTATCTCCTCAACACTACTCCACAGCTTATTCCCCTACAATAGATTTCATTGCAAAACATGGAATTGGTATTCAGCCACAATGAACTGTTCCTACAACTTTACTAGCAAGTCCCCATCATTGGTCATGCCACTTGCACCACAAAC
This sequence comes from Vandiemenella viatica, assembly GCA_031002005.1. Taxonomy (NCBI): domain Eukaryota; kingdom Metazoa; phylum Arthropoda; class Insecta; order Orthoptera; family Morabidae; genus Vandiemenella; species Vandiemenella viatica. Next base: position 218,223,768 of record JARYHS010011408.1, on the reverse strand, counting down.
CACCTCTTATACTTGTTAGCTTCAATATAAAACCAGATGTCCATCAGAATAAACGGTGAAAGAGAAACAGTTTATTCTCAAAAACTATAGACCCAGTTGCTTCATATTCTAGCTCTCAATACTCTTGCAATCTCAATGATGGCATCACAGACATCAGTCTCATCCCTAGAAACATCTCCCTGTCTCAACTTCATAGGTGTGGGACCTGACCCTTATTCTGGGCATCATAAATCACCCCTCTCTCCTGTCCCATCAGTTGTATATGTACTATTTGTTTAAGATATCAACAATGTTTTACAGCAATAGTAAACCAAACAAAAAAAAAAAACCAAATAAGTTAAGTAAACCCACCACATACAAAAATTTCCATAAATCCCAAAGTTTTAAAGCTACAAGGCTGAAAAGACTTTTAACTTGCTTCAAATTTTCTACTCTTTTATTTTATACTAAGATCCACTTG
>JARYHS010011408.1:218163475-218222308 GCA_031002005.1 Vandiemenella viatica | reverse complement strand
ATGATCATAATTTTTTTTTATAAATACTTCCACAAAGCCTTTACATCTGGCACATTTCCTTGCTAATAACACAGTTCTGCAACCAAAAAGCTGCATGGGGTTTATTGACTGTTTCTTATAGATTTCTCTCACCGGAACCGGGAAAAATATTTAAATTTACTACATCAGATTTTCTTACAAACCTCGTGTTTTTAGTTCAACTTAGGTTAAATTTTTCTTGTTTACCTGAAATATGTAACCCTACTACTGAGTCAAAAATCGAAATCTAATAATGATTTCATGTATTAGTTCCATATTTCTAAGAGTGACACTCAACAGAAATACAATTAGGGAATGCGTGGAATTTGAAGAACGAATAAAAACAATCAGACACTGGTTTCTACTACAATTCATACGTCTATTTACATGGAGTAATATATTCCTTCCTCCATGTCTATTTAAATGCAGAGTAAGCAATTAGGAAAATACAATTTGGAACTGCAGTTCATATGCGCCAATTGTCATTATTAGTGTTGCAGACTGCGGAAAGGCAATTCATACCGGAAACTCTGTTTACATCCTGCATTAAATCGTAAATATTCATGTGTTTTAGTTCAGTTATATGACTCCTAGAGTCTGTGTATATTCTCCGGATAACGTTTGGCTTTTTTTTTTTTTGTGGAATACACTGTTAAAAGTAAACAAAGAAAGTGATTTTGGGAATAAAATTAATTTGCTTACTTTAACCTTAATCTTTGGGATTCAGAAAAAAATGGGATCCTCACAAAGAATTATGGTTTAGGGGCAGGGCCGGCGTTAGGGGGGGTTAAGCGGGGCAAAAGTACCCGGGGCCCGGGCCACCAAAGGGGGGCCCGCCGGCCTGGGTGCCTAAATAAATAGAAATAAAACACAAATTTTAAAATCTGCACCAATAATTTTAAACATCTTTGTATTAAAATTTTCTGACTTATACAAAAAACCAAAGTGTAAAGTAAAAATATTTTCGGGGGGAGGGGGAGGGGGAAGAGGGCCTAAGATCGCTTACCCGGGGCCCGAGAATTGTAGCGCCGGCCCTGTTTAGGGGTAAGCAAAGCTCATTTAGTTTTGTTATTTCTATGATGTGACGTGAGCAGCAAAATCACACTACTGATTGAGCCAAACGTTAGTTCAGCTATTCATATCGTGCCACAAACCTCAGAAATATCAGTTCCACACCCACCTTTAAGTTTGGATGATAACTGGAGTGATTCTGAGGATGGACACACATTACCTCACCTAGACGAACCTAGCTCAGATTGGTCTGCTGATTATGGACCCAGCCTATTTTCTCAGAGCGATCTTTATGATCTGATTGGTGATTTATGGCTTTCTAAAGATGGAACTACATTCTTGGGTCAAGGCAGGAAAATAAAAATATGCTAACACCAACGACTACAACAGTCACAGAAGAAGAAATTCATTCAGTTTTCTCTATAGTGTGAAATCTCGTTAATTTGTAATGATTTACAAGAACTGATGAAACGCTTAGAATATGATCCATAAAAATGCCTATTTACAGATTCTTTTAAAACAAGCATCAAATCAGTTTTGCTGTATAACGGCAATTTATTTAATCGCTTCCTTCAGGACACTCTTCGCATTTGGAAGAAAACTATAACTAATTATCTACGATGCTTGATAAAATCGACTATCAAGAACATCATGGATGCTAACGATGTTGTTGGGTCAAAAGGTGGGTTACAATAAATATCCCCGCTTCTTACGGTTGTGGCACAGTTGAGCCAGATATCTACATTGGACCAAAACTGTCTGGTCATTTCGAGGTGTCTTAATACCTGGCGAAATAATATAAGAAAATACAACCCTGGTTGTACCTGAAAAGGTTTTATTACTACCTCTTCAAATAAAACTTTAGCTTATAAGCCGTTTACTTAATAACTGCCGATAGACAAGGAGTGCATAAGAAATCTGTGTTCCAAGTTCCGAAAACTATCAGAAGCCAAGTTGAAGAGGAAATTTCTACTGGCCCCGACATACGAAACCTTTTATCAGATTCCTTCTCTTCAGAAACGCCCTACACTATTGTACTGACTGTTTTCCTGAAAACTTAGGAGCCAGTATTGAAGAGCAGGGTGAAACATTTCAGTAGGATGTCCGTGATATCGTGAGACAATACCACGGACGATCCGCCGTCAACATCCTAACTGATTACCGTTGAATGCTCAGGTGGGAAACAGAAGATGTGAAACGAAAGTATTCTCGGAGGAGGATTAAGGGGAAGAAGGAAAGGTTCTACAACCAAAAAGATTAAACAAATAGTGTAAAATATATCGTTATGGAATAGTCTTTTTTTTCAATTTTAATAAAAGTTATGCATAGTTAATTGTAATAATGTATTTATTCTATTCATCATAGTTGTTCTAATTTATGTAAACTTCCCTAGGTTTACAAAAAGAAAAAAATTGCAAGTAAATAGACAAATTGATATAATTTTTGGTTTCAGCACCCTTAAAAGCATAAAATTTACTTAAAATAATCCATGCAGCGGAAAAAAATGGAAATTTCTGTAATAACTGTGGAAGATAGTAGGATAAGGTTTAAAATTTCTTCATTTATTGGAGTGGGTATCGAGGGGATCTACCATAGAAGTGAGGGAACTAGGTTACAAATATTTGGTTACTTTATTGACTGAACTTGGTGATGTAGTATAGGACCCACATTTTGGGTATAAATGAAAGGAGCTGAAGGGGGTGACAAGGAGGGCATTTAGCTTTGTTTGTGAAAATTACCGCAGAACACAATCGGTATCTGATATGATAAATGAGCATCAATAAGATTCATTGGAAGAGAGGAGGGCACTGAAGAGAAGTGTTCAGGGTGTATGCTGGTGACGAGGCTTGGAAGTATGTTCGTAGAAGAATTAGGAGGAGTGCATGGAAGGGAGGAAATGACCAAGACCACAAGTTGGCACTCGATTTCTGACATAAGAGAGTGGGAAAATTATCCTTTGTAGGTAAGGTAGTCAGGGATTTGAATAAATTACCAATGAAAGAACTGAATAATTTACCAAAAAACACGAAATGAAGTCAAAATTAAAATTGGTATACGGCAAATGTAGATGGATGGAAACTACGCTTAAAAAATTTAGGATAAAAATTAATAAGAGGAAGGAAAATAGCGTGTTAAGTAATTGCTACAGGAGCTTTCTCACCATAATAAACACAACAATGCAATTGAAAATGAGAGCAGAAAAAAATAAATCTATATCTACATATATACTCTACAGTTCGTAAAACTGTGGGTGGCAGAGGGTGCTCAGCACCAAACCTAATCTCTTTGTTGTGCATTCCAATCCACAATGGTACTGAGGGAAAAAAGAATTCATATAAAAATCAGTGCGGCACCTTATTTCACTAATTTTATCTTTCCTGTCATTCCGACCCAAATAGGTTGGTGGACGAAGTATTTCACTACACTCAAAAGTGAAAGTGGGAGTACGCATGTTTACCAATAAGTTTAAAGGAAACGTGTGTCGTCTATCTACCAGAGACTCCCAACCTAGTCTACTAATCAGTTCTGTAACGCTTTTATAAGGACTGTAGCAAGCGGTTACGAATCGATCGGCTCTTCTCTGTACTTTCTCTATACTCTCAATCAACCCTGTACGAAACGGATCCCAGATGGCACAACAGTAGTCCAAATGTGGACGCACAAGAGATTTGTACGCTATCTCCTTTGTTTGTTCATTACAATTTTTCAAGATTCGACCTAGGAACCGCAGCCTAGAATTAGCTCTACCTACAAATGTATTAATATGTAAGTCCCATTTCATGTTCCTTTGTACTGTTACTCCCAAATATTTAATAGAATCGACCATATCAATAACTGAACGGTTTACCTCGTATTTCTGAACAATTGGATTCTTTTTGTTAGTTATGCTAATTGTCTTACACTTTTTACAACTTACTTGAGTTGCCACTCAGCGTACCATACCAAAATAACATCCAGATCACGCTGAATTTCTAAACAATCGGCCAAATTCTTTACTTCCCTATAAATAATCGCATCAGCAGCAAACAATCTAAAAATGCTTTTCACTTTGTCTTCAAAATCGTTTATAAATATTAAAAAAGTAAGTGGTCCTATTACACTTCCTTGAATTACACCCGAAGTAACATCTAGATTAGAAGAACTTTCTCCTTCAACAACGACATACTGCGATCGACCAGTTAGAAAATCCTTTATCCATTCACAAAGCTGATCCGACTATAGCGTACGCTCGTAGCTTCGCTAAAAGGGGGTTGTGTGGCACAGAGTAAAAGGCTTTCTGAAAATCTAAAGAAATTGCATCTACTTGTGAACCTGCATCAATAACTTTAATTACGTCGTGTGTAAATAGTGCCAGCTGTGTTTCACATGATCTTCTTCCGAAATCTGTGTTGATTTGTTGTAAACAAATTATTTTCATCTAGAAAATTCATAATGTTCGAGCATATAATATGCTCCATAACTCTACTTTTCCAGGATCGCTTCGATCACCTTTCTTGAAAATCGGAGAAACTTGCGCTATTTTCCATTCTGATGGTACTTTTCGCTCTTAATTGCTTTATGATACCTGCAGTATCTATTCGTAATGATTCCATCTCCAACTCGACACGACGTGGGGAAAACGGGAATGCTATCCTTATTTTCGTCAGTAAATGATTTTTTGAATACAGTATTTAATACATTAGCGTTATCGCGGCTTTAATTAACCTCGGAGCCTTCATTAACTAGTGCTGGAATATTTCTGTTGGTACAACAGACTTTTCGAACATGCGACGCAAATTTCTTTTGGTTTTCTGCGAGACTCTTACAGAGAGTGTTTGAATGAAAATCGTTGAAGGCCTCACGCATCACATTCTTCACACGTCCTCTTAACTCAGCCAAGGTTTCTAAATCACTGCAAGACCTCTTCCTTCTGTAGCGTGCGTGTATCCTTCTTTGTTTTTAAGTAATCTTTTGACTTCGCATGTGTACCACGGTGGATCATTCATCCGATTTATTTTCCGCTTCGGTATATGTACTTCCATACCTTCCCTGACTACATGTATAAATCGATGCCACATCTCTTCAACGGTGTCCTTTGTTAACTTAAAGTTATGGTAATAAAGAACTTTGCAGTGCACTAAATTCTGTTACATCCTCTGTTAATGCATTAAGCAAAAAACTAATGTAATTTTACATCCAATTCCATTCGGATATAATGTCCAGAATTTAAACATGAAAATTAAATCAGCTAATAAATACTTTTGGAAGTCCATCAAATCAAGAAAAAATCTCAACAGTGATAGAGTCAGTATAAATTTTGAAATTGAAAGATTGAACAGAAGATAATTTACAAGTCATGGGCTGCACATGAACAAATTTGGAAATAACATGTATGCAACAGGATTGTGGATTTAATTAAACAAAATCAAAATGTATACAAGAAGGAAACTTGCAAGAAGCAACTGAAACAAACTTTATTAGATAGTTGGATTTATAGAAAACCAAAGAACAGTAACAACTTCATTGTATCCTCCAAATCAAAATCATGTGGGCAAATGAGTGCTGAAACAAAACCTCTTGTGAATGAAGTATGTGACCATTCAGAAGAAGGAAAATCAGTGGATCAAACAAACAAGATAGAGGACAAAACAACAGATTTTTTTAGGGTAAGTGAATCATTAGAAATGCCATTAGAAATCTATGAGGGACCCCAAACTTTTAATGAAAAACCAAGCAATTTGGAAATCTTTATCCTGCATCATAATGTTCAATTAGTCACCAATAAGTTAACAGAATTTGAAGTACTACTAGAGTATAGGCTAAATCTTGATGTAATATGTATCACAGAACACTGGTTAAGTTGTGATGAGATAAATTTGGTTTCATTACCAGGATACAAACTAGCCAGCTGTTTCTGCAGAAAAACTTCTAAACATGGAGGTACTGCTATTTTTGTTAAGCAACACATTCAATATCAAAATATCTTAAAATGCATTAAACTCTCTGTAGAGAAGAATTTTGAAGCTTGTGCAACTCTTTTGCTTTTTATTTATTTATTTATCAATCTTGTTCCATGCAGTGGCGTAGCTAAGGGGGGGCGGCGGGGGCGGTCCGCCCCGGGTGTCACCCGTTTGGGGGGGACACGCGCATTCCATGAAATGAAATGATAGAAAATAGCGTGATACAAAAAAAAAAAAAAAAAGAAACCTTTTTTTGATAGAGTTCTAGTATCCTTTGGTATTCAGCCATTCCTACTTTTTTTGTTTTAAATATAGTTATTTAAGTTTACCAAGCGCTTTTTTTCAAATGCAATCCAGTGCGCTTTCGTTACAGTTGAATATAGTTATTGGAAACACTGTGCGCATAAAGAGAGCATCGCTCTATAGCTCTAAGAATCACAGGAAATCGTAGTATGTGTCGTCCGTCACTGTTTGGTTTGTTGGAAACGGCAGTGGCGTCAATGTAAGTTTTCGTGGACAATTATTGTATGAAATAAGCAATTTTTTAAATTAAAGGAAGGATATCTGATATTGCTAAAATTGAGGGAAGTAAATAGATAAATTGTTATACGTCGTAATTATTTAAAGAATATGTATTTTCTTCTGAAACTAAATGCAAAAATCTGCCATGTCTATGTCGAAACCACATAGTCTGAACTTTCATTTCCTTTGTCCGGTCATGAATTTAATACGGACTTATTATGCGGGGCACGAAATTCATTTTTTTAATGTTTTGAATTGTTTTGCGTATTTAGAAGCTAAGATTCACGAGTACCTGGAAGTATTTTCTATGGTTTCTAATTTCGAATTTACAAATTGAAAGATTAGTGTTGGATAAATTCAGTACAATTCCATTTATCCGATTTACATTATACGTATCTACCTATCGTCGACAGTGCATCCAAAGTGACATGAAATCGTATCATAGTCGAATTAATTCAAATACGATGATTCAGAAGACTGCGCAAAAATCTAGCCACACTATCGGATTTAAAGTCAATCCGAATAAGTCCAAGTTCTCGGTGATATTATTGTCTGTCGTTGGTGAACAGTTTTCGTAGAGCGTAACACAGTCTGTAAGCCTTATATCCTTTTTGGCGAAATCGTAACGTCGGTAAGTACTTTAACTAAAAACTAATGTAAGTTTGCTTTACTGAACGCAAATATAATCGCGATGAAATTAATAAGCGAATGATTCCGGAGCTTAGACGAGAAGAATGTTTCTATTGTGGATAACCTCTGCGTCGAATATAGGCACCTAAATCCTTGTGTGTTCCTTAAATCGACAGGGGTGCTGAACTTATGAGCTTTCGAGCAGTTTAAGACGTTTACAACTTTTTTTTAGTTTTTACACATTAGGCGCTATGAACCTAAAATTTAAACGTGGTGACGCTCTTATTTACGTAGGAGCCTGTAGTAACATGTATCATGTCCTAGGCAGATACTGAAATACATCACTTGCTAAATACCTCATGCAGAGACGGCAAATATTGCAAAGGCATATTTTATACAATCTGATCCGCTGTTTATTATTTTTATAGATTATTTAGTCTTATTTTTTTATGAAGGAGCATAAAGTAGAGTTGCTCTCTGACTATACAGTATCCGCCAGTCTCGCGACTTGTGAGACCGATACCCTGGGTTTGCACCCATGGGACCCCATCTGGGTCTGGAATTGTTTCTACTTGGACCAGGCCACTACTGTTAACTTTCCTCTCGCTGTCCTTTGATCAGCTCTTATTTTTTTCTGACCCTGATGGTATTTTATGGTTAAGGAAAGAGTGTAGACTATAGGTGCAAAATGTGTCGACTTTTGGAGCCTGTCAAATTCAGTGTGGACTACAGGAACAGGAGCAAAGTCTCATTTTATATATATATATATTAACATACCCTATTTAGCAGCAACTGTTATATGGCTATATAACGAAACCGAAATATTCAGGACTCATAGTTAGTAAATAGTATGATGAGAGACTTCGAAAATAGACAAAAATTCTTAATGTGTCGACATTTGGTGCGCTTATCTTATCCGTCAAATTTTTAATAAAAATAATAGAAAATACTTCTAATTGTTCATGATTTTGAATGCTAATTCATAACTAGTTACTGTAAATAATAAAAACTGAAACCTGCGAAAAATTTGAATTTCGCATGACAAGTAAACCATTTAATCTTCAAGAAAGTTAAAAAACAGTAACACTAATTGTTTCATTAAAATTTCGTTATTAGACGTACAAACAAATGCATTATTACCTCCGTGATACTGACTGATAATTTTTTATTTAACTGTTTATAACAAAAAGTGAAATATGCCTCCGAAAATTAATACATCGAACATGAAACTTGAATTTTAGCAGATGTAAGCAACAGAATCTAAAATTAATGCTTTCCAAAGCATATCTTCAAATATGTTACAAAAGTGATGTTAGCTAAAGCTCATCAAAAGAAACTCTCACCTTGATGCAAGGAATAAATTAGAAGAAGTCGGCTCATCTTCAAAAAGCAAACAAGATACTAAAGATAAAATCTACTTAAGGGATGCATCACACTGTACTACAGCCATTATTAATATTTTACATATAGAAATCATTAAAAAAGCAAGCGAATATTTCCAAAACACAGATGTACCATCTATAGTCAAGCGTTTATAACAAAAGGTGGATGTCACATCTTTTAACAGAATGGTTCTATAAGGTGATGGCTAACGGCTAAAAATTTTTGTGGTCGTGGGTGGTTTATCCCCCATAACTGTAAGACTGTATTATTTTTGTCATCGTTCGTTTGCTGGCTATAACACTAATACTAGATCTTCATTTGAGACTGGATTTCAGAAGTGGTGCAAACTAAATCCTAAACTGACAGAACATTAAACTACAAATTGATATCTATAAAATCTTGAAAAGTGTAGTAGAAATAAGGCAAAAATTCTATAAAACAGTAGATGACGCAGCCTTGGAATTAACTGATAGTGAAAAGCAAAAGTGGAAGCTTCTTTTATTTAGATTGTCGGAAATACCTGTTTCTGGATTAGCAAAACCAATGATTTATTGAACACGATGAAGGACATGGGTCCACAAATAACGGAAATTTCCTAGAACTAGTCCAACTACTTTCAAAATATAATATTGTACTGAAAGAGCACATCTGGGACTTGGAACATAATAAATATCTGCCGTCAGATACACAAAATGAATTCATTACTGTACTATAAAATAACGTAAAATCGTAGGTCGTTAATGAATTAAATCGATAAAATATTTCGGTATTATGTTTGATAGCACATCCGACATATCACATATTGATCATATATCCAAAGGGATTCGTTTTGAACAACTAAGAAAATGGGAAATCAAAGAAGTATTGCTTGGATTTTTCCCTTAATGGAAGTAGAGTTACCAGATGTCCTCTTTTACCCGGACATGTCCTCTTTTTTGGACCGTAAAAATGGTCCGGGCGGGTTTTGAGAAAAATCAAGGAATGTCCTCTTTTTTTTAGTTCCGTTTTACTACTGCCTGAACTTGAAAGTGTGGGAATAAAACTCTCCCATCTGTCAAAATGGTAAACCCTAAAGAATTTAACCTTTATGTCAACAATGTGATATTTTATCTACACTTTTCCTTTTTCTGTCTCGGCACTGTGTCAAGATATAGTTACGATTTCTGAGCAATAGGTGGCGAGGCAATTATCGTGAAATACGAGCTGCGGGGCGGCCGGTGAAGAACATTATGTACGCAAAAATGCAAAGTACTTCGGTAGTCAGCTCGGCTTCTAGAATCATTGTTTTCAACTGCTTTACTGTTAGTTGCGTTTTGGTTGTTGTGAAGTGAAGCAGTTTTACTGTTCAAGTGAAATCATGCCAAAACGCAAATGTGTCTTCAGTGACGAATTACAAAAACTATTTCCTGACTTCAGACCGGGAAGAATTAGCTCAGAGGCAGAATGTCTTATCTGCCCATTAGGAACATTTGTTTCAGTTGCTAATAAAGGTAAGATTTATAACCATGGGACCGATTTTACGTAAATATCGTATGACACTGGAAATTTGCATGTAATAGCTCAGATTTTCTTACACTGAATAACGTATGACACGCACAATTATTAATTTGCAGGGGGGCTAGACCTAGAAGCTCACAAAAACACTGAAAAACACAAAACGCGGATACGTACTGCAGCATCTTCATCCAAAGTTGACGATTTTTTTGCAAAAAAGGATTCCAAAATTAATGATCTGGTCCATGCAGCTGAAGGCACCCTATCTTTTCACACAGTCAAGCATCATCAAAGTTTTAAATCAATGGACTGTACTGGAAAACTGCAGAAAGTGTTATTTAAAGACTCAAATATAGCGAAACAAATGTCATGTGCTCGCACTAAAACAGAAGCCATTATTAATTCTGTATTGTCACCTCATTCTGTTAATGCTTCTATTGACGCTTTGGAGTGTATTTCATGTTTTGGTGTTGCAACAGACGGCAGTAAACATGGTTCTGTGAAACTGTTTCCAATTCTAATTCAATACTATGACTTTAAATCTGGGGGAATTCAAACAAAAGTGATAGAACTTAAAAGTAGTCCAAATGAAAAATCTGAAACCATTGCATCTTACATATGTTATACTCTTAGAAGTAGAGGTATTAATAATAAATGTGTTGCTTTTTCTGGGGACAATACAAATATAAATTTTGGTGGGATTAGTGGACTTCGTAAGAGGTCGGGAAATAATGTTTTCGCCCATCTGAAAAACAATTTAAACGATAGATTAGTAGGATTAGGCTGCCCTGCTCATGTTTTACATAACTGCATTCAACATGGTATTGATGCAGGACTCACATTAGATGTTGATTCCATAGTATTAAAAATATTTAATTATTTTTCTGTGTACACAGTACGTACTGAAAGTCTTAAGGACTTTTGTGATTTTGTAGATGTACAATATAGGGAAATATTGTGTCATTCTAAAGCCTCGTATCCACTTGAGCACACTCAGACGAATGAGCCGCTCATTCATTTGAGCGCGCTCAATCGAGCGTGCTCAAGGAAAAGTAAATTTTGGTCGAACGAGCCTGGTTTCACTGCTCATAAAACGCTCGGCTATTGACGTGTCGTCACGCGTAGCTGCAGCCTTTATTATTATCCTCACGATGTCAAAACAGAATAGAAAATTACCAAGTTGATGGATTAGAGAAAGTCATCATCAGCGAAGAAATTATCTTAATAATTTAATTCGTGAATTGACTTTAGAAGAAGACAATGTGCTATTTCAAAACTTTACGAGATCGATTTCGAACATTTGCTGTCATTAGTTGGACCTCATTAAAATGCACGATACGCCTATACGTGAGGTGATCCCACCAGAAGATAAAATTAATAATAACTTAAGATTCCTAGCCTCAGAAAGTCCCTATACAAGCCTGCAGTATATGTTCAAAGTATATAAACAAAGCATCATCCGTTTAGTACGGGTAGCCTGTGATGGCACTATTGAGTCACTCCAAAATTATATGAAGGCTGGTACCGATTTTTAATTTGTGTTTACAAATATAAATTTAAAGGTTATTTTTATGATGTTTTTTTTAAAAAAAAATTATGGCATTGATTTCAAGTTTTTAATAAAAATTGGTAAAACGATTATATTGCCTGGCACAAAATCAGTATGATTTTAGGCACTTAGGATCTGAATTTCGTAACCCCAAATTCAATTAAAATCCGTTCAGCTGTGAGAAATACTATTAAAAAAGACTTACCACTTCCCGTTATAGAAGTTCTCTTCTGTTTTGATCGTTCTCGCCTGACTGACCCTAGCTGGCTTGTTATTTTTTTCTTTACATCATCAATACTAAAGTTTAATATCTCGCTGATTTCACGCCATGCACCTTATTTTTTAGTTCCTTTATAATACTGGAACTATCCCATAACACCGTCTTTGATTCATACGCATCAATTAGAGTTAAGCAAGTTTCATTGTCCCACGTGCTCGCGCTCATTGTAGAAACCGCCAAATACCGTCCACACTGAGCGCCGAACAAACACTGGCTCGCCTTTGAGCATTCCAAAATACTGACAACCGATCGGCTCGCCCCGAGCGCGCTCGCTGTCGTTCGTTGCGAGCGTGCTCAGGCGTCCACACTTGAGCCGCTCGCTTCACTGAGCGGCTCATTCGCCTGAGCGTGCTCAAGTGGATACGAGGCCTAAGAGTAGGTGGCTGTCCCTTTTTCCTTGCGTTACGAGACTAATTGAGATGTATCCAGCACTGAAATCATATTTCAGTTCTCAGGGTGAAATTCCAATTCTGATTAAAATATTTTTCCAAAATGAGCTTAGTGAAGCACGATTATAGTTTGTTCATTCTCTTATGTCATTATTTCAACATAATATTTTGACCCTAGAAAAAGAGAAAAATTCACTGGTAGAAATGATACATATTCTTGAGGGTGTGTTGAATGCTCTTCAGGAAAGAAAAATCCAGAATTTCAAATCTTTAAAACTAAAAGAAATTTTGAGAAAAAACGGGATGAAGGTTATGGTTCTAAAAGTGATATGCTAGAAGGAGAAATAGCACTTGTTTATGATGCAACAATTACGTATCTTAAGAAATGGTTGGTTCAGTATCAAGAGTTTTTCGTATTTAAATGGATGGGTCTGAAGAATTCTCCAAATTGGGGAGATGTGGAACAAACAATTCTGTACCTAAATGAAAAACTTAATATTAAAATAGATGATGTAAAGTGCTTTGATCAGTTTTGCAACTTTCAGAAATTTTTGACAAACCAGGCTAACGTTAATACAGATCAGTTGTCCAATGATATCTGTTGTAAATATTTCCGAGAGTCAAAGAATGGTGCTTGTTTCTCAGAACTACTAAATATTGCAGAGTTTTTCTTTCCTATTCCCAGCCACAATGCTAGTGTGGAAAGGAATTTTTCATTAGCAATCAGTCAGTGGACCAAAGATAGAAATAGACTCAGTGTTGAGTCTGTTACGGGAATTATAAGTGTGCAATATAATTATAAGGATTTATCTTGTGTACAGTTTTATAATTATTTGTTGGAAAATAAGAAATTACTCTCAGAAATTGGTTCATCAAAGAAATATCTGAGTACTTCAGGGAATAATGATGAAGATGAGAAATGTACTAATGATGATTTTTTGTAGTTTATATTAAAATGTGCTACAAATTATTGTAACGTTGCATGATTTAATAAAATGAAGTAATATACTACCTATTGTAGACGTTTCATTTGCAAAAAGTATAGTGAATTATACATATCTTAAATATTTTTATTTATTAAGTGTGTAGTTATAATTTATCTTAATGCAACATCCGTAAATGTTGAGAAACCCACAACACTTTTGCAGAATTTAGTATTAATCTAGAAATGTCCTCTTTTTTGAAGACCATCATCTGGTAACCCTAAATGGAAGGAAAGCCATTGATCGAAGAAATGAATTTTTAAGACACATGGATTAAAAATGCGATGTGTCCTTCTCAAGGTTATGACAATATAGAAGCTAATATCAGCGGCGTACGTGGGGCAGTGCAAGCCATTATTAAAGTGAAAAAAACATAAAATCGTTTTAGTTGGATGTACTGAACATTCAATTATTTTGATGCCAACATTCATTTGCACAAAATGTATCTTACGTAATATTTTTTTGGAGAAGTATAAACTATTATTACAGTTTTCTCCGTTTCCAACAATCATTGAGAAGTGTTTGAATACTGTTAATCATCGGTTAGAAGACATCCAACAACATGTTTAAGTGCTCATTATACTGCAGTAAAAGCACTAAGAGAAAATTTTTGTGAAGTTCTGGCTGCAGTTAAAGAGTATGTAATCGAAAAGAATATACAAACAGCAGAGTTGTTGCTCATAACCTTATCCCTGCAGTATGTAATTTTACTTTTCTTTGGTACCGTGTACTAAGGGAAGTAAATTATAAGAATGGATTGCTAAGTAAAACCTTGAGTCTTGAACAATTAATGATAGTAATAAAGCCACTTCCTCTTTATTTTGAAGAAAAGCGGTGACATATTGGAGAAAGGGCAATAGATCTCGCTACGAAAAATTACAGGACTACGATACAACTAAGAGATCGTCTTAAAAAACGAATGCCCAGTGAAGCAGCCACTGATGCGGGACCCACACAATAGTGCCTGAAAATCAAAAGGATATGATGCAATGTCTTGAACGATTCAGTACCGTACTCGAAACTAGATCAAAATCCGTTCAAGGTATAGTTTCATTGTTTGAAGTAATACAGAAAAATAATTTGCGTACGGTGAAGATGGAGTAATTAAAAATATTTGCATCCAAATTTAGTGGTTTTCATAATGAATTATGAGAAACAGAACTTCTCCTGCTAATACCAAGGTTGAGAAGACATTTAAAAGCAGCCTGTGTTACAATTTCAGTAACAATTTTTAAAATTCATCGTGGAAGATTAAGGTCATCCTAAAGTTATTTATTACAATTTTCATATCAGTTCCTACGTGTGAGAGGATCTTTAGTAGGTTAAAATTAATCAAAAATTACTTTCGGCAACAATGAGCAACACCAGGCTAAGCAATCTTGTCATTTGACTATTGAACATGAAGCAACTCAAAATGTTAATATCGAAGATGTGACTTCCTAGTTTGCAACTGTAGATAGAAAAAAGGGATTGTGAAAACAATTATTGTTAGTTTTTTTAACTATCTTTTAAATGTTATTAATATTACAATTTTATAAATAAACGAATATTTTTAAATAACAATAAATGTTTATCTAAGCATGTTTTATTAAAATCATACTTTACGCTTATAGGATATTAAATTTAATGTAACGTTAGATTCAAGTTTTCATGGGGTGACACCATCGTTATCCGCTCCGGGTGTCACCCATGCTAGCTACGCCACTGGTTCCATGTATCCCTGCTGAGGAAGTACCTCCGGGATGTGAAATATGTCATTGTTGATACATATACACATAATATGAGTCATATCATAGTAAATATATATACATACATATTTTACAAATACAAGAAATAATAATAAACATACATTTTTGCAACTGAGTTTTACAAATGTCATAATGAGTACAATTAATTATTTTCTTCAAATTCTTGAATGGAGTAGAAGGAGTTGCCAATAAGATAATCTCTAAGTTTTTGTTTAAATACATCTTTATTATCTGAAAGCTGTTTTATACGATTAGGTAGTTTATTAAACAGATGTATCCCAGAATAATTAACTCCTCTTTGTACTAATGACAGAGATGTTTGTGTTTTATGCAAGTTATTTCTGTTTCTTGTATTGAAACTGTGTACCTGTGAATTAGGTGTAAACAGGTTAAAATTTTCTATGACAAAGCTCATGAGAGAATATATATACTGAGAATACATTGTAAGAATATTGTGTTTCTTAAAGAGTTGTCTGCAAGAAGTTCTTGGTTTTACCCTACACAGAAACCTAATAGCTCTTTTCTGTGCTATGAAAACTTTTTTACTTTGTGAAGAGTTTCCCCAAAAAATTATGCCATATGACATTACTGAATGAAAATATGAGGAGTACAACATAGTAGTATAAATATCTTTAGACCACTAGATGGAAAATTTTCAACTTTCCTTACCCAATTGGAATCATTACTAAATAATGTGACTGCATCCAATAAAACATTAGTGATGTTTCAATATTAACCTCCTCCAAGACAGTAGGGAAAAATCATATTTATTGAATAGGGCCAAATCCTTCAACTTAATACCAAAAATAGACTCCCCAACCAGGATATCAAACTGCAATAATACTCTTCCTGACCAGGTGTTTGTAAGAGAGACAAGTCTCTTCTAAAAAGAGGAAGTAATAAGTATGGGCTACAGTGACCATGAAGCGTAACTCATATCACTGAAGATAAAAAAAAGTAAAAACACAAATTGTAAAAATATTGCTTATCGGAGAAATTTTTGTGAGGATAACATACGCGTGTTTTACGTACTTCTATCAAATGAATCCTGGAAATATGTCTATGATCCAATAGATGCAAATAACATCTTTAATGTATTTAACAGTACTTTTCTACACTACTTCAACCTGGCTTTTCCCAAAAAGAGGAAATTTTTGGCAGAAAAAACCAGTAAAAACTGGGTTACCACAGGCATAAAAATATCGGGAGTAAGAAACCGTTTCTTACAGAATTACTGTAAACAAAACCAAGTGAATCAAAATTTTTCAAAGTATGTTAAAAACTACAAGAAAATTTATAAAAGAGTAATTCGACAAGCAAAAATTATGGCAAATGATAATTATATAAAAAACTCTTCCAACAAACGAAAGCAACGTGCTTATTATTAGACAACAAACTGAAAGTGCAAAAACTGAACGAAAGAACATCAAATTATGTACTGATAATTCAATAATTAGAGACCCCAAAGTTATAGCTGAAGAATTCAATAAATATTTTACTTCTTTGGATGAAAAATTGATTAAAACGAACTGCAGTAAGCAAACTAAAGATGTTCCCAGTCTTTCCACAATATCTAGTGCCACAATGTATCTAACTGAAACAAACCCTGACGAAATTAAAAAAAGTCATAATGACATTAAAAAATAGTTATTCATGTGGACTAGAGGTCCGAGATTTCATATTGAAAACCTGTGCTAATTATGTAGCTACCCCTCTGGCAAAAATCTTCAACTATCTGTACAAACTGGAACTTTTCCTGAAGTACTCAAACTGCAATAGTGACTCCACTGTTAAAAAAAGGACCTCCTGATCAGTTGGCAAATTATAGACGTGTATCCCAATTAAGTGTTTTTTCAAAAATATTAGAAAAACTCTTCCTTGACAGACTACTTAAGTTTATCAACAAATATGCACCACTTTCTACCCAGCAGCATGGCTTCAGGAAAAATAAATCTACTCATACAGCAATCTTTGAATTCTTAAATTCTGTTTTATAAGCTTTGGATGGAAATGATATGGCTACAGGTATTTTCCTAGACCTATCAAAGGCATTTGATGTAATAGATCAAGGTATACTATTAACTAAACTGGAAAAAATGGGGATAAGAGGGAATGCAAAAAACTGGATAAAATCGTACCTTGAAAACCATAAACAAAGAGTGTCTGTTGACTATGAAACAACATACCAGAAAAATTGTACAAGGGAAAAATTTACCTCACATGAATAGTTTGTTAAGTATGGTGTAACCCAAGGTTCGGTGTTAGGACCTATTTTGTTTATAATTTATATAGATGACCTTACTAGGAATATGGAACCAAAAGATGCAGTTCAGTTTGCAGATGACACAAGTGTTTTATTCACCTCCCTGAACATTGAAAATTTAGAATTAACAGCAAATAAAACCATGATTAAGTTGAAAAATTGGTTGACGCAAATAATTTAATCTTGAATGGAGAAAAAGCCGTGTGTTTGAATTTTTGTCTACCTCATTCTGCTAACAAGAACATATATTCAAGTAAATATAAGAGAAAAAGATCTAAAAAACATTTAAATGAAACCAAATTCTTGAGATTATGGGTACAACAGAACATGAAATGGGATGTTCACATAAGCAAATTAGATAAAAGACTGTCTACAGTGTGCTACGGACTAAGAATTCTTAGGGATACCACTAGTATTAGTACAGTAGTGCATGTATACTACGCTCATTTCCACTCACTGGTCAGATATGGAATTATTTTCTGGGGTAGCTCATCACAAAGCAATGATATATTTAGGATGCAAAAAAGAACAGTGAGAACTATATGTCGCCTAAGAAGACTAGAATCGTGTAGAACACATTTCATAAACCTTGCCATTCTAAATGTTCCATGTCTGTACATTTATGAAATAGTTCTTTTCACAAGAGAGTACCTCCTAAGAAACAATAAACTAATAGAAAATGATATGGTACATAATTACCTCACTAGAGGACATTCAAACAGTCCACAAAACGTTTTGCAGGACTACTACATATCAAAAAAAAGTATTTTAAATTCTGGAATAACACTCTATAATAAAATACCAGAAGAAGTAAAAAATGCTTCCTGTAGCTCATTTAAGATAAAACTAAAGGCATTTCTAGTGAGGAACAGTTTTTACTCTATTAGTGAATATATGGACTCATAAAAAAATGGGTTTTAGGATTCCTTCAAATTTTGTTTTCATCAACTGTTGTATTGTTAAATTCTCTTCATGTTCACTTGTTTTGTAATTGTATTATCAATCACGTATATAAATCCCATCATCTCATAATAACATGTAACTTCAAATCATCAAAATGACTTATTCAATGTCAAATGTGCACCTGTAATATAAATTGACTAAATGGATCAATAAAAAAATCTCTTCTAATCTATTCTAATTATTCCTCAGGTAGGTTCTAAAACACTCCTTTGAGGCCTTACTGAATCTGTATACAATCCGTCCATTTCCCCTTTTTCGCTTGGTCATTAATTTGATAGTCTCAATTACCGCTTTGTGATCGCTTATTCCAGTGATCGTTGAAATGTCGGTGAATAATTCTGGCCTGTTAGTAACCAGCAAATCTAAAATGTTTTCGCTACCGTTATGACACCGCGTAGTTTCATTAACTAGCTGCTCGAGATGATTATCCGAGAACAAATCGAGAATTACTTGAGAAGCTGCCTTATCCCTGCTACCAGTAATGTGAACATAATTACGCCAGTCGATATAAGGCAGATTGAAAACGGCTAGCTATACTGTTAACATTATTTCTTAATTCCTCGGCGATAGCTATGTCAGAATCGGGTGGACGGTAGAAGGCGCCTATGACGAGTCTTGACCCAGCAACATTGAGTTTAATCCATATGATTTCACAGATAGTATCGACGTCTATTTCATTACATGGGAGGAATTTACTCACAGTTATAAATACCCCACCTCCATGAGAATGTAATTTGTCTTTACGAAAAACGTTCATGCTGTCTTTAAAAGTTTCGGCGGAACTAATTTCCGGTTTTAGCTTACTTTCTGTACCGATAATGATATCCGCTTCTGTGCTACAAATATCGCTTTCAAGTTCTGGTTGTTTGTTACAAACGCTTCTACAGTTAATTACGTGTACTTTTAACCGTTGTGACTTTTTTATGTTACTCCTACATTCCAGTATTGCATCTGATTTGGTTGCCCGTAACTGTATTTCGTGTTTCGGGTCTTCCTTCCTCAGCCTAAGAAACCACCCAGTGCATTCCACACGGCCCCTGCAACCCGTGTAGCCGATTCACGTGTGTAGTGAACACCTGACCTATTGAAGGGAACCCTACATGACTCAACCCTATCGCGGAGATAGAGAAATCTGCAGCAAATATCATCACACAAACGTCGTAGTCTCTGGTTCAGCCCCTCAGTACGGCTCTGAACCAGAGGTCCACAATCAATTCTGTCTACATGTACGATGCTACAGATGTTTAGCTTCGCCGATATCTTGCGGCCACTGGCCACAGAGTTCACCCTTTCAGCCAGCCGCCGGAAGGAAGAGAGGATAACCTACGACCCAAGGCGACAAACATCGTTAGTGCCGACGTGAGCCACAATCTGCAGTTGGCTACACCCCGTCCGTTCTATGGCATCCAGGATGGCCTGCTCCACATCTCGGATAAGACCACCCGGAATACACGCGGAATGGACGTTGGATAAGTTCACATAGGTTTGTAAATTATTAATGATTTCTTAAACATTACAGAATTAATGTTTAATTAACAAATAATTGAAATTATAGCCAGTTGTCGTGGTTATGCTGGTGGCTCGGTTACAATACTTTCTGTGAACCTTTAAAGCTTCCGCGCACTCACTAGATTCTGGTTCTTTCTCTGACGGCCGCCAACCAAACTTACGTTGGTAAATGAAATGAAAATGCACCTTCTTATTTGAAACACGTGCATTTAAAGGTAATAAGATAATCTCGCTCCAACTCCCAACCTTATGAAAGTTCGCTATCGGTACTTCGATCCTTTAAGATTACAGGTAATGCCTTGGATAAATTTAGACTGAATAACACGCACTCTTTTCATTCATACAACACCCTTACTAGTTCTCAGAACATGCCTATGGCTCACCACGAAACAATTCATATAAAATTCTGCAAATACTTTCTTCATTAATAAAGTTCCTTCATATCACCAAAGAAATCACCTTCTACAAAATTAATTCTTTATCATAATGAACACGCGTTCTCGTCGACTCGACTGACTGTTCACTTTCACGACGGACTCACCTACTACACGGCCAACGGCAGACTGCCCGCCCAGAAGCCTAGGTGCATCTTTCTCCCAAGGGCACCATGCTTCCGAATTTGGGGTTTACACCCCCGAGTTCACGGACCCGGCAGATGCTGACGTCACTAGACGACGACCAGTTTCAACACATGCTTTACAAGTGGGACCTACTTCCCTAAACCCACGGACTTGGTGGATGCTGAGGTCACCAGACAACCACGCAAACCGCCAATATTTAAAACTTCTCAAATTAGCTTCCAAAGTAATGGGGAAATGCAATTAACCCGTTACACAGTTGAAGAGAGGAGTTGCACACTATCAAAAAATATAATTCACAATCAGATGCCATATGGTCATGCCCTTTTTCAAGAAAATGCAAATATGTAACTGAGTTTGCTCAAGCACCTACGGGTAACACAGCCACATGTGGGATCAGTGAAATATATATGTATGGGATAAAACTTACCATTTGAAATGGTGGGGAAGCAACGATAATATCATCGAAAATATTAATTGAAAGAGAGAAATTAATCACAATAAAAATTAGAGATCATGTATAGAGGATATTGTTTTTAAATTGATAATAACAAATAATTATAACAATATATATAAATAAAAATGTAAATATTCTTCACTAATTTGTTTGAATATTTGATACAATGTTGCATTCGAATTCGCGCGTTTTTTTATATACAAACATCGATTATTTCGTTACAATTTTTATTTTTGATGTGAACATGTATTGGAAGGCCTTAACGGTAGACCAACTCGTATGCCATGACGGGAAACAGCATGACGCTCTATTATGCCGTCATACCTCCTCTGCACCGCCGCTCTCAACTCCCTTTTGTGTCCGATGATTTTAGCATGAAATTTTAATTTTAATTTTTTAACAAACGATTCAGTCTTTTTAACAACATTCCTTGAACAAAAATTTGATTTGAATATCAATAAAATGCCAACTGAACCTAGAACTAGATATAAAACAACAATTGATGCCGTATTTTCAAGATACCTCTATAACAAATCTAGTACTTTCGTTGCATATTTCAGTTACGATCCGCCTATCATTTCTTTCATACCGTCTAATTCATCTTCAGGAGCTACTATTACAGAAATCACAGTTGATTCATCAAATATTATTCTGTAACTTCGTTATAAAAGTCTATCTTAAAATATTTATTTGGCGTGTATTTATATTCTATATATATTATTACAATAAGAAAAATATATTTATTTGACTAACTAATCCCTATTTTTTATTCATTTTACACCCTATATATATATATATATATTTTAATTGTTAATTCTACCAGTAACCATTAATTTCGATGTTTCGCATCTCCCAGGTGTCCCACGAGGACCAGAGATTTTTTAAATGACTTGGAGTGATTTGTTTTGTTATTCTCATTTTTATTTGATCAGATTTTTTTGTTTTTTGTATTTGTCATTTCTTTTATCTTTTATTCAGTGATTTGGAGTGATTTGTTTTCTTAGTTTCGTTGAGGAGAGAGCCGACGGACAACCTGGCATATTGAAAGAAATTATGATAGGGAGGTTGCACACCCCGCATCCCAGTCAAGATGACTGCTTCTTTCTTCGCATATTGTTGGTAATCGTGCTCGGTCTAACAATCACAGGAAGATGATGAAGAAATAGAGAAAATACACGCTGAAACTGTAGAAGTTATCCAATATGTTAAGGGGGAGGAAAATCTAAAGGCGCGTTTCCACTGAGGCAACAGCGAGCAACATGTATCATGCTGCAAGCGTTATTTTGTTGCTACAAGTTGCCGTGTATCTTCATACTTCGTCACAATTCGAATGTCACCCAAGAATTTGTTGCCAGTTGTCACTTGCTACTTGTCGCCGTTGCTTGTAGCATGCGGCAAAAGCATTTCAAGCTATTTGGCAGTGCTTTGCCAGCAGCGTGCGTTATGTTATCTGAAGCAGTGGCAGCTACTGCTTATTTGATCCTTTCAATAAAGGAGACAGAAATGAATACGCCTTGGTGGTGTTTTGATGAGGATGCTAACTGTTGTTTCTTGTATGCCAATATTTGTTGTCAAATGCGAATTTCACACGAAGGAGTGTTTCGCCAAACTTTATTTTACTATTTTTTGATGAAAAATGAACTCGTATTATCGACTTTATAACCTCTCCTTGGAAGAAAATTGCTATCTCCTTATGTTTAGATACGCGTTGCCCCTACCGATACACATTATGAAGCGCTATGCAGACGTCAAGAAAAAATTTCTAAGAATAGAATATACAATTACAATCAAGTACGCGCACGAAGAGTAGTGGAAAATACTTTTAGATTATTTACATCAGTTTTCGTGTGTTAAACTATCTCATCTGCGTATATATACCTACACAATATTTTAAAGAAAAGCAATAATTCAAGAATTCTTCATGCATGTTATGGAACCATAGATACTGATACACAAGATGGAACTGTTATTCCAGGATCAAAATGATACAGGTATGGTTAAAATCAGGTGAATATGAAAAAGGCCTCTAGGATAAATTCGCTAGATATTTTTTGGCAAAAGAATGAAAAGCATCTTGGCAAGAAATACAAATAGATAAAACAAAAACACTATGTTCTCGTATTAGTTAGTTTCTTACTATCGCACACAATTATCAAAAGTGAATGGACAACTCAATGAATATTTAATTTTTGCTTTCTAGAATCTAAATTGGGAAACATTTTTGTACACAGGCTATAAATGTAGTACATATTAATAATATGTAAAGCCTTTTGTAAAGTTTTTATGACAATATATATAATGCCAGGAGATTATAACCACTTCTAGTTAGGAGATGAGCTATTCATCAGCGTAGTAGTCCTTTTATGTCCCCTTTCAAAATCAGAACTCAAATTCTTGATTTTATTTTCTATTTTTTTTTTAATTTCATATTTGTTGGCAAGTAATTTGCTTTTCACATTCCTGTTTTTATTTTAAGCATTTTTGTTGTTTCACATCCCCCGTGGAGTATGGTAGTCTTCAATAATAAGGTTGAATCCAGAATGTTCCACTCCATGTCGCCCGTTTCCTGTCGCACTTATCCACCGCTAGTTGCTTACGCTATATTTTTCTCGCAAAGTGACTCATACGACTGGTGACATGGCCCAACATTTGACATACGTCATTCTTGCTTGCTACATGTCGCAGCGTGTTGCATCGCTTGAAATACTCCTTGGCGCATGTGTCAGTGCCACATGCCACATGATGCCCAGAAGTTGCCTCAGTGGAAACGTACCTTAATAATCATGGGTGAGTGGAATACGGTAGTGGGAGAAGAAAAAGAGGAGAATACTGTAGGAAGTTTTGATTTAGGAGAAAGAAATTGAGCGAGGAAGCAGAATGTTAGGATTTTGCGAAAGACATAAACTAGTCGTGGTGAACACACTATTTAAGAATCATGCACACATCTGAATATACACCTGGAAGCGTCCAGGGGATACAGGCAGATATCAGCTAGATTGTATCATGATAATACAGAGATTCAGGTATCGATTTCCAGACTGTAAAGCACACACAGGAGCAGACATAGACTCAATCTACAATCTGAAATGCAGACTGAGATTCAAGAGAATAAAGAAGCAATACTAGCATAACAGACTGGAAGCGAATAAATTGAAACAATCTAGCATGAGAGGAAAATTTGCAGAAATGGTAGACGTGGTTCTAAGAAGTAACTCCGAAAGGTAATGGTATGCATTAAGGATAGCAATAATGAAAGCTGGTAAAGAAACATTAGACTTTAGGGAACAAGCCACCCGAAAACCTTGGATCACAGAAGAAATTTTGGAGTTGATGGATCATAGGTGAAAATCTTTTAGTTTCAAATATCAATATAGGACTTCTTAAAACACTATGTGTGGAGCACAGCCCTTCATGGCAGCAAAGCATGGACTTATGGAATACCAGAAAGAAGAAGCATTTGAATTTTGGTGCTATAGAAGGATGGTGAAAATTAAGTTGACAAATAAAGTACGAAACGACCGAATGATGGGTGAGGAAAGAAGTTTACTGAAGAGTCTTACAGAAAGAAGAGAAAGGATGGTGGGTCATATTTTGAGACATTTAGGAGTGGTTAACTTGTTAGTGGAGGGAACAGACGAAGGTAAGAACTGCAAAGGAAGACAGAGAATAGAATATATGAAAGCAGATGATAAAGAGTAAGGCTGTAAGGCGTATGTTGAGATGAATAAGATTGGAATAAGATTGGGATTATATAGGTTACCGAGAGAAATGATGAATAATTTACCAAAAAATTAAAAGAATTAAAATTTGAAATTTGTAGAGGGCAAATGTGTGTGTGGGGAAGGGGGGGGGGAGGAAATGATTATGATTGAAAACTTAGCACAAGATAGGAGGGGTGGAGGATTGTATCAAACCAGTCAAGAGACTGATCACAGATCACAGCAAAAAAAAAAAAAAAAAAAAAAAAAAAAAGATCAATGATTGGGTTGGAGAAATCTTCTTCTTAGAAGAGCCAGTAGAAACTGGTAAAACTTTCCTAATTAGATTGATTCTGGCAGCAATTCGATTCCAAAATCACATAGCCTTGCCTCATTGCTGCCTCATTGCTACCAGGTGCAAAACTGCTCATTCCGGTTTGCAATTATCAAATGCAACATTCGACATGCAACATTTCCAAAGTCTCCAGGGGGTAAAGTATTGAAGTTATGCAAACTTATTGTTTTGGATGAATGTACATTGGTACACAAAAGAAATTATTGAAGGCTCCTGATTGATCATTGCAAGATCTGCGTGGAAACATCAGCAAATTTAGACACTTATTAATGTAGCATGCAGTAGATTTCAGGCAAACATTATCTGTAATTCCTTTACATCTGTGAAAGAAATATATGCTTAGTTGCTTGCTGAAGAAGTTAGAATTAACTACAAATACGCAGGTTCAGCTGCAAAACGATCGATCAGCTGAAATATTCTCACATCAATTGTTGGAAATTGGTAACGGAAAGGTGACGGTTGATCTGAACCCAGGATGTATTAGAACGATTGGTTCGGAGAGGGGGGGGGGGATATCATCACGTAGAAATTTTTATCGGAAATATGAATATTAATTTTCTAATTTGGTTAATTGGTGAACTAGAATCTTGAATGCTGCAAGAATTTTGAGTTACACAAAAATATTCAATTTATTCTGTCTTTTGGCTTATAAAAGGCCGGGCATATTTCACGTTACGTTAAACACAATATTCAAAGAAAGTAAACAAGCAATACCCGGCGTTTACAATTTGTCGGATAAATGCAAACATAAACAGGTTTTAAATATTTCAAAGATTTTGCAAAGTTAATATACAATAAAGTGGCGTCGCAGGCCAACTAATTAAAGTTAACATTTACAAAAAATCCCAGGGGCGCCATTTTAAATGAAAAACATCGTTTGAATTAATTATAATGAGCAAGATGCGTAAAAAGTTCGAAGTTAATGAACATGGAAAGTTGTTTAGCTCAGTAAATCATGATGAGAGCGGAGAATCTAACCTCGGGAGTCGCTTACAGGTTAGCAAGCCTCGATAAAACCCTATGGAACCATTGACCTTTGCATTAGTACTTTACCGTGGCCGCATTTGCTCGACGAAGTGTGACACGCTGTGTCACTATTGGATGCAAATTCAAGGACCCATCAGCACTAGTGCATCTGCTGATGGCCTCTACTAGATGAGAAACTCAGTTTCCGGCCACATCTGAGCCAGAAAGCGTCTAGCTTCAATCATGGACCGACAGTTAGGAGAGTGTCGGACGACACGTCTACACTTCAGCTCGTCTGAACAGCAAGTCCTCTCTCATGGCGTCCTCTTCTCCCGCAACGGAAAGCCAGCTTCCCTCTCTCCATACATGCAAAAGAAACCTTTGATTAACAAATGTAGACCCAGTAGCCATGCACGATTGATGAAACGACGTCGCCCACAATCACGTGTTTCGTGCCGCAGCTATCATTCGTTGCTCGTTTCGCGCACATTTTCCCTACCTTGCACCCCTCAACGGAGAGCCGGGGCCATCGCCCTCACAACCTAACGGCATTTAAGCGTCCTTCACTGCCTGGTCCATTGTGTATGAGGCGCCTGGTTGTCGCCAGCACTCGGCACTGTCCGGCTATTCGAACGCTTAAAACTGCAGTTCCAACATTTTCCACATTTAATACTTTCTTAACAGCAATTTTGCAATGAGTTGAATTATATAATAATAACAAATTTGGTCGCCCTGGCTTAATGCATAATTATTTACGCATCAATTAGCCATACAATTTACATTTTTTAATAAACAAATAAAAAATTGAATATTAATTATGACTATTTTAATATTCATTGTGGGATGACTTTGTCATACTACAAGGATGAATTTTGCTACCGCATAACTTCTGCAATTCACTATTGTCAAAAGAAGAATAGGTTGAAAAAGTATTTTCTCATATTCATATCAATTATGAGAATCATGATTGGCTGAGTGAACGAGCTATTCTTGTGCCAAGAACAAAGACTTCTACGAACTTGACAATATTATTCACTCTAACATTCAAAGTGAGGCAGTGACATACAAGTTCATCGACAGTGTTGTGGAAACAGACGAAGCTGTTAATTATCCCACAAAATTTTTGTATTCACTCGACTCTGCCAGGGATGCCATCGCACGTAATGCAACTGAAAATTGTCGTGCCAATCATATTGTGAAATGTCAACAGCAAAAGCTTTGGAACAGCATACCTCTTTCAGTAAAAAAAAATTAATGAGCAACGTCGTAGGAGCAACAATCTCCACAGGACATTTCTAAGGTGAAGATGCCCTCATCCTTTGAATTTTTATAACTCCAATAAATATACAGTTTCAATTTAAGAGATTGTAGCACTTCATTCGATTGATATTTGCAGTCACCATCAACATATCTCAGGGGTAATCGCTAAAATTGTGTAGTTTAGATCTAGATGCTTATTTGATTTCACATTGACAATAAATGTTGTGAGAAACCATATGATCTTAGCATTTGCACAGACAATAAAACAACAAAAAATATTGTATACACACAAGCGTTTTGAAACTAAAAATATTAGAAATATGTGTTTTCTCTTTTCTTTCTTTTCCGTTTAATCAGACTGAGCCACAGATCGGCTACGCGTTGGCCGGGTATGTGTATGTATATGTATATTTGATTACTAGTTGTACATGGCCACGCGTTGCTGTAGCTGAATCTGGTTAAATGGAAAAGAAATAAACGAGAAATCATACTGGGTAAAGATGGGTATAACAAGCTGAGGAAGGCAGGTATTATCTGAGATTGAGACTCGAGGGCTGTTTGGTCTTCAAAATGTGCTGGTTAGCCAATTACCATCTGCGAAGTTCGGATTGGGAAATGGTATCAGAAAGTACTCAGATGGTTCTGACTGTGAAGCAGTTATTTAAGTAACCAGATTTATGAGTGCTGACATTGCGAGCAACAGGCTGGTCTAGATTTGGAAGTAAACTGTTCTCCTATGATCATTCATTCTGATGGGTAACGCGTTTGAGTTATAAGAAATTTGGCATAGGGGGCAAGTGAGCTGGTATATGAAATGGGATGTGGTATAGTTAGCACGGCCTATTATGGGGTAGATTTCATCAGTGATATTATTACAAGAGAATGGTGGTAGGAAGCATATTACACTTTATGCAATGTGGTCTGTTACAAGCGAAGGAACCATAGCGTGGTTTTGGAGCGTAAGAGGGTTGGCATTTGTACACAAGTATATTTTTTTAGGTTAGGTGGTTTGCTGAAGGTGACACGGGGTGAAATGGAAAGGATAATACGAGTAATGTATCGTATTTCAGAAAAATATCTGAGGAAATCGTAGCGAAGATAAGTAAACTGATTTAGTGATTCCAGGCGAGCAGAGAACAGGATGAGGAAACCAGGGTTACGGTTAGTTTTGGGTTGTGTGTGATGGTTAGTTTTTGAGTCGGGATATCTGTTTGTTGACTAATTCTGGTGGATAAGTGCTCAGGTCTGGTTATTAATTTATTTTTTATTTGGTATGGAATGCACGAGTCCTCCCTCCCCACACACACACATTTTCTCCTTTCTCATACCTGCGTACTCTTGTCGTTTACGAATGTTAACTTTAAATTATTTCAGTTTTTTGGGTAAATAATTCCCTTCCATGCATCACTCTTAATGTTTCAACCAATGTCTTTCCACATCTCAACACCAATATACATATCGTACACTACCGCAACTCTCTTCACGCTCCTCCTGTCTTCCAATGAATCCCATTTCATCTCCTTTATACTGTAGTGTTCTGCAATAATTTACAGAGAAAATCTATCAGCCTCTCTTTGAACCGCCTCCAACTTTTTAATTTGATACCCAAAATATGGGTCCCATACTACACTACAATTTTCAAGCAATGATCTGACCAATGTTTGGAACTCAATTCCCTTATTTCTTTAATACACCCCCCTCATCACTCTATCCTATAAAAGTGGTTTCAGTAAAGGGTAATGGATTCTTGGTGGGAGCAGATATGTGTGCCTCGGATTGATAAGGTGTGGAGCAGTAGCGTTTTGTGTGAAATGGATGGTAGCTTTGTTAGTGGATATATTGTGGGTTTGACGTGAAGAAATGTGTGCAGGTTCCCATTATTCCCAGAGATGACATGGTAACCACATCCAGGAAGGTGAAGTTAGTATGAGGGAAGTGGACCAGGTAATGTTTATGGAGTGGATGTTATTGTTACTACTTTATTGTTGCAAGGGCGTAATCATGATTAGATTCAGGTTGGGGCAAAAAACAAAGAAACTTAATAATAACACTTATTGAAAATCGTTTCACTTGAAAAAATTTTTAACACTCATTTAGCTTATTTAAGCACAAGTCTGCGAGCGTCCTAGCAAAATTTATTTTTATTCTCGTATATTTTTTTCTAGAATACTTGCTATGCCCGTGCATTGTTGCTCAAATAAGTGAAATATTAGAAACAAGGCTTTCCCGACGTATATTTGATACGAAATCTTCACAGGTTTTCCGCCGGATAATATTATTGTACAATGGACCTGATGATGCTGGCAGAGCAAGCCACCGAAAGCTTGTTCTTTGATAATATTATCCAGCGGAAAACCTGTGAAGATTTTGTATCCAAGTGAAATGTTGCACAACAGATGAATAACTCACGTGTTCTCCATTGTAATTAAATTAAATAAGAAATTATTTCTCTGATTATTGTGGCAGATGTTTTATTGTGTGAATTTTAACTTTCGAGGTGGTAATATTAATTGATCAAAACACTTAGTATTGGATATAAGATAGTTTGTTTCTGTATATTTTTCAATATCTTACTAATATCGTGATGTGGTTAGTTTCTTAATTTTTTCCTGTTTATATTTTGGTGTGCTTTTTATCTTTTAATTGCGGCATATTAGATGGTACTAGTAATTTCTGTTCAGAGATAACAGAAAGTATTAATCGCTATAGTGTGGTTAGGCCCATGGAGGAAGGTTAGACCGGCATTACACTGTAAAAGATCTTTGTCAATGTACTTTGATAAAAGATATTTTATAAAATATTTTACAGTGTAATGGCGCATATTTGATAAAAGATTTCTTTTATAAAATCTAAGACGTTGGCATTACATTTTATAAAAGGTTTCACCACCCTGAAAACGAAAACAAAGAAAATGGCGCAAGGGACGTT
Source organism: Vandiemenella viatica (assembly GCA_031002005.1). Classification (NCBI taxonomy): domain Eukaryota; kingdom Metazoa; phylum Arthropoda; class Insecta; order Orthoptera; family Morabidae; genus Vandiemenella; species Vandiemenella viatica. The sequence continues at coordinate 218,192,384 of JARYHS010011408.1, read as the reverse complement.
ACCATAGTTGTTTATGACTGCCGAATCGACGAAAATCTTTATTTCTGAGTATGAACAGAAGGAAATGTTGTAAAGTCCGAAACATTTAGACTATAAGATTAGGAATAAAAAGGTGAACACTTATGAAAAGTTAATCAGTGGTATGATAGAAGGCTGTACCGTCGAAAACGTAAAAAAGAAAATTAATGTGTTAAGAAACTAGTATTTGACAGGTTTCTGGAATAATAGCAGGCGGAATGCGCAGATCAATGCGTGTTCTATAGTGCAGATCCGCCAGCAGCAAGCGAGTACAACCCATTGCACATGCACCCTAAAAATAAACACCCTATAGTTTATATGGGGAAATAATTCTGATTTAGAAATTTATGAAAATATTGTGGTAAGAATTTATTGGACCTATACTTCAGCATCGACCATATTTTTATAATTTGCCATGTCCTAAGAGTATGGTGATTGGAAATGGAACGAAAAAAAAATTATTAAATTAGGAAGAGCTGATATCAGGCAAGTAAGTTCGTTCAAATATCGTTTGAGTATGATCACCGAAGATTTGAGGTGCCATCAGGAGATAAAATCTCGCATTGCCGTAGCAAAGGAAGCATTTAATAAGAAAAGAAGGATACTAACCGGAAAAATAGACAAAACACTTAAGAAAAGACTCGGTAAATGTTTTGTATGGAGTGTTGCCCTGTATGGGCACTGAGACGAGAGGATGAAAAGCGGTTAGAAGCGTTTGAGATGTGGATGTGGAGGAGGATGGAGAAGATAAGCTGGGTGGATAAAATAAGTAATGTTGAAGTGCTGGACAGGGTCAGTGAAAGCAGAAAAATTCTCTAAGTAATAAAGGAGTGAAAGAAAAACTGGATGGGGCATTTGTTGAGAGGGGAGTGCCTGATAAAAGACGCCTTGGAAGGTCTAGTCTGTGGGAGGAGAATAAGAGGAAGAAGGAGGTACAAAATTATAGACAACATCAAGGAAGACGGCAACTACATGATTCTAAAGAGAAAGGCAGAAGATAGAAGAACATGGAGAGCAGCCAAGTGAAAACCTGCCCGACGGCAGAAAACTGATGATGATGATGTCCTCACATTGCAGTTCTTTCACTGAACTCCTATCATATCAAGTCTCGTAACCCACGGTCTAACTTAATTATATTTACTATTCGCCTTTATCTTCAATAAAATACGTATTGTGACAGCTACACTAAATGCGTCTTCAAAAGCTTACAGGTTTACTTCATTCATTTCAAGGAACTATGACGAAAAATTTTATATAGTGTAATGGGACTGAAAAAATATCATAAAATATCTTTGATAAAATAAATATGATAAAATGTTTTATAAATGATCTTTTACAGTGTAATGCCGACCTTAGTATCATGGTTAGTATTTTTTAATTGAATATTGGGAAATAGAACTCTGTCTGTTTCAGAGATCTTATATATGCCGCATTTAGTTACTAGTCTCAGATTGCAATGTTGGAGACAAATCGATATAGTCATGTTTTCGCGGCGAAATGTGATGTTGAATGTGGATTTAATTTTGTGTTTACGTTTTTAAATCAATGATATCTTGTAATCGACGTTTTCTATTCATTATCGATTTTATGTCTGAGGTTTAAAATAACTTTTTAACAAGTATGGTAAGACTAGATTTGTTGGTTTTATTAATTTTGAGGTACTTTGTGACAAGTGATTGAAATTGTTAATTTTATTTTACAGTTGTTCTACTCTTTTTTTAAGTCTTTGGTTGGCAAGGACGTGGTAGTGGAATTAAAAAATGATCTCAGGTAAAGTATTATTTTCAGAATTATTGCAAAATTAAAAGTCATTATAGTATGCTGCAAAATTATTTGATGAACATCGTATTTCTCTCCAAGCCAAATTTAAAGAGTTACACCCTTTTTTGCAAAATCTCTTTATCAGAATAAAATAATTTCAAAAAATCTACCCTTTTGTCACTTGGGAGTAGTTTACGTCGCGATACATGACGTCACAACGTGACACGGTGGGGATTACTGGAGATCGCGATTCCACCAGGAGTTGTCATCATAATACTGCAGTGGTCAAACGCAAGACTCCACTATAAACTCTTCCCTAAGTACATTTAACGGTTTCATACTGGTCCAGGCTATATTACAACCTAATTTGTGCTCGAAAATAATGGTCCAGGCTGTATTACAACGGAATTACTGCTTGATAATAATACGTCTTGCGACTGACTACATCAGTATTCCAACGATATTACTATATGTTGTTGTAGCGGAATCGCGATCTCCAGTAGACCCACACGGTGATTATGAAAGTTGCTTAAATAACTGATAAATAAATTCCTCGTACTTTTTGCTGTGACAAGAAGTTTCAGTTTTCTTTCTGGTCGAGGCTGAATTTCAACCTAACCACAATCTCCGGTAATATTGGCGGTACAAATTCAAAGCCTTAGTCACACGCGCATTGATACAATCATTCTATCTTAAGTTAGCAACGGCGTGTATCGCGACGTAAACTTGAACCTGTCACTTTAGATCAACTTTCTGAAAAGCATTAACCCAGTTCTCTTGCAAGGAAATAATGTAGCTACTTCAAATTAATAAACATTTGTTGTATTGTTAAATTTAATGACACTGGAAAACTTCTGTGGGTTGTTGAAGATAGGGATATCTCAGGAATTACTTTTTTATTTGATCACAAGTGGTATTGTTGGGTCAAGTTTACACCGGGCAGCAGTATCATAACCGTGATACCGCAATTTGATTGTGACTTCTTATGTAATTCCATGCAATAAATCGAAAGTAAAGAATAAAATTTTGGGTAATATCTAGATTGCGATACCGCTGCAACCACTTACCGCCTCGCCATGTAAACACTTCCGGATGGAGAGATTATGAGGTCACTACATTGCAGAATGTGATGTGTTCAGGCTTTGATCGATTTGTGAATACACGTTAGGTCATAGAACGTAACCAATAATAATAATAAAAAAAATATGGATTGAAAAAGCTACAGAAAATTATTACTGGCATAATTATATTATTTAACCAACAACATTCGAAACTGATAATTGATATCATTCATTAGCATCGTTCCGTAATGTCGGTTCCTTTGACGTTAACATTATTAGCCAATTCCATTGATTTGTATTCGATTCCGTTCTTCTGTTTTTCCTCGCGTGGCTGAAATTGCTATTAAAATCATTCATACGACATAAAATATTTCTATAAAAAAGATTTCTTTAACCATTTGGGTTTAGGTTGTAACGCAGCCTGGACCATACTATGGTCCAGGATGCATTAAGACGCAGACAGTAACAGCGATAGATACGACATAGGTATCCGCAATAAGGTGTTTAATAGTTACGTTTCAGTGTGGCCCAGGCTGCATCAAAACCTCATCACTAATGAATTTATTTCTGTACTACTAGTGCAAAATTAACAGTTTCAGTATATGAGATGTATTAGTGATGGACTAGTTTCCCTGGAACTTAATGACATTTATAGCTACGTGTGGAAGGTATACGTCACATTCGTCAACGTGGTGATGTCACATTCTTTCCACGCGGAAGTGATTGCAGCGGTATCGCCCAAAATTTTATGATATCTCGCTTAGTTCTCAAGAAATCAAATGACAAAAATGAGTTATATGTATAGTCCTTTGGTGACGTTTTTCTTCTGTCCAGGCTGTATTTCAACCTAATCACAACCGCTAAGAAAAAATAAAACACCTATTGTGCATGTCCAGTGTGTAGTTCCTAGTGGCTTTAACAAACGAAAAAAAAAAGAAAAGAAAACTGGTCCAGGTTATATTCAATCTTAACTACCATAATTTGGAGATACACATCATAAACTAAGCAAGGTATCAAAAAATTTTATTCAGCACTTTTGATTTATCTCATTGAGTTACATATCAATATATTATCAAATTGCAACACCACAGTTATCATAATAAAGTGAATGTGTTATAGCACTGGTTTAGTGCAGTTGCAGTTCACACTGAAGGTGTAGGCCTATAATCAAATCTTGTAATTGTTTATGCAATGTGAACTAACAATCCTGATGTAGACCGTGTCACTATTTCATGGGTGCGAGTCCTTTCATGTTTTTGGGTGTGTCTGCGTTTAATTTTGTAGCAGCAATATTTGCAAAGCAGAAATTGTTACGGTATGAAGCATGGGGAATTTAGTTATTATAATAATTAAAAAGCTGCATTCAAGAGCATGATGTTAGTCATGATTTGTATCACAATGTAAACTACTTCCATATTGATCTCAAACAGTAATTGGATTGTAGAATACATTCTGGAGCAGTATGACACTGTTAGAACTACTTACCGAAATGCTTCTAACATATTTATGAAAGTAGTTCTTGTGTTGTCATGCTTGTAAATAATACATCTTGTGATTGAGTTCTGCTGTATTATGGGAGCATTAACTCATGTGGTGGAGTCGTATCACATGTTCTGCAAACGAATAAAGTTTTGGTTTAGCTGTGCACCTCATATTTAGTCTGGCCTAACCTATTTGATAATCTCACTAAGGAAGATTACGGGCAGATACAAGGAAATGTTGTCACAATTTGCAAATTTTATTTTGTTATTTACTAGGTTAAAAGCCTGGCAACAGTGTGTTCTTAGAATTCATTTCTTCCCATCTACTTAACTAAATACATCATTCTTCAGTATCCTGGGTGCCGGTCATGAGCACACACTACTACCTCCTGTCCATGAATAGCTGATGTTCATGCGTAGTTCTCCAGTCCAAGCCTATGTCTTCCAGATCCTTCTTAATTTCGTCTATCTATTTCTTTTGATCTTCATATTAAAGTAGGCCTTTGCTTTTCTTTTTTCCTCCATCCTTTGGACATGTCAGTACCACTGCAAGTAAGACTGCTGCAAGATTTTTCCACACTGCAGTTTGAACTGACTTCTGCATGATTGATTTCATACCTTACTTTGTTCTTTCATTTCATTTGAAGCATTATAACTGAAAAATGTTATTAAATAATGCTTATAACCCTGGTTTGTAATGTTTTACATATTTCAATTGTTACATTGAGATGCAGTTGGAACTACTAATATGCATCTGAAATAATGTCAATAATATCGCACCAGTCAATCATAACAACTTACATTATGCTTTGTGACCAAGCGTGGTGGGTGAGAGGTTAACTCTATGGCCTCACATTTGGCAGGATGCAAGTTCGAAACCCCATCCGGGCATCCAGATTGTTGTCAATGAGATGTAAAAAAAAGTTATGCTGCCTAATTTCAGTTTTAATCCATATGCAGGCGGAATAGATCACAATAAATGTGGAACTACTTTCATCTGCACAAAGTAATATTTTCAAGAACATAACATTTATGAAACCAACAAATTATTTTTTTAAACATTTGAATTACTATTGTCCAATACCAATTGCCATTCTGACCTAGGGTGAATTTCAATATAATGTAAACTTAATGTAACAAGGATCTGGAAGGAGCATTTTGGAGCCTAACTGAATCCAGATTGGTGACAGGATGATACAGTTGTTAAGGAGAAGCAGGAAAATTACAGCCTTTTAGGAGAGAAAGAGAAGGATTTAACTTGGGAAGAAATGGAAACAGCCCTGGGTAAGGTGAAGGGTGGAAAGGCACCAGGCATCGATTAAGTGAGTGTGGAAATGATATGGGCAGCAGAAGTAGTAGGAAAGCAGGCTATACTGTGTGATGAGAAAGGTATGGAATCAGGGCACAACTCCTGAAGACTAAAAACAAAAGGAAACTATAGAGGCATTACACTGATGGGCCACTGTGCAAAGGTGTATGAGAAGATCATTGAAAAAAGGATACATGACAGGGTGGAAAAGGGGCTAAGGGAAGAGCAGTATGGCTTCAGATCAAGGAGATCGACGGTAGACCTATTTGCTATGAGACAGCTGCAGGATAAACATTATGAGTATGGAAAGGATCTACTGTTGGTATTTATCGATATTGAGAAAGTATATGATTGTGTACACAGGAGAAAGTATGGAAGGCCTGGGAGAAGAGAGGAGTTACCAAAGAAACCATCAGGAGAATGACAGAACTGTATAAAGGAAATGTGAGCTATGTGAAAATACGGAAAGGAAGAATAGATTGGCTGGAACAAAGGAATGGACTAAAACAAGGAAGTGCCCTATCACCACTACTCTTTATTGTAATCATGGATGATATAATGCAGAAGGTGGCAGTGAGGATGGGAGAGGAAAACATGAAGGTGATGGTTTTTGCGGACGATCTGATGATCTGGGGAGGTGAGGAAGTGCAGTGGCAGTTGGATATATGGACAGGCAATGTAGAGGAATATGGCCTGAAATTTAATGTAAAGAAATGAGTACATGGTAACAACCAGAAAAAAGAATAGGTTAACCTAGGGAATTGTGATGGCAGGGGAACAACTAAAGAAGGTAAACAGTTTCAAGTACTTGGGGAGTGTATTAGAGGAATGTGGAGGAAATGGTGGCGAGATAAGTGAAAGAGGAAGACAAGCAGAGGTGTTTCTAAGGAGTATTAGAAGCCTGATGTGGAATAAAGTTGTGCCCCAGAGAAACAAGAGTAATCTATCATACATACTATGTGCCTATCTTGACTTATGCTGCTGAAACATGGACAATGAAGAAGTGGGACATCAGCAGAGTATGTACAAGCAAGCGAAATGAAGTTTTTAGAGGTAGAATGGGAGGTACTAAAATTGTCAGAATAAGGAATGAAGTGATTAGATGCACCATAAAAGAGGAACCGCTTCAGGAAAGAGCAGAGAGGACCAGACTGAGATGGTATGGTCGTGTAAAGAGAATGGAGGTTCAGAGAATCCCAAGAAAAATCCATGAAATTAAGATGCATGGTAAACGACCCACAGGAAGACCAAGAGATGGATGGCTGAAAGGAGTGGAGGAGGAGAGGACTGGAACAAGATGGTGACAGAGAGGTGGTGGGAAGAAAGAATGAAATGGAGAGGCTTCTGCATGAAGCAGACCTGGCCAGAGGCTGGAAACTGTTGAGGATGATGATGTAAACTTTCACTTACATTGCTGCTCTAAAAATAAATCTTTTATCTTACATATCTGTGGGTAAAGAAGTTAACCAAAAACATCTACATTGAATAAATATAAATAATAATTAATATATTAATTTAAATGCTGTAGCCTACATACTTTCCTATCTGTTTTTCAAATTCATTTCTTCACAGATACTTGGGAGGGGGGGGGGGGGCAGGAGGAAATAGAACTTGGAGTTGGTAGTAACATTTCCCCGCAGGGGCCTGGTACGCAAGTGCCAGGTACGGGTTTGGCGAACCCGCGGTGCCCGAGCTGGAAACTTGTGAGCGCCGCAAGTTTCCCACACCGTAAACTCCTACCATGCTTCAACGACCACCGTAGGGCGTGGCGGTGGAACGTTGTGTGCCTAGGAGAACGGGGATCTTGGCTTCATCGCCCGGATCGCGAGGATGGTAGAAACCTCTATAAAAAACCCCTCAACCTCAAGGTCAGCCACGTGCCGAGGAGGTGAATGGGTGGAGAGGGAATTCACTCGCTAACGTGCAACCTCAGGGGCACCTGCGCACCCCTGTTGTATGAGCATTCCTTCTTATACTGGTTTTTCTCGTGGGACCAAAAATTAAGCCTCACCAAAAAACCAAAGAACCCTGCGGTACGGGTGTGCCGCAGGCAAATAAAAATACACCCAATTCCAAGAAGCGGGTCAGGGTTGACAGCCCTCCCGCTTCGGAAAGTAAATGTAACGGGAAAGTCTGTTCGATCCAGAACGCTTTCGTTGTGATGCAGAGAGTAGAGGGGACATTTGAAAAAGTGTCCCCCTTTTATATAAATAAAGGTTTGGAAGGGTTAGTTGGTACCCTAAAATCAGTTAAAAAGCTGAGGAACGGGACGCTGCTGCTGGAAACATCCACCAGTAGGCAGGCAACCCAGCTCCTTAACTGTGAGAAGCTCGGGGAGTTCGCCGTTAAAAGCGAACTCCATAAATCCCTAAATTGTTCAAAAGGCGTGGTCACCTGCCGTGACATTATGGACTTAGGAACCGAGGAACTCGTTAAGGAGTGGGAGGATCAGCAAGTGGTCGAGGTGCGTCAGATTACATCGAGGGTAAATGGCAGTCTGGAAAAGACTGCCACCTTCGTCCTGACGTTTGACACTCCAGTGTTGCCCAAGTGTATTAAAGCTGGATACATTAATCTGAACGTCCGTCCGTATGTTCCGGACCCAATGCGCTGCTTCCAGTGCCAGAGGTTCGGACATACGACGGCGTCATGCAAGGGCAACCCCACCTGTGGTAGATGCGGCAAGGGGGCACACGAACCGGGTGTCACTTGCGCGCTCCCACAGGTGTGCGTCAACTGCTCCGGGTCGCACCCTGCCTGGAGTAGGGAGTGTCAAGTGTATCTTGAAGAGCGCAAGATACAGGAGTTGAAGACCAAAGAGCGGATACCTTATATAGAGGCAAAGAAGAAGGCGAAAGCGCTCGCCGCTCCAATATTCGGAACAAGCTTTGCCAAGATGGTCTCGACTCCCGTCAGGAAAGAAAGTGTTGCTACGCAGACATCCTTTGCAGACATGGGCACAAGCACTATGTGCTCATGTCAGTGCAAGTGTGGTGCAAAACCCACGAAGGTCATAACACCCAAGACCGCGGATGTCGCTAGCAACACATCTGCAACCTCGACCTGTCCAGCAGCAGAAATAAAGTCTCCACCAGCAATCAGATTAACGGCACCTCCTATTCCACCACGAGCTACTGAAATGGTAGCGATACCATTTCCTAGCGGTGGAAATAGAGGTGACCAAAAGATCCGAGGTATAAAGTTTAGACAGACTGATCCGACCCAGTTTGTTAAGTCCCCCTCTTCTTCTCCTCCCAGACCGCCCACCGGCAGGGAGAGTAAGGGGAAGAGGCAGAAGAAGAAGAAGAAAAAGGACGGGGAGGACTTTGAGGAGTCCTCTGGGTCGGAGATGTCTGTCTCCGCCTCCGGGCAAGAAGAAACGGAAATGCTGGTGGACGAGACTGGTCCCGTTCCTCAGCAGGAAGTGGCCGAAGACCCACCCGAACCGGGGCGGGTGAGGTTAAATAGGTAAGGATGGCTCCCATACTTCAGTGGAACATCAATGGATTTACAGCTCACAAAGACGAGTTTACCTCTTAGCACGGTCTGATCCTTTGTGTCTCTGTCTACAAGAGACACATTTCAGACCATCACACCAACCTGTGCTAAGAGGATATGACGTGTACCGTAAGGACGATACCGAGGGTGATCGAGCGAAGGGTGGGGGTGGCAGTGTTTGTCCGAAACACTGTCCACTCCGAACCTGTAGCTCTCACCTCTGATTTACAAGCAGTGGCAGTGAGGATTTATGGTCCCACTCAACTCACAGTATGCTCTATTTATCTACCACCTAACACGCCCATCAGTTATGACGACATGTCTAACATCTTGCGGCAGCTTACTCGGCCATTCCTCCTTTTAGGAGATTTCAACGCACATAGTGCGCTGTGGGGCTCAAACGCCGATTGCCCCCGAGGGCGAATGGTTGGTAGATTAATAGAGCAAGAGGAAATATGTGTCCTCAACACTGGTTCAATGACACATTTTACCACTGCTTCCGGATCGTCCTCTGCCATTGACCTTTCCTTGTGCTCCCCCTCAATCGCGGACTCCGTGCATTGGGAGGTGGATCGCGACCTTCATGGAAGCGACCACTTCCCAATATGGATGCACGTAGAGCTTCAGCGTGGAGGAGGCAATAACCGACGCAAATGGAACGTCAGCAAAGCCGACTGGCAACTCTACCGCCGCTCCATTACTCTAAAGGAGTATAACAGTCTCGACGAGAAGGTGAATCACTTTACACAGGCGGTTCACCAGGCAGCTGACGTTTCCATGCCGAAAAGCTCCGGAACGCTGCGAAGGATGCACGTCCCCTGGTGGAACGACGAATGTCGTTCCGCCATTCAGGGTCGTAGACGAGCGTTGCGGCGTTTCAGGTTGTACCCTACATCCGACAACCTGGCAGCGTTCCGTATAGCCAGAGCTAAGGCGCGTCGTGTTATTAAGGAGAGCAAGAAAAGGTCATGGCAGACCTTTGTGAGCACAATAAATCGTTCCACACCATCAGCCAAAGTATGGGAGTCCATCCGCCGTATATCTGGAAGGTACTCCCGCCCACCAGTATCTGGTTTACTGGATCGCGGACGTATAGTCACCGATGAACGAAGCATAGCGCAGCTGATGGCGGAGAACTTCGCCGCCATCACTTCATCCACCAACTTTGACCCTCGGTTCCAGCAACGCAAGATTGCTGCCGAGAGGCGCGCGCTGTGCTTCGATTCGTCGAATACAGAGGCCTATAACTGCCCATTTACATTTTGGGAGCTGGAGTCAGCGTTAAACAGCGCTAACGACACTGCTCCAGGGCCTGATTTGATCCAGTACCAGATGCTGAGGCATCTAAGTAGAGATGCTAAGGAGTACCTTCTGGATATTTTTAACGATATATGGACCGGAGGACACTTCCCCGACTCGTGGAAAGAAGCAACACTAATTCCAATTTTAAAACCTGGCAAAGACAAATTGTTGCCAGGTAGTTATCGTAGTATTGCCTTGACTAGCTGCGTGGGGAAGACACTGGAGAGGATGGTTAACCGCCGCCTCGTCTGGTGTCTGGAATCCCAAAACCTTCTGAGCCGCTTTCAGTGTGGATTCAGGAAGTTCCGTTCCACCTTGGACAACCTGATCCTCCTGGAGGCGGCAATACAGGATGCGTTCATCCGCAGCCAACACCTTGTAGGTGTTTTTTTCGATCTTGAAAAGGCCTACGATACTACCTGGCGGCATGTGATTTTAAAACAGTTGCATGAATGGGGTTTTAGGGGAAACCTACCCCGTTTTTTTAAAATCATTTTTATCTGGTCGTTGCTTCCGGTACCGAGTCGGTGGTGAAGTGTCTGATCTTTTTATTCAGGAAAACGGTGTTCCTCAGGGGTCAGTTTTAAGCGTGACCCTTTTCGCCATAGCGATTAACAGTATATCACTCGTCATAAGGAGTCCCTTACGGTTCTCCTTATATGTGGACGACTTTTTAATTTTTATTGTATCGTCCAGCCTGAGAAGCGCTGAGCGGCAGTTGCAACTCACGCTGAACAGGCTGGACGAATGGTCAGTGCACACCGGTTTTCGTTTCTCCGCTGAGAAAACCCGGTGTGGTACTTTTTACTCGCAGCAGAAGCCTTTTACCAGAGCCTCACCTTACCCTGAGGAACACCGTTTTAAGTTTTAGTGAAACTGTTAGATTTCTGGGCCTCATTTTCGACAGTAGGCTTACATGGCTGCCACATCTGAAAGATGTTAAAGCCAGAGCCATGAAAGCCCTTAATGTTTTAAAGTGTCTGTGTGGCAGGTCGTGGGGCGCTGACCGCTCCTGCCTGCTACAGTTTTATAGAGCCTTTGTACGGTCGCGGTTGGAATACGGTTGTATTGTCTACGGTTCGGCACGGGACAGTTATCTCCGTATACTTGATAGTGTCCACCATGCAGGAATTCGTCTCGCCACAGGTGCATACCGCACCAGTCCTATACCCAGCATTTGTGCTGAGTCTGGCGAGCCGCCGCTCTCCATCCGACGGCGTCTCCTCATGGTGCGACACTACATTCATATTGCCGCAACTCCTGGCAGTCCCGTGTACGACGTAGTTATCCATCCTAACTATGAACGGTTTTACACCAACCGCCTAAGAGCAACCAGACCATTCAGCTACCGTACAAAGACTATTTTAGATGAATATGGGTTTGAGATGCTTTCTCTTACTCACCAGGGTTGGAGTAAATCTCCCCCCTGGCTTTTAAAGAGGCCCAGAATGATTTTAGACCTGTCACGGTACAGTAAGCTGTATACCGCTGACAGGGTATTTACCAGTCTTTTTAGTGATGTTTTAAATCAGTTTCACGATTTTACCCCGGTGTATACGGATGGGTCTAAGCAGGCTAACGGAGTTGGTTGCTCCGTAGTGTTCCCTCGAGCGACTTACACATTCAAATTGGACGGCAGGTGCAGCGTTTACACTGCCGAATGCTATGCCGTGTTGAAGTCGCTCCAGCATATGAAAGTAATGCGCGATAAGTTGTTCATCATATGCTGTGATTCCCTCAGTTGTATACAGGCCATAGGAAATATGTATCCAGCAGATCGTCTAGTCCAGGACATCCAGGACGCCCTCCTTTCCCTTCAATCTCGTGGAAAGGAGGTGTTATTCTGCTGGGTACCGGGCCATGTGGGAATCAGAGGGAACGAGGCAGCTGATGAAGCTGCCAAGTTAGCCTGCGACAAGGTCAGAACCGACTTTGAACCGGTCCCAAAGTCAGACCTTGCCTCGGCGGCGAAGAGGTTTATTTTTGATGTTTGGCAGTGGCAGTGGCTGGAAGTTGAGCATAATAAGCTCCGGCTGGTCAAACCGACCGTTCAGCCGTGGAGCAGCTCCTTCCAGCGGGCGAGGAGGGATGAGGTTCTCCTTACTCGCCTCCGAATAGGGCACTGTCCTCTGACGCACAGCTTTCTTCTCCGCCGAGAGGACCCTCCGGAATGTGATGCTTGTGGCGTACCTTTGACGGTACGCCACATTTTAACTGAATGTGTATTGTTTTTAGATCTAAGGGCAGACGTTGGCTTAGCCAACGATCTGTCCCTTATTTTAAACGATGATCGTGACAACGTGGCTAAGGTTTTAAAGTTTTGTTGCTTGGCCGGTCTTGTCCCAAAAATTTTGGGCAGATCGGCCTAGGTTTTAAATTGGATTGGTGGCCGTTTACAACCACCAATCCAAGTACTGATTTTACTTGTGATATTGCTTATACGGCTGGCCCTTTTACAGCCAGCCATCTAACTTGTTTTTTAACCTGGTTGGCCCATCTACAGCCAACCAGTTAATGTATGTAATTTTATATTTTAGTCACAGTTTCGTATTTTATTTTGCCGTCTGTGTGGCCGACCTCTTTACAGTCGGCCACGCGGACGGTATTTTAATTAGTATGCTAGTATTTTATTGTGCTGTCTCTGTGGCCGACCCCTTTACAGTCGGCCACACAGACGGCAATTTTGCCACGTTGTCACGCCTGGTTGTTGTTAGGGCGCTAATGACCCCGTCGTCGACGCGCCCTAAAACCCTAACAACAACAACAACAACAACATGGTAGTAACATTTCTGGCTGTTGTTAGTTCAGCAATGAAGGCCAAGAGCATGACATCTCAGCATTACGGACATATTGACTGAGCCTAGCCTTTTATTAATATTGATTAATTTGTGTATTGTTGTTATTAATTGTTTACTGAGTAATGAAATTGCCTTGGAAAGACAACTGATTTAAAGACAAAAGCCTCAGAAATTATTCTTGTAATAATTTGTTAGTCTCCTATTCATTGATTTATATTTCATTCCATTTTGCTGTTTCCTCTTGTGGTAGGAATTGCTATTACGGGTGCTGTGCAAAGTACGGCAAGTAGAAAAAACTGTTATTTCTCGACGAAAATGTGATTAACGCATTCTTTAGGCATTTCTATTTAAGAAAAAGTGTACGCGAAGCCGATAAAAGAGCCAGGAAAGAAGTAATATAGTGAAAATTGCCGGGTTACATGCGGTATTAGCCGATGTGTAGCAGCCATTTTTACCGCGAATGTGCTATTCCTCAAGCTGTACACATGTTGATTTTCAAATAGCTGTATTGGTGGACGTTGTGGTTAGGTTGAAATGCAGCCTGGACTGGTATTACGGCTAACCTCCTAGTTAATTTTTTCCCAATGGGTGCATGACTGACGCCACTCCCATCATGATTTTTGTTAACTTTGCACTATTGGTCCAGAACTAACACCACTCATCACTAAACTGTAAGCTAAATGAGATTTGTTTGTGTTTAGATTGTGATGCAGTCTGGACTGCGGTATTAGTGACAGATAGGACGTGGAAAAATGGGGTATCTGAATATTGTGTGTTATGATTATATTTTACTGTAGTCCTAAATGCTAAGAAATTCATTCCTGGACTACTACTGTAGAATTAATAGCACAATTATATGAAGATCATTATCAGCCCTGGGCCAATAAATTAAATATATTTCAACATTAAATGTGGTGCCTTTTCCTACCAGTTTAATTAGTGACTCGATGATGAATGCATGGCCAATTAGCAGCTGAATGTACATCTCAGCCAATCACAAGCATCCATTACCTGCAAAATAAGACTAAGTTCTGCTAAATAGTGCCAAAAAAATTACTTCTGCTGCTTCCATTTATGGATGGTTCAACCCCAAAAAAGAAATTTTGTTACTTGGTATTAAGCCAGCTTTCCATTATTACCAAAATAAATTCACAATATGTGGTGACATATCCTTGGGTCTACCCAGGGCTGCTTATAAAATTGAATCCGTAAACACACAGCAATTAGCATATACCTTTTATAAACCAGTACTACGTTGGCACTTTTTCTGTCTGCTGCTGTGAATTTTGTTCAGTGGTATGTCATCCACATATTTGTAATACATCTACAGTAATATCCATACCAGCCCCATTACCTACCTAGTTCCTTTTTTATATTCTCAGGTTCTTCTTCTGATTTCCTAGCTGCATATTCTTGGGAACTTCTTTCCTTCACTTAATAATTACACTGTTCTACAAAAAAAAAAAAAAAGTTTTTCTTTGTCTGAGATATTTGTTATGATTCTTATGGAAATCAATGTTTTGAACAAATATCTACTTTCATATTTCTTCTATCAGTCACAGTTTTTTAGTAATGGAGATTTAAATTTTTAAAACTTTTTTCCATTTACTAAAAACATTAGATTCTAGTCACTCTTAAAGTTGTTGAAAACATATTTAAACCAATACATGAGCTACTAAATACATCGACCATTGTACTGTTGTGGTCCTGTTCCAACATAGGATCTCAGGCCACCTCTACAGCAGATATTATTACTATACCAGCCTGGCCCCCGAGCGGTATGGGCCTTACAGCTTAGTACAAATGGCCAGAGAGCGGCAAGGATAGAGTAAATTAGTCAAACTGTAGCTACGAGCAGTTTATTAGCAGCCTTCCTCCTGAAGGGTGTTCAGCTAAAACAGCGCGTAGCTTTAGAAGCTCCTGTGTACAATAGATAATAATACAATAGATCTGCTTACTTTGAATCGCAGCGGAGAGAGTGTGGGGTGCCAGCCAGCCCGTCCTGGGGTGTCCTGTGCTGTTACGTGAACACTGATACACACTGATCCCTAGTGCGTGATTGAGCTGGGTTTTATATTGACGGCGCGTCAGCCCCTGTGGCGAAGTTTACCTAAAAAGGCCTTGGCGCCACTCTGATTACTAAATAAGTCCGGGTGCGCCCTCACTTACCAAACAAGGCACGAAACTGGCGGCTATCGAGTCTTCACGGGGCTGCCTTTATAGGTAAAGTGTCTTGGGTATTGACCATAATGGGTAATGATTAAATCCTCGGTCTAGGCTGGCACTAGACAGTACATAGAGTAAAAAAAAAAAAATACATCGGCCAAAAATGTGTATTATCCTACTATTGATATTCTTATTTCTTCATTTTATGATAAATATCTTTGCAGTCCCGAATAATATTCCCGCAATACTCAGACGGCATGGCATGCATCCACTTCCCTTCGTATCACTGCTCTAAAATCATGATGTCCTTATGGAGCCTTTCACCGTGTTCATCAGACATGCAGCTTTCCCGGAAGTAATCCATTATGAGAGTGCAGAAGGCGGCGTATTGCATCTCAATTTTTGTGTGCAGCAATCATCTCATTTAACAAATAATTATAGTTATGAGCTCTTTGTTTTCCCAGACAATTATTGCTGACATTCTTGAAAAATGTCCATGCTAATTTTTCTTCTGCCATCACGTTTTCTTCAAAATTTGGGTCTCTCTGAATTTGTTTAATCTGGAAGCTAGCAAATCTTCCTTTACCCTTTGCTGGTTTAGGAAGAGGAAATTTGTTTAAGAGGTACATAAATCCTCTTTCAGATTTATCCACGGTGTTAACAAATTGCTCCATTAGATCTGATTTGGTGTAAATTGGAGGAAGAAGCACATCTTCACTAGCTACCAGTTTCTTAAGCTGCAATTCTTTTTTTCCTCCCAGTTTCCACTTTGATGAGGCCATTCCTTTTTCTTACAATGGGAACTTTTGTCACCACTATCCCACTCATATATGAAACACTAAAAAAATTTAACTTAGTCCACAACCCGAAGGTTGGTTGGATCCTCCCGAAAGAGGCATACTAAGCCATTGTGTCAGAGGTAGGACGGCCAGTTCCTTTCCTCTGGTTTAACGTGGAATCCGAACCCCGGAGCTCCACACATATTGCATACTCAATATTATGACAATAATTTTGAGTTCAACACATATCTTCCATTTACGTTCATTGATTTGATACATGTGAGCATATATTCCAAAATTCGATGACTCTTTAGTCATACTAGCATAGCCAACTGGGATGGAAAAAAAATTACATTCCCATTGTGTAGCAGAACTGCCTTTAAACTAATTTTGGATGCATCTATAAAAAGTCTCCAGTCCGGTGTAATCGGTCTAACACAAACTCGGTTATTAATCTCTATAAGTGACTTGCATGTTACAAAATGTAGCAGAAGTACATAAAAGAAGGTACCAACATTCGGAAACTAAAACAACTAAAATGTGGAAGTTGATATTGCCAACATTTTTTCTTAATTTCCCTTTGTATAGAAAAAAAATTATCTGGACGTTAAAATATATTTTTTCCTCATATAACTAAAAAAAAAAAAAAAATATGTCTGATGAGTAATTTCTGATATCAGATTTGAATTCCCCATGCAAAAATGCTATAGAAACACAGATTCCCATATCAGAAAATTTTTCTTGGAGAACAGTGTAATAAGACTATCTTCTTTTATCCTCATAACCATAGAAATTTCTACTTGCATCAATCAATAGTCCACCTCCAGCAAAATATCTCTTCATGAACACATCGTTAGTGACCATCTTTGCTGCTATTAATTCCTTGTTTAGTTGTTTCAGTTGTTCCTTACTGCCTAGCTGTCTTCTAACATATTTGTGTTTCCTGTCTACACAAGGATTTCTTACCTCATTGTTATAATATGCAGGTTCCATGTATTTTATTTTTATTTTGGAATAAACATTTTCCCCCCATTCTTATAATCTCTTTGAACTGGTCACACTTGTTCTGCTCTTTTTAAACTTGTAAAATGTTGCCCTAAAATCACTTTTCAACTCAGGAACCCATTTTTTTTTTTTTTGTACCTGGTTTAATGAATCCTCTTATTTCAGACAGAACTGCTTCATGATCATTTATGTAACCTGAGACCTCAACTAGTTATTATCTGGAATATTGAGAAAATATCCAACACGTTTCATTGCCTTGTACTTTGTTCTTTCACTTGTGTAGAATCTCCTTCCTTCACACACGCATGTGTAAATCTCTCCTCTTTAACATTATTAAACCCATTTCCTTTCCAGTCCATGCCTAGTAAATGCAAATCTCTGCCAATAGCAACAATCGTACCAGCACCTCTGAATTCTGACTATGAATTTAGTTTTTCCCTGAGGGTTTTATCTTGTTCCACAATGATAAATAGTGAAAGACTATCATCTATGAATCACGAGTGAAATATAATTGTCTTTGCAACCCACTATGAAGGTATGTCTACCAACTCCTCATGTGTCTCTGCTAGACATTCTGTAATACTTGGGAGACACCTGTTTACTCCATTTGTTTACCCCAGTCATCTCCTATCATCATAAATTTTATGAAGTTACACGGAAAAGTTCTTGGGTTAAAACCATTGTCATCTAAGAGTACTTTGTTAGATGTTAATTTCCTACTCCACAAGATTAATGCCAGAATTCTGTTACATGCAAGTTTTATAAGTTGTATTTGTTCTGTTTCTAGGCTTTTATTCTAATTTAGTGAAAGGTTTATTTGTTAGGAAAAATATTACCTTCTGATTTTGTTGGTCTAAACCATTTCCTGTATTTCTGCATTGTAAATTATGGTGTTTTGTAGAAAAAAATGATTATTTAATTATTGCTGCCTTGTATCACCATCATTTCATGATAGTAAAAAAATATTTCACTGGGCAGAAATTCACTTTATATAACAGAAAATGGGTTAGAGCATCATGAATGTTAGTTTTTTTTTTTTTTTAACATTTTTCTGGTTCATCTAGTTTGTTTGTTATTGGAAGTTAATCATGTTGTACCTTCTTTTTTGCAGTATTTGTGGAACACTTCATTCTGTAGACCAGTATCTAAATATTAAACTGACTGATATCACAGTCACAGACCCTGATAAATATCCTCATATGGTATGTTAAAAAAATTTCTTTAAGAAAGAATATTTGTTGGTTTTGCTGCTTCCATGTTTGGTATCTTTGAGATAAAAGCAAAATTTTGTATTCATGATTTCAGTCAATATTAACACAATAGAAACTAATTTTGTTAGGACGAAAATTAAAAAAAAAATATTTGCAGCTATGCAGTTGTGAAGAAATATAAATAAAAAGTAAATATCCTAGGGTGTATTCCAGCTTGCCTGCAGTGGTTTTTGTTAACTAGCACCTATTATAACATGGCCATATCTTTTTCATATATTATTTATCATTAATTGAAATAATCTCAGGAATCTTACACTCTCCAGGTATTCTAATAAGTCCTTTCAGTGTGCATGAGACACATGTGGAAGAAGTACATTATGATTTCAGATAATGTAGAGGCATGCACAATCATTATTAAATATTTATTGATATACAGGTATGTTACTGCAGAATAATTACATCACTGACAGATTATTATAATTTCTTATAGAGTTACTTTGTACAGATATCTTAGGGTAACATTAGCAAAACAAAGGAATTGCACATAAAGAGAAAAAGAAGGATATGTAGACATCAGAGTTGCCCATGTATAAATTCCTGAAATCAGTTGTTGGATCAGGGTGAAAACATATACATTCAGGTAGTATTTGTTCTGTTGTTGTCCTTATTAGATTCTAGTTGCTGGAATATGTTGTAAATTGAATAGTAAATAAATTTAATCCTAAATCTGTTGTTTGCCTTTCTGCACCACAGTCACAGAAAGGACTATTTCCCACTATTCCCCATTAGAAAATTAGTTACCTCATTTTTCATGTCTGTTTGGCCAAAAAAGAGGCTGGTTAATTTGTCCACAAATTACTGGTCTCAAGTCTGCTACTGTGAGTAGTGGCGTAGCTGGCTTACTGAGGGCCCCGGTGAGAGCCCCAACTAAACTGGTTAGGTTTTACCAAGTAAAAATTGTTAATAGGCTTACATTAAAGATGTAAAACTACTTACTGCATGTAATCATAAACTAGATAATAATTAAATAATAAACAATAACAAAATAAATTATAAATTATTTAGTTCTTAGGTAATAAAACAGTCGTTAAAGATCTTTAAGGTCGTGTTACAGTTACCTACCTACTGACAAAAAAAGTAAAAAAACTGAAAACTCGCTGCAAAGTTTAAAATCAACTTCCAAGTTTTGTTTACATACATAGTTAGTTTGTTGGTTACATCTAATTAAATCTAATAAAAGCATGTTAGGGAACAATTTACTTTATAATCTTTTCCTGGCTTTAGTTTTCAAAGAAGTATCGATTACCTCAGTTAAATCTGGGCTTGATGCTACCTTGTTTTTCAATTGCTATTAGCGATAAATGCCGTAGTCAAACATGGCCCGCACTATTTCTTAAACAATTCTTTGTTATTTTTAATTTGCTAAATGATTTTTCAGCTGTTGCAAAAGTGATAGGAATCATATAAAATAATAATAATGCTGTAAATACTTTCATAAGGTCACATTCTAGCACTCAATATTTGCTCATTATTTCCTTACATAAGTGATGCCTTGGTCTATTCAGGTAGAACTAGGTGGTAAATATTAAGAAAATGAAGGGAAAAATTGGGTCTTATTACATCAGAATATTTACTTTGGAATTGATCACACTGTTAAGATGCTTCATCTACAACTAGTAAAAATGTTGGCGTTAGAAAATTGAATATTTGACAGACTGCACTCATACCGGTAAAACAAGTATTTAATCGAGTTATTATTGTGCCTGGTACATTATTGAAAATGGGATTTTAATTATTTATTCTTTGTTTCATAATCAGTGGTCAGAAGCTAATTTATAAAATGTTTTGTAATTTTCCTTTCCCTTTTTTCTTGAAAAATGGGGATCTATATCATATTTTCTTGTAGTTTTTATGGTTTTACTCTTTAATGATTCAAACTAATTTCTATAAACTTTCGATTTTTCTTTAATCTTTGCTAAAGCTCTACTTGCCTCATCCAAATTGATATTGCATTTTTGTAAAATTTTGTATGCATAATTGATGTCATTCAGTATACGATGCATTTATTCGCAAAATAATAAAAATGCAAAATTTAGCATTTTTGTTTGAATTCTTTCTGCTTCCGTACACTAATCTTTACTGGAACTCTTGAGGACTATATCTGATAATGCTTTGATTATTGCAGATATCGTATTGGCCCTACTGGACCATCTATATGGATTTAAATTTTTTAGAGTGGTTTCTGTTTCGCCAATGAATGTTGACAGTAGATCCCAATGGTTCACACTATTTTCAAAAAAATTATACAAGTCTCAACTACTACCAGCGTCATTAAACACCAAATTTAAGTAATGATTGGCACAATGTACATACTCTGTGTTAGGCTGAATATCCTTAATCTGCTTTTGTGCACCATCATACATACCACACACCACACTGGCTCCATCATAACCTAAAGCCACCCACTTTTTAAATCACCATTTTTTTTTTTTTTTTTTTTTTTTTTTGTAAATACTGTAAACACCTGCTTGACTAAATCTACTGCACCATGTTTGATAGCTGCTTAAAAGCCAAGAAACAATTCTCTCACTTCTGTATCGACTTGTTGTCCATCTTCCGATCTGTTTATCGCTGAATACTTCACAACAATGCCTAGGTGATCTACTTTCGATGTTGTTCTCTGAGCTTACGGGCCCTGGTGCACGGAACTGCCTATCCCTCCAATAACTATGCTGCTATCCTGAGTCAGAATGTAGGCATGCTAGATTTCATTCTTATTTTGTATGCAGTTGACATTTTGTTGCATATTGGAATTAAGGAGTCTTTTTTTTCAATCTACTTAAATTCATTCATTGTATCAGAGGAGACAATGTTCAGTATGACTAGCAGCCACTGGGTTGCGATTGATTGAGGTGTACATGTTGTGATACACAGTATATTGTTTGGTCACCTGTCGATTAATTGGATTTTTTTTAAGCTGCTTTTAGGGATGTGTTACTTTGTAGTGATCTAGGTCGATCACTTGCCTAAAAGCTTCAAATTAAAGTCAGTATCCAGGGTGGGCGAGCATGAAAAAATAAAGGTCTGTTTTGAAGAAGTATACAAACTAGATGAGTGGGATCAAGAAACTTGGGCTTCCTTGGGAAGCTTTTTTAAGAATTATTGTTATGGGACCGTGCACAAACTACGTGACTAGGTCCGGGGGGGGGGGGGGAGGGGTTAGCTGGAAGGCTACGCTTGGCTACGTGGAGGGAGGGGGGAGGTTTCCGAGCCAGGCCATGTAGCTTTCCTTTCATAACATTTTTCACAGTTAAAATGAGGAATAGAACTCACAACAGCATGTGAATATTTATTTCCCTCAGTTAATTATCTCTGTATGTAATTTACAATAGTCTGACAAGAGAAAACAGTACAAAATGTCTTTTGGAATCAAGAGGGGGAAAAAGCTACGTGCTTGGGGGAGGGGGGGGGGGGTTGTAGAGGCAAAAGCCACGTAGGGCTACGTGGGGGGGGGGGAGGGAGGGGGGGGGGTTCACAGGAGGCCAAAATGAAGCTACGTGGTTTATGCAAGCTCCTATGTATTGCTCTCTATTTTTCATCCTGACTCTTAAACATTCCCAGAAATGTTGATATTCGATATTTGTACTGATGACAGTGTTACCTCTATTTTCCAGGTATAATGAAACCAGCACCATTCTCATACCCCTTCATGCACTCATTTGTCTAACCAAGATAATGTCCTAAAGTGTTTTTGGGCGATGTATAGTTAATAGCTCGGTAGTGAGTAAAGTGCTTGCGCTGCTGCATTAATGATGATCTGACAAATGAAAATTTCTAGGGGGTTTAATTATTTGTAGTGATTTACTAAGTTGTCAAACAATAGGGAATATGTAATCAGCGCTGTATTGATTTCAGAATTTCTCTTATATGCTGTTTTACCTTCAAACTATTAGAAGGAAATTGTGTTCTGTTGGTTTCCCAGCCCCGTCAGAATCATGAGAAATGAAGTGGCAGATGTAGCACTGAGTTAGCCTACAACATTTTTCCACCTCCTCCTAAAGCCTAACTTACCTCATTGAAAGATAAAGTCTATGTTGCTTGGCAGAGCCAGTGGCTCCTGTTTAGCAGACATTGTGCAGTTGTGGAGCATCTCCTTTCTGCTGGTGAGGCTGAATGAGGATCTTCTCACTCACTGTTCTATGACACATTGTCACTTTTTCCATAAGAGAACTCATCAGAGTGTGAAACTTGTTGCTTATCTATGACGGCATGTCACATTTTGACTTCTTGTTTGTTGCATTATGTATTGAGAACAGATCTGGACTTAGATAATAGCTGTGCAGTATTTTAAGCAATGAGCTACATCCATACTCTGCAATTCACAAACATTTTGTGTGGCAGAGGGTACTAAGCACCAATCTTAATTCTGCGCATTCCAATCTCAAGTAGCATGAGGAAAGGAAGAATACATAAAAGCATCAGTATGGCATCTTACTTCTTGAATCTTATCCCTCCGGTCATTGCGACCTAAATAGGTTGGCGGAAGAAGTATTTCATTGCACTCTTAAGTCAAAGAATTTCACATATTCTCCAATAAATTCAAACACAAATGACGTCGTCTGTCTTCCAAATGATCCCAGCCCAATTTGTGTATCAATTCTGTAATAACCAGTCACAAATCGGGCGGCTTTCCTCTGTATCCTCTCCACTGAATCAATCAAGCCCTTGCTCTCAAACTCCACAACAGTAAACCGGATGCAGATGCACTAGTGTTTTATATGCTATTTCCTTTGTATGAGCATTATAATTCCTCAAAATACGACCTATGTACTGTAATTTAGAATTAGCTTTGCCTATGACGGAAGTTACGTGCAAGTCCCATTTCATGTTGTTTTGTACTATTACCTCCAGATACTTCAGGGAATCAACCATGTCAATATCTGAATTGTTTACTTTGTACTTGTAAACGAACTGATTCATTTTGTTACTTATTTGCATTACCTTGCACTTTTTATAATTAAGAGTAAGCTGTCATTTACGGCATCATTTGGAAATAGCATCACGGTGAATTTCTAAGCAATCGTCAGAGCACCTTATTTCCCTATAGATAACTGCATTGTCGGCAAACAATTGCAACCAGCATTTAACATTGTCACCTAGATCGTTTATAAAAATTATGAAAAGAAGTGGTCCTATTACACTTTCTTGAGGAACACCCGAAGTAACATCTAGCTTAGAAGAGGCTTCCCCGTCAACAACGACATACTGTGATCGACCAGTTAGAAAATCATGTATCCATTCGCAAATCTGATCCGATATACCGTATGCTCGAATCTTTGCTAAAAGTTGGTTATGTGGTACAGAATCAAAAGCTTTTTGAAAATCCAAGAAAATTGCACTACTTGTGCATCAACAACTTTCATTACGTCATGGGAAAATAAGGCCAATTGTGTTTCATATGATCTCTTCTTCCGAAATCCATGTTGACACAGTGTAGGTAACTCGTTCTCATCTAGAAACTTCATAATGTTAGACCATATGACATGCTCCAGGATACTACTGCAGACAGATGTTAGAGATACTGGTCGATAATTCCTAGTATCACTCCGGTCTCCTTTCTTTAAAACTGGAATTTCCTGGGCTATTTTCCAGTCAGAAGGTACTTTTTTCTCCTCTACAGATTTATTGATTATATCTGACAGAAATGATTCATTTTCCTCCGCGTATTCTGAAAATACTCTTTCCAGTTTACCATCGGGATCCAGCGCTTTGCCCCACTTCAGGAGCTTTAATTGGTGTACAATATTTACACTATCAGTTTGTACCGGATCCATCTCTAATTCTACATGATGTGGTAAAGAGGGAATGTTTTCCATGTTTTCACTCATAATTTTTAAATTCGGTGTTAAATACGGTTACCTAGTCGCGGCTGTCGTCAACTTACCAATCGTCTTGTATTAGAACTGGCTTATTGTTGCCACTACAACTAACTTCTTTTACATACAAT
Organism: Vandiemenella viatica; assembly: GCA_031002005.1. Taxonomy (NCBI): domain Eukaryota; kingdom Metazoa; phylum Arthropoda; class Insecta; order Orthoptera; family Morabidae; genus Vandiemenella; species Vandiemenella viatica. Next base: position 218,167,988 of record JARYHS010011408.1, on the reverse strand, counting down.
CAAAATTTCTTAGGGTTTTTGGTGAGGCTCTTAGAGAGAGAATTGCAACAAAAGTCATTAAAGGCCTCACGCATCACATTCTTAACATGTCCCCTAATTACACCAAGGTACGCTATATTTCACTGTAGTCAATAATTAATCAATCTGTCTTTTCGATTTTATGTCGATACTTTTCACGCCCCTTTTTCCGTGTGGTTGTTAATTTTACTGTAGCAATTACAGCTTATATTTTCGTTACCGTTGAGGCATTGCGTTGGTTCAGTTACAAGCTGCTTTATCCCTGCCACCAGTAATGTTAACGTAATTAATCCAGTCGATATATGGCAAGTTGAAGTCACCATCTAACATTATTGTATGTTCTGGAAATTGATGAGCTATATTATTTACATAAGTCCTTAAGGCCTCGGCAATAGTAACGCCTGCATCTTGTGGACTATAGAAGGAACCTTTCACATTTTTGTCCTCGCTACGTTGAGCTTAATCCATAAAATTTCGCAAACAGTATCAACAGCTATTTCGTTACATTGGTGGTACTTACTAACAGCTATAAATACATCCCCTCCATGGGAATGCAACCTATCCTTATGGAAAACTTCGGCGGAACTTATATCTGCTTTTAACCAATTTTCTGTGCCTATTACGGTATCAGCATCTGTACTACGAATAACGTTTTTGAGTTCAGACGTTTATCACAATCACTTCTGCAGTTAACTATTAAAACTTTTAATTTTTGAGATTCTTTTAAGCTACCCCTAACACACATTGATGAATTTATCTGGGCTGTCTGTAAACAAATTTTCTGTTCAGGGTCATCCTCCCTCAGCCTTTCTGTGATTTTTTGGCTTCCAGCTCAGGATGTTGAATAATGTTGCATTATTTCACATTAAAATGTACAGAGTTACATGAGAAATTATAAATACATTATACACTGTTATTAAAACTGTAGGCCCTAATAATGTGAGAGTACATGAGAGAGACTATAGCTGTTGGAATCGGTGCCATTGCTGTAGGCATTAACTTCCATTACTGAGTGATTAACTTCCATTGATATTTACAATGAAACATGCCAAAGTTGCATCCAAATTGGAGACTGCTATTCAAACTGATTTGTGACTACCAAAGGTGTTCAGCAAGGTAGTGCATTATTTTCACTGTTGTTCATCATTGTAATGGACAAAATTATGAAGAGAGTAAAGCAGCAACTTGACCATGATTACTTTAAATCATTTGCATTTGCAGATGATGTGATTTGGGAATATACAGAAGAAGAAGTGCAACAGAAACGGACATATGGAATAAGCATTTTAAGGAGCCTTAAAATAAGCCACACAAAAATGATGGTAATGGCTGTCAGCAGATAGAATATGTTTTATTTATCTGGAGGGTGAAAATTTGAATCAGGTTGATAATTTTCAGTACCTTGGCATTAAAGTGACCTGTGACAGTTGACCCCAGAACAAAATTACCAATAGGGTGCAAAAAGGAACCCAGTTCTATCATCAAACCGAGCGTGGCGGTGTAACGGTTAGCGTTCTCGCCTCGCATTCGGGAGGACGGCGGTTCGAATCCCCGTCCGGGCATCCAGATTTGGGTTTTCCATGGTTTCCCAAATTACTCCAGGCAAATGCCGGGATGCTTCCTTCAAAAGGCCATGGCCGAATTCCTTCCCATTCCTTGCCCCCATCCTTTCCCATCTCTAAAGACCTCGCTGTTGAGAGACGTAAAACAGCTAACAAAAAATCTATCATCAAGTAAGGCACCTTCTGTGCCAATTACCGCCAAAATGTCACAGTATGTTTCGTACTTCTTACCCATTACAATGTGCAGTCTGGAAGTATGTACCACTACCAGCCAAGATGAATACAGACTCCACGCAGCCAAGATGAAGTTCCTGTGACCAACGGTACAAAAAACCAGAAGGAACTAGATCAGGAATGAAATGATCCATAAACAGATCCCAGTCAATGAAACCGTTTGTGAAAAAATTGCCGTTGCAAGATTGCGATAACTGGGACATTTCAAGTGGATGTACCTAACAAGAACAGCGAGGATATTACTGGAAAAAAAAAACTGAAGGGTAAAAGACCAAGAGGTCTGTCCAGAAGGAGATGAATTGATCTCATAAAAGGTGGAAGGTGCAGCATGGTCTAGAATCCAAGAAGAGGTAACATAGTAGGACAGACAAGGGTGGCGAGCGCTCTTTCACCACATCTGGGAAACTCTAGACTGATGAGGAAGATGATGATAGTACATGTTCTTAAAACAGTTATAATGCCTTGACTGAGTCCCAAAATGTGGTTATCCATTGAACTCTTGAAACTGAAATTTGGTAAATTACGTTGCTTTCTTCAAATTAACACATTTGAGTTGTGCCTGATAATTTGTTGGCATCTAAATTTTATTAGTTGTGCATGTTTGGTGCTGAATCATTTCTAGTGAATGGGGTACTTATCCTATCAAACAATTGTGTATAGATTTTGGCATTCAAATACTGCAAAGATTTTTGACACTGTACATTCTTAATTAACAAAAAATTTCTTTTACAGCTCTCTGTGAAGAATTGCTTCATTCGAGGTTCTGTTGTTCGATATGTTCAGCTCCCTGCGGATGAAGTTGACACTCAATTGCTGCAGGATGCCGCAAGAAAAGAAGCAGCTGCTCAGACTCGTTAGCCATGATGTAATTTTCTACCACTACACCAGACAATAATTTATTGGCTAATGTTCTTTGAAGAGAATAATATTTATTTTTCACTGCAGTTGCAGATAGCTGCAAAATGTGTTATGCCTAAGGGCAAAGAAAGACATTTCCTTTTTTAATGTATAATGTAGAGCAATAATGTAGTCCAGAGGAAATTAATTTTGATATCTTTCGAACATTTTGTTATTGTCCCAATAAACTGATATTGATTTCAATACTTGTTTTACAGGAATAAGTTGCTTTAAATTTCCTTTATCTAATTACCGATGTCATCCTTTCCCTCCTCCTTCGTGGGATATTCTTTTCTACCCTGTTGTTTACAAATAATATTTTCCTTTTTTTTTGTGACTACAGTTATCTACTTTTTGTTCTACCTGTGGAGTATTATTGAAAGAAGAACACATTGGAAATTAGTAGACTTATATGGAATTTTTTCAAAAGAATATTTCTGCTTGACCTCGTAAATATATTGCATGGAAGTCTAAATTGAAAGTTTGAAATTGCTCATCTAATTGTTAGAAGCATTTGAGAAAGCCAGCTTTGAGAATTGGATATGTTATTACTCAAATCCATTCCATCAATTCCATTTATAGATTAAGAAAATGGAAAAAAACCCAACAAATAGTCATGTTGAATTGGTACTTAGCCCAAGGAACCAAAGTAGATTTACAATTGGTCGGGAAAGTATAAATTGGACTCAAATAAAGGAAAGATTATGCCATCTTGTAATAAAAGGAAATCTGTCCTAATTACTACTCCTTCACTCAAAGACTAATATCCACACCATGTTAATAGTTTTTTTTTTATGCTTTGTTTGCTTGTAAGTAAACTATTAATGTTCAGTTCTTTTTGAACTAGCTTTGTATTTAATAAAACACTGCTCAGAGTTTTTATACAATTTATGTAACTATTCTTCACAGATTAGACCACCTGGCTAGTTCCAGTTCCTTGGACTCTCTCTTTGTGTGATCTTGGTTTCTCTCTTGTACCTTTTGACTTATACTTCACAGCCAGCTTTGGAAAGTTTTTGTAGTTCATTATTAGTAAATGTTCATGCTATTTATTCTTGTGTTCTGTTTTATCATTGACTTTGAAATCCTTAATTTTTGCTTTATTACTCCCTCGTACACATGGTCCGCTTTATTACATCTTATAATACTTCTTAGGAACTTCATAAATACATTTATGAGGAAAAAAATACTTTGATGACTGAGCTTGGTGTGATGACACCAATGTTTCAATATTTGTTGCCTTTTTTGTGATTACTGATCTTAAATCACAGTGTTCCACTGTTGACTATCTATTTCTTTTCTTTGGTAGTAAATCGCTGTTTACAATAAACTCTCTTTCAGCTACATGTGATGATGGGAATGCAATTAAAAACTTCTTTGATGCAGACCACAAAGCCAGAGTAATACTGGACAGCAGAAGGGGGGAAGCATGATTGGCACCCTAAATTTGCCTTTTCTGGCAATGTTCCTATGATCTTTCCAATGCCCACCAGTAGGCAATACCACCTTCAGTGGAGACCACTGATGTAGACCAAGTTTCATTGCCTTAGATTTTAATGTGCATGTTTTTCGATTTGATCTGTTGCACATTTAATTTGACCATGGAAGATTTACTTTATCATATAGTTCCCTCCAGATGATTATTATCTAGAAATTATGTTTTCAAATGTGGTAGTTCATAGTGTCTTATTGCAGTTATGGGAATCTGTCTGTCTTCTGATTGAACCTTACACTCAATTTTTACTTTCAAAACATGTATTCTTATGTGTTGAAAAGTATTTTTGAACATTTCCTTTGTCTTT
>JARYHS010011408.1:218109306-218162475 GCA_031002005.1 Vandiemenella viatica | reverse complement strand
GTAGAACTGCAAAGGAGACAGAGAATAGAATATATGAAGCAGATGATAAAGAGTAGGCTGTAAGGCATATCTTGAGATGAAATAAGATTGGATTATATAGTTACCGAGAGAAATGATGAATAATTTACCAAAAAATTAAAAGAATTAAAATTTGAAATTTGTAGAGGGCAAATGTGTGTGTGGGGAAGGGGGGGGGAGGAAATGATTATGATTGAAAACTTAGCACAAGATAGGAGGGGTGGAGGATTGTATCAAACCAGTCAAGAGACTGATCACAGCAAAAAAAAAAAAAAAAAAAAGATCAATGATTGGGTTGGAGAAATCTTCTTCTCAGAAGAGCCAGTAGAAACTGGTAAAACTTTCCTAATTAGATTGATTCTGGCAGCAATTCGATTCCAAAATCACATAGCCTTGCCTCATTGCTGCCTCATTGCTACCAGGTGCAAAACTGCTCATTCCGGTTTGCAATTATCAAATGCAACATTCGACATGCAACATTTCCAAAGTCTCCAGGGGGTAAAGTATTGAAGTTATGCAAACTTATTGTTTTGGTGAATGTACATTGGTACACAAAAGAAATTATTGAAGGCTCCTGATTGATCATTGCAAGATCTGCGTGGAAACATCAGCAAATTTAGACACTTATTAATGTAGCATGCAGTAGATTTCAGGCAAACATTATCTGTAATTCCTCTACATCTGTGAAAGAAATATATGCTTAGTTGCTTGCTGAAGAAGTTAGAATTAACTACAAATACGCAGGTTCAGCTGCAAAACGATCGATCAGCTGAAATATTCTCACATCAATTGTTGGAAATTGGTAACGGAAAGGTGAGGTTGATCTGAACCCAGGATGTATTAGAACGATTGGTTCGGAGAGGGGGGGGGGGGATATCATCACGTAGAAATTTTTATCGGAAATATGAATATTAATTTTCTAATTTGGTTAATTGGTGAACTAGAATCTTGAATGCTGCAAGAATTTAAGTTACACAAAAATATTCAATTTATTCTGTCTTTTGGCTTATACAAGGCCGGGCATATTTCACGTTACGTTAAACACAATATTCAAAGAAAGTAAACAAGCAATACCCGGCGTTTACAATTTGTCGGATAAATGCAAACATAAACAGGTTTTAAATATTTCAAAGATTTTGCAAAGTTAATATACAATAAAGTGGCGTCGCAGGCCAACAAATTAAAGTTAACATTTACAAAAAATCCCAGGGGCGCCATTTTAAAGTGAAAAGCATCGTTTGAATTAATTATAATGAGCAAGATGCGTAAAAAGTTCGAAGTTAATGAACATGGAAAGTTGTTTAGCTCAGTAAATCATGATGAGAGCGGAGAATCTAACCTCGGGAGTCGCTTACAGGTTAGCAAGCCTCGATAAAACCCTATGGAACCATTGACCTTTGCATTAGTACTTTACCGTGGCCGCATTTGCTCGACGAAGTGTGACACGCTGTGTCACTATTGGATGCAAATTCACGGACCCATCAGCACTAGTGCATCTGCTGATGGCCTCTACTAGATGAGAAACTCAGTTTCCGGCCACATCTGAGCCAGAAAGCGTCTAGCTTCAATCATGGACCGACAGTTAGGAGAGTGTCGGACGACACGTCTACACTTCAGCTCGTCTGAACAGCAAGTCCTCTCTCATGGCGTCCTCTTCTCCCGCAACGGAAAGCCAGCTTCCCTCTCTCCATACATGCAAAAGAAACCTTTTATTAACAAATGTAGACCCAGTAGCCATGCACGATTGATGAAACGACGTCGCCCACAATCACGTGTTTCGTGCCGCAGCTATCATTCGTTGCTCGTTTCGCGCACATTTTCCCTACCTTGCACCCCTCAACGGAGAGCCGGGGCCATCGCCCTCACAACCTAACGGCAGTTTTAAGCGTCCTTCACTGCCTGGTCCATTGTGTATGAGGCGCCTGGTTGTCGCCAGCACTCGGCACTGTCCGGCTATCCGAACGCTTAAAACTGCAGTTCCAACATTTAATACTTTCTTAACAGCAATTTTGCAATGAGTTGAATTATATAATAATAATTTGGTCGCCCTGGCTTAATGCATAATTATTTACGCATCAATTAGCCATACAATTTACATTTTTAATAAACAAATAAAAAATTGAATATTAATTATGACTATTTTAATATTCATTGTGGGATGACTTTGTCATACTACAAGGATGAATTTTGCTACCGCATAACATCTGCAATTCACTATTGTCAAAAGAAGAATAGGTTGAAAAAGTATTTTCTCATATTCATATCAATTATGAGAATCATGATTGGCTGAGTGAACGAGCTATTCTTGTGCCAAGAACAAAGACTTCTACGAACTTGACAATATTATTCACTCTAACATTCAAAGTGAGGCAGTGACATACAAGTTCATCGACAGTGTTGTGGAAACAGATGAAGCTGTTAATTATCCCACAAAATTTTTGTATTCACTCGACTCTGCCAGGGATGCCATCGCACGTAATGCAACTAAAAATTGTCGTGCCAATCATATTGTGAAATGTCAACAGCAAAAGCTTTGGAACATACCTCTTTCAGTAAAAAAAAATTAATGAGCAACGTCGTAGGAGCAACAATCTCCACAGGACATTTCAAAGGTGAAGATGCCCTCATCCTTTGAATTTTATAACTCCAATAAATATACAATTTCAATTTAAGAGATTGTAGCACTTCATTCGATTGGTATTTGCAGTCACCATCAACATATCTCAGGGGTAATCGCTAAAATTGTGTAGTTTAGATCTAGATGCTTATTTGATTTCACATTGACAATAAATGTTGTGAGAAACCATATGACCTTAGCATTTGCACAGACAATAAAACAACAAAAAATATTGTATACACACAAGCGTTTTGAAACTAAAAATATTAGAAATATGTGTTTTGTCTTTTCTTTCTTTTCCGTTTAATCAGACTGAGCCACAGATCGGCTACGCGTTGGCCGGGTATGTGTATGTATATGTATATTTGATTACTAGTTGTACCTGGCCACGCGTTGCTGTAGCTGAATCTGGTTAAATGGAAAAGAAATAAACGAGAAATCATACTGGGTAATGATGGGTATAACAAGCTGAGGAAGGCAGGTATTATCTGAGATTGAGACTCGAGGGCTGTTTGGTCTTCAAAATGTGCTGGTTAGCCAATTACCATCTGCGAAGTTTGGATTGGGAAATGGTATCAGAAAGTACTCAGATGGTTCTGACTGTGAAGCAGTTATTTAAGTAACCAGATTTATGAGTGCTGACATTGCGAGCAACAGGCTGGTCTAGATTTTGGAAGTAAACTGTTCTCCAATGATCATTCATTCTGATGGGTAACGCGTTTGAGTTATAAGAAATTTGGCAAAGGGGGTAAGTGAGCTGGTATATGAAATGGGATGTGGTATAGTTAGCACGGCCTATTATGGGGTAGATTTCAACAGTGATATTATTACAAGAGAATGGTGGTAGGAAGCATATTACACTTTATGCAATGTGGTCTGTTACAAGCGAAGGAACCGTAGCGTGGTTTTGGAGCGTAAGAGGGTTGGCATTTGTACACAAGTATATTTTTTTAGGTTAGGTGGTTTGCTGAAGGTGACACGGGGTGAAATGGAAGGATAATACGAGTAATGTAACGTATTTCAGAAAAATATCTGAGGAAATCGTAGCGAAGATAAGTAAACTGATTTAGTGATTCCAGGCGAGCAGAGAACAGGATGAGGAAACCAGGGTTACGGTTAGTTTTGGGTTGTGTGTGATGGTTAGTTTTTGAGTCGGGATATCTGTTTGTTGACTAATTCTGGTGGATAAGTGCTCAGGTCTGGTTATTAATTTATTTTTTATTTGGTATGGAATGCACGAGTCCTCCCTCCCACACACACACATTTTCTCCTTTCTCATACCTGCGTACTCTTGTCGTTTACGAATGTTAACTTTAAATTATTTCAGTTTTTTGGGTAAATAATTCCCTTCCATGCATCACTCTTAATGTTTCAACCAATGTCTTTCCACATCTCAACACCAATATACATATCGTACACTACCGCAACTCTCTTCACGCTCCTCCTGTCTTCCAATGAATCCCATTTCATCTCCTTTATACTGTAGTGTTCTGCAATAATTTACAGAGAAAATCTATCAGCCTCTCTTTGAACCGCCTCCAACTTTTTATTTGATACCCAAAATATGGGTCCCATACTACACTACAATTTTCAAGCAATGATCTGACCAATTTGGAACTCAATTCCTCATTTTTCTTTAATACACCCCCCTCATCACTCTATCCTATAAAAGTGGTTTTAGTAAAGGGTAATGGATTCTTGGTGGGAGCAGATATGTGTGCCTCGGATTGATAAGGTGTGGAGCAGTAGCGTTTTGTGTGAAATGGATGGTAGCTTTGTAAGTGGATATATTAAGTGGATATATTGTGGGTTTGATGTGAAGAAATGTGTGCAGGTTCCCATTATTCCCAGAGATGACATGGTAACCACATCCAGGAAGGTGAAGTTAGTATTGAGGGAAGTGGACCAGGTAATGTTTAAGGAGTGGATGTTATTGTTACTACTTTATTGTTGCAAGGGCGTAATCATGAGTAGATTCAGGTTGGGGCAAAAAAACAAAGAAACTTAATAATAACACTTATTGAAAATCGTTTCACTTGAAAAAAATTTTAACACTCATTTAGCTTATTTAAGCACAAGTCTGCGAAGCGTCCTAGCAAAATTTATTTTTATTCTCGTATATTTTTTTCTAGAATACTTGCTATGCCCGTGCATTGTTGCTCAAATAAGTGAAATGTTAGAAACAAGGCTTTCCCGACGTATATTTGATACGAAATCTTCACAGGTTTTCCGCCGGATAATATTATTGTACAATGGACCTGATGATGCTGGCAGAGCAAGCCACCGAAAGCTTGTCCTTTCATAATATTATCCAGCGGAAAACCTGTGAAGATTTTGTATCCAAGTGAAATGTTGCACAACAGATGAATAACTCACGTGTTCTCAATTGTAATTAATTAAATAAGAAATTATTTCTCTGATTATTGTGGCAGGTGTTTATTGTGTGAATTTTAACTTTCGAGGTGGTAATATTAATTGATCAAAACACTTAGTATTGGATATAAGATAGTTTGTTTCTGTATATTTTTCAATATCTTACTAATATCGTGATGTGGTTAGCTTCTTAATTTTTTTCTGTTTATATTTTGGTGTGCTTTTTATCTTTTAATTGCGGCATATTAGATGGTACTAGTAATTTCTGTTCAGAGATAACAGAAAGTATTAATCGCTATAGTGTGGTTAGGCCCATGGAGGAAGGTTAGACCGGCATTACACTGTAAAAGATCTTTGTCAATGTACTTTGATAAAAGATATTTTATAAAATATTTTACAGTGTAATGGCGCATATTTGATAAAAGATTTCTTTTATAAAATGTAAGACGTTGGCATTACATTTTATAAAAGGTTTCACCACCCTGAAAACGAAAACAAAGAAAATGGCGTAAGGGACGTTACCATAGTTGTTTATGACTGCCGAATCGACGAAAATCTTTATTTCTGAGTATAACAGAAGGAAATGTTGTAAAGTCCGAAACATTTAGACTATAAGATTAGGAATAAAAAGGTGAACACTTATGAAAAGTTAATCAGTGCTATGATAGAAGGCTGTACCGTCGAAAACGTAAAAAAGAAAATTAATGTGTTAAGAAACTAGTATTTGACAGGTTTCTGGAATAATAGCAGGCGGAATGCGCAGATCAATGCGTGTTCTATAGTGCAGATCCGCCAGCAGCAATCGAGTACAACCCATTGCACATGCACCCTAAAAATAAACACCCTATAGTATATATGGGGAAATAATTCTGATTTAGAAATTTATGAAAATATTGTGGTAAGAATTTATTGGACCTATACTTCAGCATCACCATATTTTTATAATTTGCCATGTCCTAAGAGTATGGTGATTGGAAATGGAACGAAAAAAAATTAAGTTAGGAAGAGCTGATATCAGGCAAGTAAGTTCGTTCAAATATCGTTTGAGTATGATCACCGAAGATTTGAGGTGCCATCAGGAGATAAAATCTCGCATTGCCGTAGCAAAGGAAGCATTTAATAAGAAAAGAAGGATACTAACCGGAAAAATAGACAAAACACTTAAGAAAAGACTCGGTAAATGTTTTGTATGGACTGTTGCCCTGTATGGGCACTGAGACGAGAGGATGAAAAGCGGTTAGAAGCGTTTGAGATGTGGATGTGAAGGAGGATGGAGAAGATAAGCTGGGTGGATAAAATAAGTAATGTTGAAGTGCTGGACAGGGTCAGTGAAAGCAGAAAAATTCTCCAATTAATAAAGGAGAGAAAGAAAAACTGGATGGGGCACTTGTTGAGAGGGGAGTGCCTGATAAAAGACGCCTTGGAAGGTCTAGTCTGTGGGAGGAGAATAAGAGGAAGAAGGAGGTACAAAATTATAGATAACATCAATAAAGACGGCAACTACATGATTCTAAAGAGAAAGGCAGAAGACAGAAGAACATGGAGAGCAGCCAAGTGAAAACCTGCCCGACGGCAGAAAACTGATGATGATGATGTCCTCACATTGCAGTTCTTTCACTGAACTCCTATCATATCAAGTCTCGTAACCCACGGTCTAACTTAATTATATTTACTATTCGCCTTTATCTTCAATAAAATACGTATTGTGACAGCTACATTAAATGCGTCTGCAAAAGCTTACAGGTTTACTTCATTCATTTCAAGGAACTATGACGAAAAATTTTATATAGTGTAATGGGACTGAAAAAATATCATAAAATATCTTTGATAAAATAAATATGATAAAATGTTTTATAAAAGAATCTTGGACAAAGATCTTTTACAGTGTAATGCCGACCTTAGTATCATGGTTAGTATTTTTTAATTGAATATTGGGAAATAGAACTCTGTGTGTTTCAGCGATCTTATATATGCCGCATTTAGTTACTAGTCTCAGATTGCAATGTTGGAGACAAATCGATATAGTCATGTTTTCGCGGCGAAATGTGATGTTGAATGTGGATTTAATTTTGTGTTTACGTTTTTAAATCAATGATATCTTGTAATCGACGTTTTTCTATTCATTATCGATTTTATGTCTGAGGTTTAAAATAACTTTTTAACAAGTATGGTAAGACTAGATTTGTTGGTTTTATTAATTTTGAGGTACTTTGTGACAAGTGATTGAAATTGTTAATTTTATTTTACAGTTGTTCTACTCTTTTTTTAAGTCTTTGGTTGGCAAGGACGTGGTAGTGGAATTAAAAAATGATCTCAGGTAAAGTATTATTTTCAGAATTATTGCAAAATTAAAAGTCATTATAGTATGCTGCAAAATTATTTGATGAACATCGTATTTCCCTCCAAGCCAAATTTAAAGAGTTACACCCTTTTTTGCAAAATCTCTTTATCAGAATAAAATAATTTCAAAAAATCTACCCTTTTGTCACTTGGGAGTAGTTTACGTCGCGATACATGACGTCACAACGTGACACGGTGGGGATTACTGGAGATCGCGATTCCACCAGGAGTTATCATCATAATACTGCAGTGGGCAAACGCAAGACTCCACTATAAACTCTTCCGTAAGTACATTTAACGGTTTCATACTGGTCCAGGCTATATTACAACCTAATTTGTGCTCGAAAATAATGGTCCAGGCTGTATTACAACGGAATTACTGCTTGATAATAATACGTCTTGCGACTGACTACATCAGTATTCCAACGATATTACTATATGTTGTTGTAGCGGAATCGCGATCTCCAGTAGACCCACACGGTGATTATGAAAGTTGCTTAAATAACTGATAAATAAATTCCTCGTACATTTTGCTGTGACAAGAAGTTTCAGTTTTCTTTCTGGCCAAGGCTGAATTTCAACCTAACCACAATCTCCGGTAATATTGGCAGTACAAATTCAAAGCCTCAGTCACACGCGCATTGATACAATCATTCTATCTTAAGTTAGCAACGGCGTGTATCGCGACGTAAACTTGAACCTGTCACTTTAGATCAACTTTCTGAAAAGCATTAACCCAGTTCTCTTGCAAGGAAATAATGTAGCTACTTCAAATTAATAAACATTTGTTGTATTGTTAAATTTAATGACACTGGAAAACTTCTGTGGGTTGTTGAAGATAGGGATATCTCAGGAATTACTTTTTTATTTGATCACAAGTGGTATTGTTGGGTCAAGTTTACACCGGGCAGCAGTATCATAACCGTGATACCGCAATTTGATTGTGACTTCTTATGTAATTCCATGCAATAAATCGAAAGTAAAGAATAAAATTTTGGGTAATATCTAGATTGCGATACCGCTGCAACCACTTACCGCCTCGCCATGTAAACACTTCCGGATGGAGAGATTATGAGGTCACTACATTGCAGAATGTGATGTGTTCAGGCTTTGATCGATTTGTGAATACACATTAGGTCATAGAACGTAACCAATAATAATAATAAAAAAATACGGATTGAAAAAGCTACAGAAAATTATTACTGGCAATTAATTATATTATTTAACCAACAACATTCGAAACTGATAATTATCATTCATTAGCATCGTTCCGTAATGTCGGTTCCTTTGACGTTAACATTATTAGCCACAATTCCATTGATTTGTATTTCTTCTGTATTTCCTCGCGTGGCTGAAATTGCTTTAAAATCATTCATACGACATAAAATATTTCTATAAAAAAAGATTTCGTTAATAACCATTTGGGTTTAGGTTGTAACGCAGCCTGGACCATAGTATGGTCCAGGATGCATTAAGACGCAGACAGTAACAGCGATAGATACGACATAGGTATCCGCAATAAGGTGTTTAATAGTTACGTTTCAGTGGCCCAGGCTGCATCAAAACCTCATCACTAATGAATTTATTTCTGTACTACTAGTGCAAAATTAACAGTTTCAGTATATGAGATGTATTAGTGATGGACTAGTTTCCCTGGAAGGCCCACTTAATGACATTTATAGCTACGTGTGGAAGGTATACGTCACATTCGTCAACGTGGTGATGTCACATTCTTTCCACGCGGAAGTGATTGCAGCGGTATCGCCCAAAATTTTATGATATCTCGCTTAGTTCTCAAGAAATCAAATGACAAAAATGAGTTATATGTATAGTCCTTTGGTGACGTTTTTCTTCTGTCCAGGCTGTATTTCAACCTAATCACAACCGCTAAGAGAAAATAAAACACCTATTGTGCATGTCCAGTGTGTAGTTCCTAGTGGCTTTAACAAACAAACAAAAAATCTGGTCCAGGTTACATTCAATCTTAACTACCATAATTTGGAGATACACATCATAAAACTAAGCAAGGTATCAAAAAATTTTATTCATCACTTTTGATTTATCTCATTGAGTTACATATCAATATATTATCAAATTGCAACACCACAGTTATCATAATAAAGTGAATGTGTTATAGCACTGGTTTAGTGCAGTTGCAGTTCACACTGAAGGTGTAGGCCTATAATTAAATCTTGTAATTGTTTATGCAATGTGAACTAACAATCCTGATGTAGACCGTGTCACTATTTCATGGGTGCGAGTCCTTTCATGTTTTTGGGTGTGTCTGCGTTTAATTTTGTAGCAGCAATATTTGCAAAGCAGAAATTGTTACGGTATGAAGCATGGGGAATTTAGTTATTATAATAATTAATAAGCTGCATTCAAGAGCATGATGTTAGTCGTGATTTGTATCACAATGTAAACTACTTCCATATTGATCTCAAACAGTAATTGGATTGTAGAATACATTCTGGAGCAGTATGACACTGTTAGAACTACTTACCGAAATGCTTCTAACATATTTATGAAAGTAGTTCTTGTGTTGTCATGCTTGTAAATAATACATCTTGTGATTGAGTTCTGCTGTATTATGGGAGCATTAACTCATGTGGTGGAGTCGTATCACATGTTCTGCAAATGAATAAAGTTTTGGTTTAGCTGTGCACCTCACATTTAGTCTGGCCTAACCTATTTGATAATCTCACTAAGGAAGATTACGGGCAGATCCAAGGAAATGTCGTCACAATTTGCAAATTTTATTTTGTTATTTACTAGGTTAAAAGCCTGCCAACAGTGTGTTCTTAGAAATCATTTCTTCCCATCTACTTAACTAAATACATCATTCTTCAGTATCCTGGGTGCCGGTCATGAGCACATACTACTACCTCCTGTCCATGAATAGCTGATGTTCATGCGTAGTTCTCCAGTCCAAGCCTATGTCTTCCAGATCCTTCTTAATTTTGTCTATCTATTTCTTTTGATCTTCATATTAAAGTAGGCCTTTGCTTTTCTTTTTTCCTCCATCCTTTGGACATGTCAGTACCACTGCAAGTAAGACTGCTGCAAGATTTTTCCACACTGCAGTTTGAACTGATTGATTTCATACCTTACTTTGTTCTTTCATTTCATTTGAAGCATTATAACTGAAAAATGTTATTAAATAATGCTTATAACCCTGGTTTGTAATGTTTTACATATTTCAATTGTTACATTGAGATGCAGTTGGAACTACTAATATGCATCTGAAATAATGTCAATAATATCGCACCAGTCAATCATAACAACTTACATTATGCTTTGTGACCAAGCGTGGTGGGTGAGAGGTTAACTCTATGGCCTCACAATTGGCAGGATGCAAGTTCGAAACCCCATCCGGGCATCCAGATTGTTGTCAGTGAGATGTAAAAAAAAGTTAGGCTGCCTAATTTTAGTTTTAATCCATATGCAGGCGGAATAGATCACAATAAATGTGGAACTACTTTCATCTGCACAAAGTAATATTTTCAAGAACATAACATTTATGAAACCAACAAATTATTTTTTTAAACATTTGAATTACTATTGTCCAATACCAATTGCCATTCTGACCTAGGGTGAATTTCAATATAATGTAAACTTAATGTAACAAGGATCTGGAAGGAGCATTTTGGAGCCTAACTGAATCCAGATTGGTGACAGGATGGTACAGTTGTTAAGGAGAAGCAGGAAAATAACAGCCTTTTAGGAGAGAAAGAGAAGGATTTAACTTGGAAGAAATGGAAACAGCCCTGGGTAAGATGAAGGGTGGAAAGGCACCAGGCATCGATTAAGTGAGTGTGGAAATGTTATGGGCAGCAGAAGTAGTAGGAAAGCAGGCTATACTGTGTGATGAGAAAGGTATGGAATCAGGACACAACTCCTGAAGACTAAAAACAAAAGGAAACTATAGAGGCATTACACTGATGGGCCACTGTGCAAAGGTGTATGAGAAGATCATTGAAAAAAGGATACATGACAGGGTGGAAAAGGGGCTAAGGGAAGAGCAGTATGGCTTCAGATCAAGGAGATCGACGGTAGACCTATTTGCTATGAGACAGCTGCAGGCTAAACATTATGAGTATGGAAAGGATCTACTGTTGGTATTTATCGATATTGAGAAAGCATATGATTGTGTACACAGGAGAAAGTATGGAAGGCCTTGGAGAAGAGAGGAGTTACCAAAGAAACCATCAGGAGAATGACAGAACTGTATAAAGGAAGTGTGAGCTATGTGAAAATAGGGAAAGAAAGAATAGATTGGCTGGAACAAAGGAATGGACTAAAACAAGGAAGTGCCCTATCACCACTACTCTTTATTGTAATCTTGGATGATATAATGCAGAAGGTGGCAGTGAGGATGGGAGAGGAAAACATGAAGGTGATGGTTTTTGCGGACGATCTGATGATCTGGGGAGGTCAGGAAGTGCAGTGGCAGTTGGATATATGGACAGGCAATGTAGAGGAATATGGCCTGAAATTTAATGTAAAGAAATGAGTACATGGTAACAACCAGAAAAAAGAATAGGTTAACCTAGGGAATTGTGATGGCAGGGGAACAACTAAAGAAGGTAAACAGTTTCAAGTACTTGGGGAGTGTATTAGAGGAATGTGGAGGAAATGGTGGCGAGATAAGTGAAAGAGGAAGACAAGCAGAGGTGTTTCTAAGGAGTATTAAGCCTGATATGGAATAAAGTTGTGCCCCAGAGAAACGAGAGTAATCTATCATACATACTATGTGCCTATCTTGACTTATGCTGCTGAAACATGGACAATGAAGAAGTGGGACATCAGCAGAGTATGTACAAGCAAGCGAAATGAAGTTTTTAGAGGTAGAATGGGAGGTACTAAATTTGTCAGAATAAGGAATGAAGTGATTAGATGCACCATAAAAGAGGAACCGCTTCAGGAAAGAGCAGAGAGGACCAGACTGAGATGGTATGGTCGTGTAAAGAGAATGGAGGTTCAGAGAATCCCAAGAAAAATCCATGAAATTAAGATGCATGGTAAACGACCCACAGGAAGACCAAGAGATGGATGGCTGAAAGGAGTGGAGGAGTGTGTAGGGAAGAGAGGAGAGGACTGGAACAAGATGGTGACAGAGAGGTGGTGGGAAGAAAGAATGAAATGGAGAGGCTTCTGCATGAAGCAGACCTGGCCAGAGGCTGGAAACTGTTGAGGATGATGATGTAAACTTTCACTTACATTGCTGCTCTAAAAATAAATCTTTTATCTTACATATCTGTGGGTAAAGAAGTTAACCAAAAACATCTACATTGAATAAATATAAATAATAATTAATATATTAATTTAAATGCTGTAGCCTACATACTTTCCTATCTGTTTTTCAAATTCATTTCTTCACAGATACTTGGGGGGGGGGGGGCAGGAGGAAATAGAACTTGGAGTTGGTAGTAACATTTCTGGCTGTTGTTAGTTCAGCAATGAATGCCAAGAGCATGACATCTCAGCATTACGGACATATTGACTGAGCCTAGCCTTTTATTAATATCGATTAATTTGTGTATTGTTGTTATTAATTGTTTACTGAGTAATGAAATTGCCTTGGAAAGACAACTGATTTAAAGACAAAAGCCACAGAAATTATTCTTGTAATAATTTGTTAGTCTCCTATTCATTGATTTATATTTCATTCCATTTTGCTGTTTCCTCTTGTGGTAGGAATTGCTATTACGGGTGCTGTGCAAAGTACGGCAAGTAGAAAAAACTGTTATTTCTCGACGAAAATGTGATTAACGCATTCCTTAGCCATTTCTATTTAAGAAAAAGTGTACGCGAAGCCGATAAAACAGCTAGGAAAGAAGTAATATAGTGAAAATTGCCGGGTTACTTGCGGTATTAGCCGATGTGTAGCAGCCATTTTTACCGCGAATGTGCTATTCCTCAAGCTGTACACATGTTGATTTTCAAATAGCTGTATTGGTGGACGTTGTGGTTAGGTTGAATGCAGCCTGGACTGGAATTACGGCTAACCTCCTAGTTAATTTTTTCCCAATGGGTGCATGACTGACGCCACTCCCAACATGATTTTTGTTAATTTTGCACTATTGGTCCAGAACTAACACCACTCATCACTAAACTGTAAGCTAAATGAGATTTGTTTGTGTTTAGATTGTGATGCAGTCTGGACTGCGGTATTAGTGACAGATAGGACGTGGAAAAATGGGGTATCTGAATATTGTGTGTTATGATTATATTTTACTGTAGTCCTAAATGGTAAGAAATTCATTCCTGGATTACTACTGTAGAATTAATAGCACCATTATATGAAGATCATTATCAGCCCTGGGCCAATAAATTAAATATATTTCAACATTAAATGTGGTGCCTTTTCCTACCAGTTTAATTAGTGACTCGATGATGAATGCATGGCCAATTAGCAGCTGAATCTACATCTCAGCCAATCACAAGCATCCATTACCTGCAAAATAAGACTAAGTTCTGCTAAATAGTGCCAAAAAAATTACTTCTGCTGCTTCCATTTATGGATGGTTCAACCCCAAAAAAGAAATTTTGTTGCTTGGTGTTAAGCCAGCTTTCCATTACTACCGAAATAAACTCACAATATGTGGTGACATATCCTTGGGTCTACCCAGGGCTGCATATAAAATTGAATCCGTAAACACACAGCAATTAGCATATACCTTTTATAAACCAGTACTACGTTGGCACTTTTCCTGTCTGCTGCTGTGAATTTGGTTCATCCACATATTTGTAATACATCTACAGTAATATCCATACCAGCCCCATTACCTATCTAGTTCCTTTTTTTATATTCTCAGGTTCTTCTTCTGATTTCCTAGCTGCATATTCTTGGGAACTTGTTTCCTTCACTTAACAATAATTACACTGTTCTACAAAAAAAAAAAAAACAAAAAAAAAAAAAAAGTTTTTCTTTGTCTGAGATATTTGTTATGATTCTTATGGAAATCAATGTTTTGAACAAATATCTACTTTCATATTTCTTCTATCAGGCACAGTTTTTTTAGTAATGGAGATTTAAATTTTTAAAACTTTTTTTCATTTACTAAAAACATTAGATTCTAGTCACTCTTAAAGTTGTTGAAAACATATTTAAATCAATACATGAGCTACTAAATACATCGACCATTGTACTGTTGTGGTCCTGTTCCAACATAGGATCTCAGGCCACCTCTACAGCAGATATTATTACTATACCAGCCTGGCCCCCGAGCGGTATGGGCCTTACAGCTTAGTACAAATGGCTAGAGAGCGGCAAGGATAGAGTAAATTAGTCAAACTGTAACTACGAGCAGATTTTTAGTAGCCTTCCTCCTGAAGGGTGTTCAGCTAAAACAGTGCATAGCTTTAGAAGCTCCTGTGTACAATAGATCTGCTTACTTTGGATCGCAGCGGAGAGAGTGTGGGGTGCCAGCCAGCCGGTCCTGGGATGTCCTGTGCTGTTACGTGAACACTGATACACACTGATCCCTAGTGCAGGATTGAGCTGGGTTTTATACTGACGGGGCGTCAGCCCCTGTGGCGAAGGTTACCTAAAAAGGCCTTGGCGCCACTCTGATTACTAAATAAGTCCGGGTGCGCCCTCGCTTACCAAACAAGGCACGAAACTGGCGGCTATCGAGTCTTCACGGGGCTGCCTTTATAGGTAAAGTGTCTTGGGTATTGACCATAATGGGTAATGATTAAATCCTCGGTCTAGGCTGGCACTAGACAGTACATAGAGTAAAAAAAAAAAAAAAAAAAATACATCAGCCAAAAATGTGTATTATCCTACTATTGATATTCTTATTTCTTCATTTTATGATAAATATCTTTGCAGTCCCGAATAATATTCCCGCAATACTCAGACGGCATGGCATGCATCCACTTCCCTTCGTATCACTGCTCTAAAGTCATGATGTCCTTATGGAGCCTTTCACCGTGTTCATCAGACATGCAGCTTTCCCGGAAGTAATCCATATGAGAGTGCAGAAGGCGGCGTATTGCATCTCAATTTTTGTGTGCAGCAATCATCTCATTTAACAAATAATTATAGTTATGAGCTCTTTGTTTTCCCAGACAATTATTGCTGACATTCTTGAAAAATGTCCATGCTAATTTTTCTTCTGCCATCACGTTTTCTTCAAAATTTGGGTCTCTCTGAATTTTTTTAATCTGGAAGCTAGCAAATCTTCCTTTACCCTTTGCTGGTTTAGGAAGAGGAAATTTGTTTAAGAGGTACATAAATCCTCTTTCAGATTTATCCACGGCGTTAACAAATTGCTCCATTAGATCTGATATGGTGTAAATTGGAGGAAGAAGCACATCTTCACTAGCTACCAGTTTCTTAAGCTGCAATTCTTTTTTTCCTCCCAGTTTCCACTTTGATGAGGCCATTCCTTTTTCTTACAATGGGAACTTTTGTCACCACTATCCCACTCATATATGAAACACTAAAAAAATTTAACTTAGTCCACAACCCAAAGGTTGGTTGGATCCTCCCGAAAGAGGCATACTAAGCCATTGTGTCAGAGGTAGGACGGCCAGTTCCTTTCCTCTGGTTTAACGTGGAATCCGAACCCCGGAGCTCCACACATATTGCATACTCAATATTATGACAATAATTTTGAGTTCAACACATATCTTCCATTTACGTTCATTGATTTGATACATGTGAGCATATATTCCAAAATGCCATGACTCTTTAGTCATACTAGCATAGCCAACTGGGATGGAAAAAAAATTACATTCCCATTGTGTAGCAGAACTGCCTTTAAACTAATTTTGGATGCATCTATAAAAAGTCTCCAGTCCGGTGTAATCGGTCTAACACAAACTCGGTTATTAATCTCTATAAGTGACTTGCATGTTACAAAATGTAGTAGAAGTACATAAAAGAAGGTACCAACATTCGGAAACTAAAACAACTAAAATGTGGAAGTTGATATTGCCAACTTTTTTTCTTAATTTCCCTTTGTATAGAAAAAAAAATATCTGGACGTTAAAATATATTTTTTCCTCATATAACTAAAAAAAAAATATGTGTGATGAGTAATTTCTGATATCAGATTTGAATTCCCCATGCAAAAATGCTATAGAAACACAGATTCCCATATCAGAAAATTTTTCTTGGAGAACAGTGTAATAAGACTATCTTCTTTTATCCTCATAACCATAGAAATTTCTACTTGCATCAATCAATAATCCACCTCCAGCAAAATATCTCTTCATGAACACATCGTTAGTGACCATCTTTGCTGCTATTAATTCCTTGTTTAGTTGTTTCTTACTGCCTAGCTGTCTTCTAACATATTTGTGTTTCCTGTCTACACAAGGATTTCTTACCTCATTGTTATAATATGCAGGTTCCATGTATTTTATTTTTATTTTGGAATAAACATTTTCCCCCCATTCTTATAATCTCTTTGAACTGGTCACACTTGTTCTGCTCTTTTTAAACTTGTAAAATGTTGCCCTAAAATCACTTTTCAACTCAGGAACCCATTTTTTTTGTACCTGGTTTAATGAATCCTCTTATTTCAGACAGAACTGCTTCATGATCATTTATGTAACCTGAGACCTCAACTAGTTATTATCTGGAATATTGAGAAAATATCCAACACGTTTCATTGCCTTGTACTTTGTTCTTTCACTTGTGTAGAATCTCCTTCCTTCACACACGTATTTGTAAATCTCTCCTCTTTAACATTATTAAACCCATTTCCTTTCCAGTCCATGCCTAGTAAATGCAAATCTCTGCCAATAGCAACAATCGTACCAGCACCTCTGAATTCTGACTATGAATTTAGTTTTTCCCTGAGGGTTTTATCTTGTTCCACAATGATAAATAGTGAATGACTATCATCTATGAATCACGAGTGAAATATAATTGTCTTTGCAACCCACTATGAAGGTATGTCTACCAACTCCTCATGTGTCTCTGCTAGACATTCTGTAATACTTGGGAAACACTTGTTTACTCCATTTGTTTACCCCAGTCATCTCCTATCATCATAAATTTTATGAAGTTACACGGAAAAGTTCTTGGGTTAAAACCATTGTCATCTAAGAGTACTTTGTTAGATGTTAATTTCCTACTCCACAAGATTAATGCCAGAATTCTGTTACATGCAAGTTTTATAAGTTGTATTTGTTCTGTTTCTAGGCTTTTATTCTAATTTAGTGAAAGGTTTATTTGTTAGGAAAAATATTACCTTCTGATTTTGTTGGTCTAAACCATTTCCTGTATTTCTGCATTGTAAATTATGGTGTTTTGTAGAAAAAAATGATTATTTAATTATTGCTGCCTTGTATCACCATCATTTCATGATAGTAAAAAAATATTTCACTGGGCAGAAATTCACTTTATATAACAGAAAATGGGTTAGAGCATCATGAATGTTAGTTTTTTTTTTTTTTCATCTAGTTTGTTTGTTATTGGAAGTAATCATGTTGTACCTTCTTTTTTGCAGTATTTGTGGAACACTTCATTCTGTAGACCAGTATCTAAATATTAAACTGACTGATATCACAGTCACAGACCCTGATAAATATCCTCATATGGTATGTTAAAAAATTTCTTTAAGAAAGAATATTGGTTGGTTTTGCTGCTTCCATGTTTGGTATCTTTGAGATAAAAGCAAAATTTTGTATTCATGATTTCAGTCAATATTAACACAATAGAAACTAATTTTGTTAGGATGATAATTAAAAAAAAATATTTGCAGCTATGCAGTTGTGAAGAAATATTATAAATAAAAAGTAAATATCCTAGGGTGTATTCCAGCTTGCCTGCAGTGGTTTTTGTTAACTAGCACCTATTATAACATGGCCATATCTTTTTCATATATTATTTATCATTAATTGAAATAATCTCAGGAATCTTACACTCTCCAGGTATTCTAATAAGTCCTTTCAGTGTGCATGAGACACATGTGGAAGAAGTACATTATGATTTCAGATAATGTAGAGGCATGTACAATCATTATTAAATATTTATTGATATACAGGTATGTTACTGCAGAATAATTACATCACTGACAGATTATTATAATTTCTTATAGAGTTACTTTGTACAGATATCTTAGGGTAACATTAGCAAAACAAAGGAATTGCACATAAAGAGAAAAAGAAGGATATGTAGACATCAGAGTTGCCCATGTATAAATTCCTGAAATCAGTTGTTGGATCAGGGTGAAAACATATACATTCCGGTAGTATTTGTTCTGTTGTTGTCCTTATTAGATTCTAGTTGCTGGAATATGTTGTAAATTGAATAGTAAATAAATTTAATCCTAAATCTGTTGTTTGCCTTTCTGCACCACAGTCACAGAAAGGACTATTTCCCACTATTCCCCATTAGAAAATTAGTTACCTCATTTTTCATGTCTGTTTGGCCAAAAAAGAGGCTGGTTAATTTGTCCACAAATTACTGGTCTCAAGTCTGCTACTGTGAGTAGTGGCGTAGCTGGCTTACTGAGGGCCCCGGTGAGAGCCCCAACTAAACTGGTTAGGTTTTACCAAGTAAAAATTGTAAATAGGCTTACATTAAAGATGTAAAACTACTTACTGCATGTAATCATAAACTAGATAATAATTAAATAATAAACAATAACAAAATAAATTATAAATTATTTAGTTCTTAGGTAATAAAACAGTCGTTAAAGATCTTTAAGGTCGTGTTACAGTTACCTACCTACTGACAAAAAAAGTAAAAAAACTGAAAACTCGCTGCAAAGTTTAAAATCGACTTCCAAGTTTTGTTTACATACATAGTTAGTTTGTTGGTTACATCTAAGTAAATCTAATAAAAGCATGTTAGGGAACAATTTACTTTATAATCTTTTCCTGGCTTTAGTTTTCAAAGAAGTATCGATTACCTCAGTTAAATCTGGGCTTGATGCTACCTTGTTTTTCAATTGCTATTAGCGATAAATGCCGTAGTCAAACATGGCCCGCACTATTTCTTAAACAATTCTTTGTTATTTTTAATTTGCTAAATGATTTTTCAGCTGTTGCAAAAGTGATAGGAATCGTATAAAATAATAATAATGCTGTAAATACTTTCATAAGGTCACATTCTAGCACTCAATATTTGCTCATTATTTCCTTACATAAGTGATGCCTTGGTCTATTCAGGTAGAACTAGGTGGTAAATATTAAGAAAATGAAGGGAAAAATTGGGTCTTATTACATCAGAATATTTACTTTGGAATTGATCACACTGTTAAGATGCTTCATCTACAACTAGTAAAAATGTTGGCGTTAGAAAATTGAATATTTGACAGACTGCACTCATACCGGTAAAACAACGTGTATTTAATTGAGTTATTATTGTGTCTGGTACATTATTGAAAATGGGATTTTAATTATTTATTCTTTGTTTCATAATCAGTGGTCAGAAGCTAATTTATAAAATAATTTATAAAATTTAGCATTTTTGTTTGAATTCTTTCTGCTTCACAACACTAATCTTTACTGGAACTCTTGAGGACTATATCTGATAATGCTTTGATTATTGCAGATATCGTATTGGCCCTACTGGACCATCTATATGGATTTAAATTTTTTAGAGTGGTTTCTGTTTCGCCAATGAATGTTGACAGTAGATCCCAATGCTTCACACTATTTTCAAAAAAATTATACAAGTCTCAACTACTACCAGCGTCATTAAACACCAAATTTAAGTAATGATTGGCACAATGTACATACTCTGCGTTAGGCTGAATATCCTTAATCTGCTTTTGTGCACCATCATACATACCACACACCACACTGGCTCCATCATAACCTAAAGCCACCCACTTTTTAAATCACTATTTTTTTATTTTTTTTTGTAAATACTGTAAACACCTGCTTGACTAAATCTACTGCACCATGTTTGATAGCTGCTTAAAAGCCAAGAAACAATTCTCTCACTTCTGTATCGACTTGTTGTCCATCTTCCGATCTGTTTATCGCTGAATACTTCACAACAATGCCTAGGTGATCTACTTTCGATGTTGTTCTCTGAGCTTACGGGCCCTGGTGCACGGAACTGCCTATCCCTCCAATAACTATGCTGCTATCCTGAGTCAGAATGTAGGCATGCTAGATTTCATTCTTATTTTGTATGCAGTTGACATTTTGTTGCATATTGGAATTAAGGAGTCTTTTTTTTCAATCTACTTAAATTCATTCATTGTATCAGAGGAGACAATGTTCAGTATGACTAGCAGCCACTGGGTTGCGATTGATTGAGGTGTACATGTTCTGATACACAGTATATTGTTTCGTCACCTGTCGATTAATTGGATTTTTTTTAAGCTGCTTTTAGGGATGTGTTACTTTGTAGTGATCTAGGTCGATCACTTGCCTAAAAGCTTCAAATTAATCTTAAAGTCAGTATCCAGGGTGGGCGAGCATGAAAAAATAAAGGTCTGTTTTGAAGAAATATACAAACTAGATGAGTGGGATCAAGAAACTTGGGCTTCCTTGGGAAGCTTTTTTAAGAATTATTGTTATGGGACCGTGCACAAACTACGTGACTAGGTCCAGGGGGGGGGGGAGGGGTTAGCTGGAAGGCTACGCTTGGCTATGTGGAGGGAGGGGGGAGGTTTCCGAGCCAGGCCATGTAGCTTTCCTTTCATAACATTTTTCACAGTTAAAATGAGGAATAGAACTCACAACAGCATGTGAATATTTATTTCCCTCAGTTAATTATCTCTGTATGTAATTTACAATAGTCTGACAAGAGAAAACAGTACAAAATGTCTTTTGGAATCAAGAGGGGGAAAAGCTACGTGTTTGGGGGGGGGGGTTGTAGAGGCAAAAGCCACGTAGGGCTACGTGGGGGGGGGGGAGGGAGGGGGGTTCACAGGAGGCCAAAATGAAGCTACGTGGTTTATGCAAGCTCCTATGTATTGCTCTCTATTTTTCATCCTGACTCTTAAACATTCCCAGAAATGTTGATATTCGATATTTGTACTGATGACAGTGTTACCTCTATTTTCCAGGTATAATGAAACCAGCACCATTCTCATACCCCTTCATGCACTCATTTGTCTAACCAAGATAATGTCCTAAAGTGTTTTTGGGCGATGTATAGTTAATAGCTCGGTAGTGAGTAAAGTGCTTGCGCTGCTGCATTAATGATGATCTGACAAATGAAAATTTCTAGGGGGTTTAATTATTTGTAGTGATTTACTAAGTTGTCAAACAATAGGGAATATGTAATCAGCGCTGTATTGATTTCAGAATTTCTCTTATATGCTGTTTTACCTTCAAACTATTAGAAGGAAATTGTGTTCTGTTGGTTTCCCAGCCCCGTCAGAATCATGAGAAATGAAGTGGCAGATGTAGTACTGAGTTAGCCTACAACATTTTTCCACCTCCTCCTAAAGCCTAACTTACCTCATTGAAAGATAAAGTCTATGTTGCTTGGCAGAGCCAGTGGCTCCTGTTTAGCAGACATTGTGCAGTTGTGGAGCATCTCCTTTCTGCTGGTGAGGCTGAATGAGGATCTTCTCACTCACTGTTCTATGACACATTGTCACTTTTTCTATAAGAGAACTCATCAGAGTGTGAAACTTGTTGCTTATCTATGACGGCATGTCACATTTTGACTTCTTGTTTGTTGCATTATGTATTGAGAACAGATCTGGACTTAGATAATAGCTGTGCAGTATTTTAAGCAATGAGCTACATCCATACTCTGCAATTCATAAACATTTTGTGTGGCAGAGGGTACTAAGCACCAATCTTAATTCTGCGCATTCCAATCTCAAGTAGCATGAGGAAAGGAAGAATACATAAAAGCATCAGTATGGCATCTTATTTCTTGAATCTTATCCCTCCGGTCATTGCGACCTAAATAGGTTGGCGGAAGAAGTATTTCATTGCACTCTTAAGTCAAAGAATTTCACATATTCTCCAATAAATTCAAACACAAATGACGTCGTCTGTCTTCCAAATGATCCCAGCCCAATTTGTGTATCAATTCTGTAACAACCAGTCACAAATCGGGCGGCTTTCCTCTGTATCCTTTCCACTGAATCAATCAAGCCCTTGCTCTCAAACTCCACAACAGTAATCCGGATGCAGATGCACTAGTGTTTTATATGCTATTTCCTTTGTATGAGCATTATAATTCCTCAAAATACGACCTATGTACTGTAATTTAGAATTAGCTTTGCCTATGACGGAAGTTACGTGCAAGTCCCATTTCATGTTGTTTTGTACTATTACCTCCAGATACTTCAGGGAATCAACCATGTCAATATCTGAATTGTTTACTTTGTACTCGTAAACAAACTGATTCATTTTGTTACTTATTTGCATTACCTTGCACTTTTTACAATTAAGAGTAAGCTGTCATTTATGGCATCATTTGGAAATAGCATCACGGTGAATTTCTAAGCAATCGTCAGAGCACCTTATTTCCCTATAGATAACTGCATTGTCGGCAAACAATTGCAACCAGCATTTAACATTGTCACCTAGATCGTTTATAAAAATTATGAAAAGAAGTGGTCCTATTACACTTTCTTGAGGAACACCCGAAGTAACATCTAGCTTAGAAGAGGCTTCCCCGTCAACAACAACATACTGTGATCGACCAGTTAGAAAATCATGTATCCATTCGCAAATCTGATCCGATATACCGTATGCTCGAATCTTTGCTAAAAGTTGGTTATGTGGTACAGAATCAAAAGCTTTTTGAAAATCCAAGAAAATTGCACTACTTGTGCATCAACAACTTTCATTACGTCATGGGAAAATAAGGCCAATTGTGTTTCATATGATCTCTTCTTCCGAAATCCATGTTGACACAGTGTAGGTAACTCGTTCTCATCTAGAAACTTCATAATGTTAGACCATATGACATGCTCCAGGATACTACTGCAGACAGATGTTAGAGATATTGGTCGATTATTCCTAGTATCACTCCGGTCTCCTTTCTTTAAAACTGGAATTTCCTGGGCTATTTTCCAGTCAGAAGGTACTTTTTTCTCCTCTACAGATTTATTGATTATATCTGACAGAAATGATTCATTTTCCTCCGCGTATTCTGAAAATACTCTTTCCAGTATACCATCGGGATCCAGCGCTTTGCCCCACTTCAGGAGCTTTAATTGGTGTACAATATCTACACTATCAGTTTGTACCGGATCCATCTCTAATTCTACATGATGTGGTAAAGAGGGAATGTTTTCCATGTTTTCACTCATAATTTTTAAATTCGGTGTTAAATACGGTTACCTAGTCGCGGCTGTCGTCAACTTACCAATCGTCTTGTATTAGAACTGGCTTATTGTTGCCACTACAACTAACTTCTTTTACATACAATCAAAATTTCTTAGGGTTTTTGGTGAGGCTCTTAGAGAGAGAATTGCAACAAAAGTCATTAAAGGCCTCACGCATCACATTCTTAACATGTCCCCTAATTACACCAAGGTACGCTATATTTCACTGTAGTCAATAATTAAACAATCTGTCTTTTCGATTTTATGTCGATACTTTTCACGCCCCTTTTTCCGTGTGGTTGTTAATTTTACTGTAGCAATTACAGCTTATATTTTCGTTACCGTTGAGGCATCGCGTTGGTTCAGTTACAAGCTGCTCCAGACTGTGATCTGAGAAAAGGTCTGGAATGATTTTACAAGCTGCTTTATCCCTGCCACCAGTAATGTTAACGTAATTAATCCAGTCGATATATGGCAAGTTGAAGTCACCATCTAACATTATTGTATGTTCTGGAAATTGATGAGCTATATTATTTACATAAGTCCTTAAGGCCTCGGCAATAGTAACGCCTGCATCTTGTGGACTATAGAAGGAGCCTTTCACATTTTTGTCCTCGCTACGTTGAGCTTAATCCATAAAATTTCGCAAACAGTATCAACAGCTATTTCGTTACATTGGTGGTACTTACTAACAGCTATAAATACATCCCCTCCATGGGAATGCAACCTATCCTTACGGAAAACTTCGGCGGAACTTATATCTGCTTTTAACCAATTTTCTGTGCCTATTACGGTATCAGCATCTGTACTACGAATAACGTTTTTGAGTTCAGGCTGTTTATCACAATCACTTCTGCAGTTAACTATTAAAACTTTTAATTTTTGAGATTCTTTTAAGCTACCCCTAACACACATTGATGAATTTATCTAGGCTGTCTGTAAACAAATTTTCTGTTCAGGGTCATCCTCCCTCAGCCTAAAAAAAAAACCAATGCACTCCACACGGCCCCTGCCACCTGTGTAGCCTATTCATGTGTGTACTGCACACCTGATCTATCCAAGTACTCCCTAAGTGACTCAACCCCAGGACGAAGATAGAGGAATCTGCAGCCATGACTTTGACAGAACCGCCGTTGTATCTGGTTCAGACCCTCAACATGGCTCTGTCTGTATGTTAATGTAGATGGATTTGTAGCATGTCTTTTTTCAATACTACTGGGCTGACACAATTTTTATAAGGTTTGCTTGACTTCTTATTTATAGTAAATTTAAAAAAAATGTTTTTTGGTTTATATCATTTTGTTTTGTTGGTGCAATTTTTTTATATTTCTTGGTTAGCCAGTAATTTGTTTATTCTGTGATTTTTTGGCTTCCAGCTCAGGATGTTGAATAATGTTGCATTATTTCACATTAAAATGTACAGAGTTACATGAGAAATTATAAATACATTATACACTGTTATTAAAACTGTAGGCCCTAATAATGTGAGAGTACATGAGAGAGACTATAGCTGTTGGAATCGGTGCCATTGCTGTAGGCACTGTAATCTTCTGAGTGATTAACTTCCATTGATATTTACAATGAAACATGCCAAAGTTGCATCCAAATTGGAGACTGCTATTCAAACTGATTTGTGACTACCAAAGGTGTTCAGCAAGGTAGTGCATTATTTTCACTGTTGTTCATCATTGTAATGGACAAAATTATGAAGAGAGTAAAGCAGCAACTTGACCATGATTACTTTAAATCATTTGCATTTGCAGATGATGTGATTTGGGAATATACAGAAGAAGAAGTGCAACAGAAACGGACATATGGAATAAGCATTTTAAGGAGCCTTAAAATAAGCCACACAAAAATGATGGTAATGGCTGTCAGCAGATAGAATATGTTTTATTTATCTGGAGGGTGAAAATTTGAATCAGGTTGATAATTTTCAGTACCTTGGCATTAAAGTGACCTGTGACAGTTGACCCCAGAACAAAATTACCAATAGGGTGCAAAAAGGAACCCAGTTCTATCATCAAACCGAGCGTGGCGGTGTAACGGTTAGCGTTCTCGCCTCGCATTCGGGAGGACGGCGGTTCGAATCCCCGTCCGGGCATCCAGATTTGGGTTTTCCATGGTTTCCCAAATCACTCCAGGCAAATGCCGGGATGCTTCCTTCAAAAGGCCATGGCCGAATTCCTTCCCATTCCTTGCCCCCATCCTTTCCCATCTCTAAAGACCTCGCTGTTGAGAGACGTAAAACAGCTAACAAAAAATCTATCATCAAGTAAGGCACCTTCTGTGCCAATTACCGCCAAAATGTCACAGTATGTTTCGTACTTCTTACCCATTACAACGTGCAGTCTGGAAGTATGTACCACTACCAGCCAAGATGAATACAGACTCCACGCAGCCAAGATGAAGTTCCTGTGACCAACGGTACAAAAAACCAGAAGGAACTAGATCAGGAATGAAATGATCCATAAACAGATCCCAGTCAATGAAACCGTTCGTGAAAAAATTGCCGTTGCAAGATTGCGATAACCGGGACATTTCAAGTGGATGTACCTAACAAGAACAGCGAGGATATTACTGGAAAAAAAAACTGAAGGGTAAAAGACCAAGAGGTCTGTCCAGAAGGAGATGAATTGATCTCATAAAAGGAGGAAGGTGCAGCATGGTCTAGAATCCAAGAAGAGGTAACATAGTAGGACAGACAAGGGTGGCGAGCGCTCTTTCACCGCATCTGGGAAACTCTAGACTGATGATGAAGAGGAAGATGATGATAGTACATGTTCTTAAAACAGTTATAATGCCTTGACTGAGTCCCAAAATGTGGTTATCCATTGAACTCTTGAAACTGAAATTTGGTAAATTACGTTGCTTTCTTCAAATTAACACATTTGAGTTGTGCCTGATAATTTGTTGGCATCTAAATTTTATTAGTTGTGCATGTTTGGTGCTGAATCATTTCTAGTGAATGGGGTACTTATCCTATCAAACAATTGTGTATAGATTTTGGCATTCAAATACTGCAAAGATTTTTGACACTGTACATTATTAATTAACAAAAAATTTCTTTTACAGCTCT
Organism: Vandiemenella viatica; assembly: GCA_031002005.1. Taxonomy (NCBI): domain Eukaryota; kingdom Metazoa; phylum Arthropoda; class Insecta; order Orthoptera; family Morabidae; genus Vandiemenella; species Vandiemenella viatica. The sequence goes on along the minus strand of JARYHS010011408.1, from coordinate 218,135,828 downwards.
CTGTGAAGAATTGCTTCATTCGAGGTTCTGTTGTTCGATATGTTCAGCTCCCTGCGGATGAAGTTGACACTCAATTGCTGCAGGATGCAGCAAGAAAAGAAGCAGCTGCTCAGACTCGTTAGCCATGATGTAATTTTCTACCACTACACCAGACAATAATTTATTGGCTAATGTTCTTTGAAGAGAATAATATTTATTTTTCACTGCAGTTGCAGATAGCTGCAAAATGTGTTATGCCTAAGGGCAAAGAAAGACATTTCCTTTTTTAATGTATAATGTAGAGCAATAATGTAGTCCAGAGGAAATTAATTTTGATATCTTTCGAACATTTTGTTATTGTCCCAATAAACTGATATTGATTTCAATACTTGTTTTACAGGAATAAGTTGCTTTAAATTTCCTTTATCTAATTACCGATGTCATCCTTTCCCTCCTCCTTCGTGGGATATTCTTTTCTACCCTGTTGTTTACAAATAATATTTTCCTTTTTTTTTGTGACAACAGTTATCTACTTTTTGTTCTACCTGTGGAGTATTATTGAAAGAAGAACACATTGGAAATTAGTAGACTTATATGGAATTTTTTCAAAAGAATATTTCTGCTTGACCTCTTAAATATATTGCATGGAAGTCTAAATTGAAAGTTTGAAATTGCTCATCTAATTGTTAGAAGCATTTGAGAAAGCCAGCTTTGAGAATTGGATATGTTATTACTCAAATCCATTCCATCAATTCCATTTATAGATTAAGAAAATGCAAAAAAAAACAAATAGTCATGTTGAATTGGTACTTAGCCCAAGGAACCAAAGTAGATTTACAATTGGTCGGGAAAGTATAAATTGGACTCAAATAAAGGAAAGATTATGCCATCTTGTAATAAAAGGAAATCTGTCCTAATTACTACTCCTTCACTCAAAGACTAATATCCACACCATGTTAATAGTTTTATTTTATGCTTTGTTTGCTTGTAAGTAAACTATTAATGTTCAGTTCTTTTTGAACTAGCTTTGTATTTAATAAAACACTGCTCAGAGTTTTTATACAATTTATGTAACTATTCTCCACAGATTAGACCACCTGGCTAGTTCCAGTTCCTTGGACTCTCTCTTTGTGTGATCTTGGTTTCTCTCTTGTACCTTTTGACTTATACTTCACAGCCAGCTTTGGAAAGTTTTTGTAGTTCATTATTAGTAAATGTTCATGCTATTTATTCTTGTGTTCTGTTTTATCATTGACTTTGAAATCCTTAATTTTTGCTTTATTACTCCCTCGTACACATGGTCTGCTTTATTACATCTTATAATACTTCTTAGGAACTTCATAAATACATTTATGAGGAAAAAAATACTTTGATGACTGAGCTTGGTGTGATGACACCAATGTTTCAATATTTGTTGCCTTTTTTGTGATTACTGATCTTAAACCACAGTGTTCCACTGTTGACTATCTATTTCTTTTCTTTGGTAGTAAATCGCTGTTTACAATAAACTCTCTTTCAGCTACATGTGATGATGGGAATGCAATTAAAAACTTCTTTGATGCAGACCACAAAGCCAGAGTAATACTGGACAGCAGAAGGGGGGAAGCATGATTGGCACCCTAAATTTGCCTTTTCTGGCAATGTTCCTATGATCTTTCCAATGCCCACCAGTAGGCAATACCACCTTCAGTGGAGACCACTGATGTAGACTAAGTTTCATTGCCTTAGATTTTAATGTGCATGTTTTTCGATTTGATCTGTTGCACATTTAATTTGACCATGGAAGATTTACTTTATCATATAGTTCCCTCCAGATGATTATTATCTAGAAATTATGTTTTCAAATGTGGTAGTTCATAGTGTCTTATTGCAGTTATGGGAATCTGTCTGTCTTCTGATTGAACCTTACACTCAATTTTTACTTTCAAAACATGTATTCTTATGTGTTGAAAAGTATTTTTGAACATTTCCTTTGTCTTTCAAGTCATATACAAGGTCTGATAAAAAAAAAATAACTGGAATTTTTTATTTTAGCGGACTATATAATCATGTTTTTTTTTTCTTTTTTAAATTTTTTTTATGTGTACTTCCTACAAAATGGATTAAAGAATTTGTATAAAATTTTGGTTCAAAAATGGAATAAATTGCAGGACCGCATCTACCATGAGTGAAATGAGAGTTTATGAGGGGTACAGATATTTAAAAGAGGGCCATGAAGATGTTGAAGATGACGACTGCTGTGGACGCTCTAACACAGGCCCGCCTTGAACATTTTTCCGTACTGCGAGATTCATCACACTTTTACGAAATATTTTTTATATTTCATTTTTAGTGTTTTATATTTCTTAACAATATGTGTTTATTGTCATTATCATTATATTATCTATGTTTACATGTAAGAATAATAGCAAACACAATAATAATAATTTTTCACCTAAAATAAAAAAAGGCCATAGTGGGTCTAAATCTAATATGAGGATAAATAATTTTATATGTGGCCCGCGAAGTAATAATGCATTTCCAAAGTGGCCCGCAAGATCATTTGAGTTGACCACCTGTGCCTTAAAGCCTGGGATCCCCCAAGCGCGCATAGTTTGCAGTCGGATGGTTTGGCTTGTTGTCTCCACCAACCAAATATTCAAAAACAACTGTATGTGGGTGAGCATTTGTCATCGTTCCAACTGCCACCTGTAGTGTCCAAATGGCTCTGAGAGGAAAAATTATTGCTAGTGCTGCATCTTGTGTAATTATGCCTGTTTTAAGTGAAGAAGAGAACATTATTTTTTTTAGAAAAAAAAAAAAGAAAAGAAGAAGCCCAGATTTCCGATATCGCATTTGTTAAAACAAGGAATTCCAAGCAACTGCTGTATGACTTAAGAACAGATGATAGGAGTGGTTTAACAAGATAAATACTACTATGTACCGTCTTACTCTGAAGCAATGTAATAATAGAAAACAAAGCAAAATAATTTATAAAATTACATACCTTTTCATGTCACCATCGATTTCTGTTTAACTTTTTCTCTTCTGAATGAGGAGAGCAAAGAATTTACTTAACCCTTATCAACATCGATAGTGGTTCCCATATCTGTTGTAATTTCGATACATACATCATGCTTTTTGATTTGTTATGGTAATTTGTGACTGCTCTGCCATATTTGCGGCTATGATTTATATGAGTCGGTAACAGTAAACACTTTTTACTATCCCAGTCCATAGTTATATTATTTCTAGATTTTAAAATTGACGTACCGACATCGCCTGGAATACGTGCAAATACCCACAAATCTTTGTTCGTGCGCGCTGTTCTCGCCTCCACCAGACAAACATTTGAAACATTTTGCGCGCTTGGTGGATCCCCACCTTAAGACTTATACAAATCAGAACGAAGCAACGCGCGAATGGGACTGAGGCGAAGTGAGGCAGAACGTATGCCTCGTATGTACCTTGTTTTGTACGAACACAGTTCGCCGAGGCATTGAACAAGACGTATCCATCCATTCGTTTGTTCTGCCGAGTTGACTGTGCTGTGAAGTTAGAGCGCGGTGACGATCTAACAGTGGCTAGTGCTCCAATTGTACTTACAGTTGATGTTTACTAAAAATCAGCTAAGAATTTTAGAATTATCATTTAAAAACATAAATGTCATTTTGACCTGAAAATTCTTAATTACTTAAATTTACTTTGAAATCATAAAAAACTTAACAGAAAATTGTTACTTAATAATTATTGTAAATATTACTCTAAAATTCAATGAAATAAAATTAAATTAAGCTTTATCGTGTAGTCTTTCTTTGCACTTATTTTGCACCAAGAATCGTATATTGTTATCGCATTATGTTAAATTTTATCATCCTTACACAATATGGAATGCCTTTCATACCCTTTTATAAAAGAAAGTGCATTTTAAAATGGTCAGAACAAAAGGAAAAACTCCTTAACAAAAATTTGTGGTTTTAGTTAAATTCAATGCACAGTGTACCTAAACGAAGACTGAGTGTCAACGTGATGGTGTGAACGAAGGTACGCAGACGCACGACTGGACATACTCCTCCACAAGCATTGCAACGCAACCAGATACACCACAATCCGCCTCAGGTCGTTCGGTGAACGACCAGAACCTGCTTGCCGAGTGTCGACTAAACGTTCACACTAGTATGCTCCTGTCGCACAAGCCAACATGGGCCGCGGCAAACGAGCTGTCCCGGCGTGGTACACAAAATCACGAGCCGTGAGAGGCCACCTTATTGTGTGTGTTTGCATGACTGGCCGCATAAAATTCATCTTAGTTTAGCATAAGGTACGAACTGTGAGGCCATCGCAATAGCCGACCAGCGGTGTGCAACAGATAGACAGAAATTTGTCTTACAAGCATAACAGTAAAAGAAATAAGAGTACAGGCGTTGGCCTTAGTAGACACTGATTCATACACGACTTCCTATAGAAAGCTAAATTTTCTTTAAATATGTATACTGATTGTTCTACCCAGTTAGCTGATAAATACTATAATGCCAATTTATGTTGGTCAGTTCTCTCTAAAGTTAGTAATAATTAACATGTTAAATATCTTTCAAAAATTTATTAGCAGACATTCAGTTACAAGTTTCAGTTTAAACTTTTTTACAACATTTATAGGTCGGAATTAGAATGAAGGCCAGTATTTGTCTTCGATGAATGTGGAGAGCGGCCAGTGAACAGCATTCAGGCTGGTGGCCGCTCCTGCTTCTACCGTCGAACCGCTCTACGCCGCCGCCGCAAGCGATGACCGCTCCTGGTTCTGCTACCGCCGCTCTCCCTGAAACAGCATGGCGTCAGTATGCTCCCCATAGCGGGTCCGCCCCCTCTGCGGACCATAGCCCCTCCCCAACCACCGCGGCAGCCGCGATGCCGGCTGCCGCAGTGGACTCAGCTGCCTGCGGCGGCAACGTCCGCTCCTGCAGGGGGCGCAGCCACGACAGGGCACCGCGTGCGGCGACTAGCGGCAGCAGATCCGCGGCGAATGCTACTGCGGGGCAGCGGCAAGCGGCGGCTGAACCACGGCAAGTACTGCGCTGCAGCGACATGCCGCGGCTGAGTCCCACTGCAAGAGTGACGTAACGACCGCACGGCGCAGCTCGTCGCTGCGGTGCAGCACCTGTGGTGGCTGAGTCCCTGCGGCAGCCGGCAACCGCGGCAGCCACAAACACCGCAGGACTCCAACCGCGGACGGACCAACGGACAGGCGGGCTGAATCCCTGCCCCAAAAGTCTCCAGTGAGGCGACGCTCGCTTCAGGTTGAAGACTCGATTAGGCCGAGGTTCCAACTGGTCTGCTCGCTGTCCCGTCTGAGGCTGGAGTAGGCCTACACTGAGGCCTTGTCGGACGCCTCTTTATATACCCTATCGACAATGCGAGGGGACATTTCCGCGGCAACGCATCGTGTCGACAAAGAAAACCAGTTGTTACCGTAGATACGCTGTCACAGCATGCGTCGAAATTTGGTATATTGTTCCAGAGTCGCACGCGGTATTCTGTTAGTACCACAAGTTTAAACGGTCCACGTCAGAGATAATTTTAAAGATATTTTCGTTTTGATCACAGAGACCAGAATCTTACGCTTGATCTCATCATTGTAAGCAGAGGAACCGCATGTGTCTAAATTGAAGCGAAGGATTTCAACGGCATCGCTGAATCTCCAAGTCTCACTTTTCAAGAGAAACAAGACTTCCAACATCCAACGTTGTCAACGACATGTTGGATTCATCGATAAAGTGTGAGTGAATTTGGCTCTCACACGTTCTCATATTATATTCCATTTTTTTTTATTTTTTAAGAAACAGATAGGAACCGGTTCTGTACCCGTCATATCTCCTTTTTTGGGGGGCAAGGAGCGAACAGGCATTCGACCGTAGTGTTTTGAATAAACCATCGAAGCATTTGCTAGGATTTATTTCGAGAAACCACGAAAAACCGAAATCTGGATGGCGCAATGGGGATTTGAACCCGTGTCTTGCAGAATTCCAGGTCTGAGCACAACGCTTATTTCATCTAATAGATTAATCGCGTTGTCGGTAAAAGCCACCGCATTCCGACCTTCTTGGTGTTAGTGTAAGTTGCTCCTTTTTTGTTGTGCTGTTTTTAGTTTATTTATTTGAAATTATTCAGATCTATTACAAGTCTCAATATAACTGCAGGGGGGGGGGGGGGGGAATCAACTCCGTTAGCAATACAGGAGGTGAATTTTGAGGCAAGGCTGGGATCTTTCCCAGCTATCTGAATCCGTAGCATGTTTGGGTGAAAAACCGGCGAATTGTTTAGTGATTCAAATCATTGGTATTACGATATAATTTTTTTCGTAGTCAGTTCACTTCTAGCATATTAAAGGTACTGACCAATCCATCATTTGAAGTCTATTGCGGGAATCCGAAAAACCTGAACAGAGAGGTGAGATACATAATTTGGGGATTTTAGGATAACTGCACCACTTTGGTAACCTTCGAGAAACTGGTACTAGGTACTAACCTGTTGAAATTTGCATCAGTCGCTTCGTCAACATGTCCTCTTCACGTTTTGCGGTCATACATTGCGGAAAAGTCGCTAGAAATTTGATTAAAAATGCCGAAATATGAAATGCTGAGCAACTGCTAAATGCTATCAGCCCCACCGAGCGTGGTGGTGTAACGGATAGCGTTCTGGCCTCGCATTCGGGAGGACGGCGGTTCGAATCCCCGTCCGGGCATCCAGATTTGGGTTTTCCATGGTTTCCCCAAATCACTCCAGGTGAATGCCGGGATGCTTCCTTCAAAAGGCCATGGCCGAATTCCTTCCCATTCCTTGCCCCCATCCTTTCCCGTCTCTAAAGACCACGTTGTTAAAAAGGGACGTTAAACTGTTACAAAAAAAAAAAAAAAAAAAAAAAAAAAAACTATCAGCACTGCTAAAATAACATAAAAATTATCGGTACAGGGATCATTTCAATCTAAACAGTTTTGTTTTGTCATAGATATCGTTGTTAGGTTGAAATACGGCCTGGACCAAGTAAAAAAAAAAAATATACGAATTTTGGCTATGCGGCATCCAATACGGCAATGGCGTAATGGTTTACAATGGAAGCAATCGATTATCTCTGGTTGCTCGTTGCTATGTAAGATGGCGGGCATCACCGTATTACGAAACGGATAAATATTGCCTGTTAGTCAATTTTGTGCGACAACGGAGTAGAGCTGAAAAGGCATGAAAACTTTACAACAAAGGATTAACTCAACATTTTAAGAGGCTGTCACTGATTTTTTCATCGTTGGTGGCATGTAACAGCTGTGCGTCATGTTATATTTCGGCATTTTTAATTAAATTTCTAGCGACTTTTCCGCAATGTATGATCGCAAAACGGGAAGAGGACATTTTTACGAAGCGACTGATGTAAATATCAACAGGCTAGTACCAGTTTCTCCGAAGGTCACCAAAGTGGTGCAGTTCCCACCGTGACGTCGCAATTTCTTGATGAATTCTTATGTAACTTGATGAAACAAATCTAATGTAAAGAATAACAATTTTTTGATATCTCGCTTAATTCTAGAGATATCGTATTTCAAAACTGAGGTGGCTAGGTTAATATGCGGCCCGGACCAGAAGAAAAATCTCACTATAGCCACGCAAGGAACAGCAGCACTATCATAACCGTGACGCTACAATTTGACGATGAATTCTTGTGTAGTTCATTTGGCAATACTATGGTATTCGAGCCACTGAAATTTGAATTTAATGGTTGATTTTTATATATCTCGACAAATCGAAAGTAAATAATGTTATTTTTTAATTTTTATTATTATTATTATTTTTTTTTTAATATCTCGCATAGTTCTCGAGATATCGAATGTTAAAAATCAGTTATAGGTATAGTTCCTTGTGATTTTGGTGACGTTTTTCTTCTGGTCGAGGCCGTACATCAACGCAACCGCCATAGCTAGGATGAAAACAAAACGCCTATTCTGCATGTTCACCGTGTAGTTCCTAGTGACTTCAGTGAATTTTTTTCTGGTCCAGGCCGCATGCCAACCTAACCGCCTCAACTCTGAGATGCAATAAAGGACATCTCGGTATCAAAAAATGGTATTCTCTACGTTTGATTTGATATAAACCAATCGACCATAAAATTTATCAGATTTTAGTGGCTCGGATACAGGAGTTGGAAGGTGTGCAAAGGACTGCTAGATTTGTTTCTAGAAATTACTGCAGAACTCAATGAGTAGGCCTAACCGATATGATAAAGGGATTAATTGCAAGACAGGTGGAGGGTGAAGAGAGTGCCAGGAGTATACAAAGCATTTTTTGGTAATGAGGCTTGGAAAGAAGTGCATGGAAGGGAAACCAAGACCATGGCAACAAGTTGGCTTCCGATTTCATGCGTAAGGGAGTAGGAAAATTTTCCTTTGTGTGTAAAGGAGTTAGAGACTGGAATTAATTACCAAGGAAAGTGATAATAATTTACCAAGAACGTTGAAATAATTTGAAATTTGTAAAGGGCAGAAGTAGTTGGATCAGGTTACACTCAAAAGATATTTATTCTATTTGCTGTCATCTGATTCAATACTCCATTCCTTCCTATCTTGCGCTAACCTTTTCATCTCCACATACCCCTTACACCCTAAGTCTTCAATTATCTAATTATTCTAATCTCTTCTCAGTTCTTACCTTCGACTGTTCCCTTCACTAACAAATTTATCAAGTCTGCATGCCTCAAAATATGACAAACTTCTTTACTGAACTACCATTCCAAAAAATTGTTCATTTCGTACTTTATCTGTTCACCTGATTCTCACAATCCTTCTATGTCACCACATTTTAGATACCTCTCCAATTTTCCTTCTTTCTGATATTCCTATAGTCCATCCTTCGCTACCACAAAGTGCTGTGCTCCACATACAGAGTTTTAAAAAGTTCTTTCTCAGTCCTAGATCAATATATGAAACTAAAAGATTCCCCTTTTTACGAAGGCTCTTTTTGCTATTATAATATTAAGAAGAAATGGGTAGGCTAAATCAATGACCATGGAAATTATCACCTGAATGTGTGCGCTCCGTCGCAATTAAATTAAATTGAAAATGTGTGGTGCAACAAGCTCTCATTGCTGTATTCCTACGCTAGAACCAGTACTTTCCTTTTGTCTTGCCGTTTGTAAGACTAGAAATGATGTTAAGTATTTCTACCCATAGTTTGGATAATTTTGAAACTTCATGCCTGGTCGACACAGGGACATTGAGAGAGCTGTAAGAATTATTCACAATTAATGCGAACTAGAGATCGCCCAGTGGTCGAAATTCGACCATAATTCATTAAGTTAATTAGTATTTTTTTTGTAACAGAGTAATAATTATTGCAAATAGTTTTTTGAATTTGTTCTATTGCGTTTGAAAAATTGTCCTATCGGTATCAAGTTTAGTACATAGCCTACATTCCAACGTAAGCTTCGAATGCGTGAAAATGAGGAAAAATCACTTCAATTGTCCTATCGGTATCAAGTTTAGTACATACATTCCAACGTAAGCTTCGAATGCGTGAAAATGAGGAAAAATCACTTCAAATGTGGGTAGATGCACACATGTTATTAAGCAAGAAATACACGTTATTATTTCTGTGTGTTTCTTACTCTTAATTTTTGGTCCAGGCTGCATTTCAATCTAACCACAACTGCTATTAGTTACGGTAGACGCCATGCAATATATCTTAGCACTGAAAAACAATATGTCAGCCCGCACAGAGAAATCGTAACTGTTACATGATTTTCTATTTGCATGTGGAAACCAGTTTTTATTCAATTATGAAGACTTAAAAACACGTGGAATAAATGTCAACAGCTATGAACGTGTATTTCTTGCGTAATAACATGTATGCATCTAGCCACATTTCGAGCGATTTTTCCTCATTTCAACATATTCGAAGCTTACGATATACACTTTAAATCACATATTATCGCCTAAGGAATGTGTGTACCAAATTTCAGACCGACAGGACAATATTTGTAGGTTCCGATGTAATGCTAAACTCAGTATATAGACTTTGCTGCCATTCATGTACTCACTTTTTTTTTAACTACCAGATTTCGTTTAAATGGTGGCTCACCATCATATTAGCTACATCCATTTGAACTGCATCAATGTAACATCGTATATCTAAATCCCGATTTAATGAATTCGGAATATACTCCGTTTCGAAATGTACTTCAGCAAACCCTTAAACGCTCTTCCGATACTTCTCCCGGAGTAGACGGGATACATTATTCCATGCTATATAATATGCCAAAATCAGGTTTACAGATACTGTTAAATAGTTTTAATCAAATATGGATGAACGAACCAATCCCAGTAGAATGGAAGACTCAAGTTATTATTCCAGTGCTAAAACCAGATAAAGAACCTACTACAGCTTCCTCCTACAGACCTATATCACTAATGTCCTGCGTAGGAAAAACGTTGGAACGCCTGGTTAAAAACAGACTGGAATGGTGGGTGGAATCAAACGAATTAATTCCTGACTCTCAAGCAGGATTTAGAAAAGGCAAAAGTACAGCCGATAACCTCGCTGTCCTGACTACTGACATCAATTTGGCGTTCTGCAACAAACATTATTTAGGAGCAATCTTCCTCGATATACAAGCAGCCTTTGACAATGTTAATATTCCCATCTTAATGAAAAAGCTAATTACTCTAGGAATACCGAGGAAATTGGTTGCAGGCCTATACTCCCTTTTATCAGATAGAGTAATTTACGTAAGCTCGAAGAGGAACAAAGTAGGTCCACGTAAAGCTACACAAGGCCTTCCTCAAGGAGCAATTTTAAGCCCACTACTATTTATATTATATATATATGACTTAAGTCATCAATTATCGCCTAGAATAAAGACTCTCCAATTCGCAGATGACGTCGTCATATACACAATCGCTGAGTCACAGACGGAAGTTCAGAACATCTTGAGCGAAGCAATAATGGTCCTTAGGCAGTGGTTACTGAAAAATGGTTTAGAACTATCATGTGAAAAGTCGATAGTTATTTTATTTTCAAAAAGAAAAATTCTGTTCAACCATGACAATCTTCAATTAGGAACATATAGCCTCCCATTAAGGAGTCGAGTCCGATTCCTAGGGATGATCCTAGATAGCCGGCTCAGCTGGAATCGTCACATAGACCACCTGGTCGCAAAAGCTGACGCACGACTAAACATAATACGAATGGTTGCGGGTACTTGGTGGGGCTCTCACCCCAAAACGTTGTTGCTCCTCTATCGAACATTGATCAGATCGCTACTGGACTACGGTAGCATGTTCTACCTCAACGCCAGAAAAGACGCGCTTCAAAAATTAGACAGGCTTCAGTTACGCTGTCTCAGAACCTGCGTGGGAGCAATGCGCTCCACACCAACCAACGCCCTACTTGTGGAATCAGGGGAATTACCTCTTCATATCCGGCGAAAATTACTCGCGGAAAAATTTCTATTAGAAAAATTAGCGTTCAGTGAACACCCACTACATGAACGCTTTAAAGTGATGGAAACGCTAACCACCTATGACATCTATAGTACTAGGCTACCACTTCTTGAATCATACTCGTTCTGGAAAAATAGCAAAGATAAGATCATATCCTACAAAACACACCCTATATATCTTGAACCCTACGAATTACGTCTAGAAACATATAATGTTCATTTTCTGGAAGCAGACAGATATCCAAATATTAATCAAAAAATAATCAATTATATTTCAACGTTAGGTGACAACGTACTTAATATTTACACAGATGGATCGAAGGTTCCAGGCAAAAGTAGAGTAGGTTGTGCCTTCTTCTGCCCCAGCACAGGATTTTCTGCCCAGTATTCTCTCACGGAAGAAACGTCCATCTTCTCAGCTGAAGCTAGAGCTCTTCTTGAGGCAGTTAAATACAGCCGCCTATGTGGCCATAATATAGTAGTGATTCTGACAGACTCCCTTAGTGTACTTAAGAGTTTGGAAAACACAACCTGGGACAATCACTTATCCCTATTAATAATTGAAATCACGAAACACATAAAGTACAACAGGGAGCTTGGTATTACGACATATCTGCTGTGGATTCCATCCCACAGCGGAATAAATCACAATGAACAGGTGGATTTGTTGGCCAAACAAGCTATACAGGTGGGACACAAAGAGAACATGAAACTTGTGATCGCAGACATGATCCCAAGCATCAAAGAAAGAGCAAGGGACACTTGGCAAGAAGAATGGAATATATCAAAAACCATTAAAGGCTCACACTACGGAAGTGTCCAACCAATCATACCAACAAGACCATGGTTTTACAAGTGGAACATTAGCAGACGCCTTATTACCACTATTTCCAGAGCTCGTTTCCATCACGGGAATTTCCCAAGCCACCTGCACCGGATAGGGATTCGAGAATCTCCTCTTTGTGATTGTCAAGACCAGGCTATTGGAGACATAAATCACATTCTATTCTCATGCAAAAAATTTAAATCTCATCAGGATAAAATGATAAATGAACTAGCCAGAATGCGAATCCCCCTACCCACAAATTTAATCTTACTTCTTGCCAGTGATATTAAAGGGGTATATAGATGTATAATTGAATACTTAAAAAATGGAGATATCGAATTTTGAATGAAAAAGGCAGGAAACTGTCGTATATTGTGAATTTTAATTTAAATAAATGTACCTGTACTGCTGTAATTTCTATTGTACAAACTATGCATGTTGTAACTATGATGTACCAATGTATAATACATAAGATGGCTGTATGGTCTGTGTCACCGAAGGCCAAAATAAAAAAAAATAAAAAAGAAATGTTGCTTCTATGTAAATTCAGAGATTAAGCTCGACTCTTTGGTTTCACCAAAGACCACAGAGTATCTCAAAGGCTCCTTCAGCAGAAAACGCAGTGCTCATAGAGCAAATATTGCAAATGATTTTGCAGATGATACATGAATTCCAATCATCTCCATCTGATACTCTCCATCTCGATCCGCTCCGCCGTCTTCTTACCAGCTTAGTAGGGAACAAGTAAAGAACCCATAACAACTACCCACCTTAACCGAGTGCTATGGTGCATACAATTTTACAATGGAACTCGCGTTCTCTCGCTGCCAACCGAGAGTCATTTCAGAGAGCATTAAGTACGATGAACATATCCATCGCTACCCTATCAGAAACATGGCTGAAGACAGGAAGGAACATTTCATTTCCAACATACACCGTGTATCGCAATGATCGTGAAGATGGCTGGGGAGGAGTTGCAATTGTAATTAAAACCTTAATTCCACATACAGCGATCGATATAGATCACGCCCATATAAAATCTTTTCAAGCAATCGCCGTTAGAGCGCTGATAAGCCGACAGGAAGTCACCATAGTATCCCTGTACTGCCCACCCAGGAATGTCATCACAGAGCAGGAATGGCGCTATTTCATGCAACAGTTGGAGCAACCGTTACTAATCTGTGGCGACTTTAATGCACACAATACGACATGGGGGTGTGAAATATCAGACGTTTACGGAAGCACACTCTTGGAATTAATAGAAGAATATGAACTATTTATCTTAAACGACGGATCTGCAACAATACTTCCCCTGCCAGAACAACGGAAATCCGCCATAGATATTTCCCTGTGCTCAGCATCGCTTTCCTCGGAGTTCCGTTGGCGGGTCCTCCCTTCCACAATGGGATCCAACCATTTCCCAATAGAAATCACGACCAATAATCCAATCAATCTCCCTCCATACAAACCTTATTCCAAATGGAAATTAAATCAAGCAAACTGGAATAACTATAGACGAATTATGGAAAGGACTACCTACGGTATTCCAAATACGCTCCCTATAGCTGAAAAGTATAACGCTTTCATAAATAAAATCAACTATGCAGCTAGCCAATCTATCCCACAAAAGAAGACTATAACTCATCCGCGAGGAATAACAGTACCATGGTGGAGCCCAGAATGTGGAAGGATGATCGCAAAAAGAAAACTAGCGCTGAAATACTATAAACAGTTTCCAACCTGGGAAAATTTTGTAGGCTACAAAAAAGTAGACGCAGAAACGAAGAGGACACTGAAACACCAGAAGAAACAAAGCTGGAAAGCCTTTTGCAGCAAACTTTCCAAAGACACGCCGCTCTCAAAGATATGGTCAACCATAAATAAATTCAAAAAGAAGTGTGTACCCACTCGCTCTGTCCATTGTTGGACTGAAGAATTCGCCGACATTGTGGCCACGCCATCGGTAGCTTCTCCACCTGAGCCGTTACAATCGACTTCTACAGGTGAGAATCAGACGTATCTCATGCGGCCCTTCAGACAAAACGAGCTAGAAAGAGCCCTCAAAAAAGCATCAAACACAGCTCCAGGGATCGACGGAATTCACTACAGCATGCTCGCTAATTTGCCAAGTAACGCAAAACAACTTCTCCTTCAACTTTTCAACGAAATTTGGATTACAGGAAATTTTCCTGAAGATTGGACTACACACATCATCGTACCCATCCCAAAGCAGGGGAAAAACCCTAACGATGCCAAGTCCTACCGACCGATAACTTTGTCTTCTTGCATCGCCAAAACATTTGAACGACTAGTGAAACAACGATTAGAGTGGTGGCTGGAACACAATAATCTATTACCCAGGACTCAGTTTGGATTCAGGAAGGCACATAGTACGATAGACAACCTCGGTCTTCTAACTGCAGATATAGAGAAGGTATTCACTCAAAAGGGATACTTAACAGCCATATTCCTAGATATTTCAGGAGCCTATGACAATGTGGTGCCAACAGTACTGCTCAATAAGCTAAAAGAAATTGGCATCCCAGCGCAGTACTGCCAAAATATCTACAATCTGGTTCGTCAACGTACCATATATATACGAAAGCAAGATAATACCTTTTTCGGACCTAGAACACTATCGAAGGGCCTACCCCAAGGATCAATCCTCAGTCCGCTATTATATGCCATATATACCGCCAATCTGGAAAAAATCTTTATCACGCATATAAAAGTATTACAGTACGCTGATGACATATGCATATATACCATGTCTCCCTCCTTGTATTTAACCTATCAATGGCTATCGGATGCTGCAATAACTTTATCTGTATGGACATCTGAGTGTGGACTTACACTCTCAGCACCTAAATCAACTGTCGTGGTGTTCACAAGGAAGCGCTGCACATTCGGAGAACGCAACATACGGCTGGGACCATATACCTTCCCAATGGAAGCGTCGGCTAAACTTCTGGGCCTATATCTGGACAGCAAACTAACATGGAGCCGCCATATCATATATATTATTTCTATAAGGTATTTTTTTGTCACAAGCCTATATCTTCCTTCATACTTAACCGAAATCAATGAATGAGGTGTCATTTTAAAGCTTATGTTCTCCACTTTCGTTAAATCGTATTTTAAGCAAGAAAGTTTCCGGAATTCGACCCTTAAAGGGCAAAAAAGGAATTTTTTCTTAAATGCTGTTTTCTGTGTTACGAGTCAGTTATCTCCCTGGATACCTATCTGAAACCGTTTTATGAAGTATCGTTTTAAATATTAAGATCTCCGCTTTAGTGACGTCATATATTAAACCAGAAAGTTTTCGGAATTCGACCCTTAAAGGGCAAAAGTATCAATATTTTTGTAATGCGTTTTTGTGTCACGAGCGATTTATCTCCCTTCATATCTAACCGATATAGATAAATGAGGTATCATATTAAAGAATAAGGGCTCCGCCATGGTAACATTATATTTTAAGAAAGGAATTTTTCGTAATTCGACCATTATAGGGCAAAAATGTCACTTTTTCTAAAATGCGTTTTTTGTATCTCGAGCCATTTATCTCCCTGGATATCTAACCAAAATCGATAAATAAGGTAGGATTATGAGGAGTAACGTCTCAGATTTGTGACATCATATTTTAAGAAAGAATGTGTTTGGAATTCAACCCTTAAAGGGAAAAAGTATAAATTTTTCTATAACGCATTTTTGTGTCACGAGCGATTTATCTCCCTTAATATCTAACCGATATAGATAAATGAGGTATTATATTAAAGAATAAGGTCTGCGCCGTGGTAACATTATATTTTAAGAAAGGAATTTTTCGTAATTCGACCATTATAGGGCAAAAATGTCACTTTTTCTAAAATGCGTTTTTTGTATCTCGAGCCATTTATCTCCCTGGATATCTAACCAAAATCGATAAATAAGGTAGGATTATGAGGAGTAACGTCTCAGATTTGTGACATCATATTTTAAGAAAGAATGTGTTTGGAATTCAACCCTTAAAGGGAAAAAGTATAAATTTTTCTATAACGCATTTTTGTGTCACGAGCGATTTATCTCCCTTAATATCTAACCGATATAGATAAATGAGGTATTATATTAAAGAATAAGGTCTGCGCCGTGGTAACATTATATTTTAAGAAAGGAATTTTTCGTAATTCGACCCTTATAGGGCAAAAATGTCACTTTTTCTAAAATGCGTTTTTTGTATCTCGAGCCATTTATCTCCCTGGATATCTAACCAAAATCGATAAATAAGGTAGGA
The DNA here is from genome assembly GCA_031002005.1 of Vandiemenella viatica. NCBI lineage: Eukaryota > Metazoa > Arthropoda > Insecta > Orthoptera > Morabidae > Vandiemenella > Vandiemenella viatica. Next base: position 218,119,295 of record JARYHS010011408.1, on the reverse strand, counting down.
TTATGAGGAGTAATGTCTCAGCTTTGTGACATCATATTTTAAGAAAGAATGTGTTTGGAATTCAACCCTTGAAGGGAAAAAGTATAAATTTTTCTATAACGCATTTTTGTGTCACGAGCGATTTATCTCCCTTAATATGTAACCGATATATATAAATGGGGTATCATATTAAAGAATAAGGTCTCCGCCATGGTAACATTATATTTTAAGAAAGGAATTTTTCGTAATTCGACCCTTATAGGGCAAAAATGTCACTTTTTCTAAAATGCGTTTTTTGTATCTCGAGCCATTTATCTCCCTGGATATCTACCCAAAAATCGATAAATGAAGTAGGAATATTAGTAGTAATGTATCAGCTTTGTGAAATCATATTTTAAGAAAGAATGTTTTTGTAATTCAACCCTTAAAGGAAAAAGTATAAATTTTTCTATAACCGATTTTTGTGTCACGAGCGATTTATCTCCCTTGATATCTAATCGATATAGATAAATGAGGTATCATATTAAAGAATAAGGTCTCCGCCATGGTAACATTATATTTTAAGAAAGGAATTTTTCGTAATTCGACCCATAAAAGGCAAAAAAGTCAATTTTTCTAAAATGCGTTTTTTGTGTCTCGAGCCACTTATCTCCTTTGATATCTATCCAAAATCGATAAATCAAGTACGATTGTGAGGAATAATGTCTCAGCTTTGCTGACATCATATTTTAAGAAAGAAGTGTTTGGAATTCAACTATTAAAGGGAAAAAGTATAAATTGTTCTACAACGTATTTTTGTGTCACGAGCCTTATGTTTCCCTTGATATCTAATCGATATAGATAAATGACATATCGTAATAAAGACTAAGGTGTCCGCCGTGGTAACATTATATTCTAAGAAAGGAATTTTTCGTAATTCGACCCATAAAGCGCAAAAATGTCAATATTTCTAAAATACGTTTTTTGTGTTTCGAGCCATTTATCTCCCTGGATTTCTAACCAAAATCGATTAATGAAGTAGGAGTATGAAGAGTAATGACTGAACTTGGTGACATTATATTCAACCTCACTATTCATCGCATTTTATTCGCGAAATTTTCGCACGGGTCGTCTAGTAAACTATATATTACAGAAGGTTGGAAAAGCGCTGAACATACTCCGATCCATCACAGGAACATGGTGGGGAGCAGATCCTTCTACTCTACAAATCTTGTACCGATCCTTAATCCGTCCAGTAATAGATTATGGAAGCACCCTGTTCGGAAACGCGCCAAAATACGTCTTGGAAAAACTGGACAGGGCTCAACATAGGGCCATAAGATTATGCCTAGGAGCAATGAGGTCTAGTCCTACTAATGCTCTTCTGATAGAAGCAACGGAAATGCCCCTTTCTATACGCCGGGAACTTCTTACAAACAAATACCTCATTCGCATCTTTGCTATAAAGGAACATCCTTTACTAAAGAAGCTGTCAGTAATGAACAGAATACTCACAATGAACGGACCACCACCAGCGAAAAGAGTGCCTCTACTATCAAAAGGATACAAGGAATATGAAAAGATTAAACCACTCGTATTAAAAAGCCGCATTATTCCAGGCTTCCTGTATCCATACGAATTTCAGTTCCTGAAACTACAAATATATTATCTACCAGAAAATATCATCCGGAGTAACAACATCAATACAACAATTTCACACTTCTTGAACAAAACTTGGCCCAACTACATCCATATTTACAGCGACGGCTCTAAAACTACGGAAGGTGCAGGATACGCTTATTATTGCCCACATACTAACGAGTACGGACAAACATTACTACCTGCAGAGACGTCAATTTACACAGCGGAAACTATAGCCATGTGCGCAGCTATCAAGTACGGACTAGACAAGCACTTTCCAAAGATCTTAATACTTACTGACGCTAAGAGCGCTCTCCAGAAATTACAGAACCCAATATGGAGTAACAAAATGCATCAATACCTGTATGAAATAATAAGATTAGCTTCAGAAGCTTCTTCAGTTGGCATACAAGAACATTTTCTCTGGATTAAAGGTCATATAGGAATAATGCACAATGAAATTGTCGACCAGCTAGCGAAACAGAGCATCAACGAAGGGCACTTTGCAGGCATTCAGCTACCTTGGAGGGATTTCATCCCACTAGTCTCTAGGAAGGCATACCTCAGTTGGAATGAAGACTGGTCCCGGACGCAGCTACTAAGAGGAAAACACTACTCAGCAGTACAACCTACAATACCGAAGACACCCTGGTTCGCAGAGCACAATATTGCAAGAAGACACGCAACAACAATCATTAGAATGAGGCTAGGACATGGTTGTTATCCTCACCACTTATGCCGCCTTCATATAATAGAAAGACCTATATGCACCTTAGACCAAGAAATTTCAGACCTCAATCACATCATTCTCTCCTGTTCACGGTTTCAATCACAACGAAAACGTTTCTACAGGCGCCTCGAACAGCTTTCAGTCAAATTCCCTGCGAGTGTTACCACAATTCTTCAATCAAAAAATGTCCAAATCTACAAGGCAATAGTTCGCTTCCTTCAAGACACAGAACTGACGATTTGAAGCCTCCAATACTCTGTAAGAAGAAAATAACAAACAAACATTAATGTATAATGCTGGCTAAATGGTCTCAGACCAAAGGGCAAATAAATAAATAAATAAATAAATAAAAATAATAGTTGGCTCCGATCCGATTTCACTCACACACACGTTCCCGAATTTATTTTCCATTTAATAATGTATCTGTAACATGTTTTAACTATGCTTATAATTTTTATGTTGACCAAAGATCACAGACATCGCTAAGTGTCGTTGCCTCTTAAAAACAATTGAATGTATACAACGAATGATTTATTTTATTTAATTTAATGTGTTTTTAACACATATTATATGTACATTTTGGCTTTATGCACTTCTTCCCCACATAAACTATAACTATGCCAAATCTCACACTTCTCCGTGCGCACAATATTCTGAAAAATGTTTCCAAAGTTTTCGCTTAGCGTATTAATATATAGATAAAACAGGCCTTACGGTATATCCTCAAATTTTTTCAAGCATCCATTTCCTCCATGTATGGATGAGTTGCACGATAACTGTTGTCCTTTTTTTTCAGCGGTGGATAGCACTATATTCTAGGCGGCCGTGACAGGCCAGAACGTATCTGCATGTCACGGCCGGCTAGATTAGAGTACGATCCGCCACCGTAAAAATAGTCAGGACTAGTGTTGTCAAAAAACGTTTTTTTTCTGACTTGAAAAAAAAAATCATGAAAAAAAACTTTGAAAAAAAACATGTTTTTTTTTCTGGGACATGTTTTTTTCCATAACAACTAAATTTCAATTTTTTAAGGCATTTATCGTTTAATATGACTGTTGTAGAGATTATACTAAGAACTTATCTTAATTTTTAAATCTACTATATTTTTCTGGTTCAGTAGAAAAAAATACAAAAATATTGGCAACATTGGTTGAAGTTTTCTTTTACGAACGGGGACTTCCCGAAAAGGCTAGGTTGCCCGAGAAGGAATCCCCGTTCCTCGTTGTTTGGATTGATACTCGCTATTTGAACTAGTACTGCCAGCGCTGCGGATTTATCTGTAAACCTACAGATCTTTTCAAAAAAAAGGAATTTTATATTTATCTACGGTTTTTTGCTTCTTTTATTACTTATTGTACTTTCTTTATATTCGAATATTTGTTAAACTCGCAGCGTATAGTGATACTGAGTCATTAAATTGTCAGTAATATTAATCATTTCCTTGCAACCGTTGACGTATAGTAACGATTGAAAAGAAATAAAGCTCCTATTTTTTTGTGAAAATAGATTTAAATTTAAACATAAAAGACCTTAATATAGAACTATCGGCGCAGTCCTTATGCACAGTGTGTACTTTGCTCACAATTTAAAATTGCAATCTCAAAAGCTTTTGCGTACAATACATCTAGTAAAAGAAAATGTAATTATTTCTGAAGTTATGGATCTATAGGAGACAGAATAAGAAACAGAAAATTCCGACTCCGGCCGAACTAGTGTTGGTAGTACTGATACTAGTGAATGTGGTACTGACATAGAGGATGAATAAAAAATTGTTACCTATATAGATACATTTATGACTCATTATGTAAGACATTATATGATTTAGTAAGATATAAAAGTATAAAACACACATGTAAAATGTAAGTTCCGTTAATAAAACTATAATTTATCAAATATTGTTTTCTGAAGAAGAAAAAAACAAATTTAGAAAAAAAACAAGGGTGCTAAGTTGTTTTCATGTTTTTTTTCATAAATCTGAAAAAAACTTTTTTTTTCCAGTTTGCAACTCTAGTCAGGACCTATTGTGCATCTTAATCTATTCATATAGTGTTAGAATTATATGATGTGCTTATAATGTGCTTTTTTACGATAAACGTATTACAGCAATTTGGTGATGGATTCTAAAGCAGCTTGACGAGATAAATCGAAATTGATTTTTTTTTTTTATATCTCGCTTATTTCGAATTTTAAAAATTAGTTATAGCCACAGTTCCTTGTGCATTTGGCGATGGTTTCCTTCTGTTCCAGGCAGCATTTCAACCTAACCACAAATTCTAGGAAGAAAACAAAACAAACATTTGTGCATGTCCAACGGGTATTTCCTTGTGGCTTTGGCGATTTTTTTTTGGATCCAGTTCGCATTTCATCCTGACCACTCCAGTTTTGGCATACGATATCTGAAGAACTAATCCAAATATCAACAAAAAAAAATATATTTTTCACTTTCGATTCGTATCGTCGAGTTCCATAAGAATCCATCAACAAATTTAACTTTGACGAAATTTTGTTCTGTTCTAGACCGCATTCCGACCTAAAAATCTCTATTTTCAGATGTCATATCTCGAGAACTAAGCACTATATAAAAAACTTATGCTTCATTTCGATTTGTTTCGTCGCATTACGCAAGAATCCATCATTAAATTTTTCTTCTAGTCCAGGCCGCATTTCGACCAAATAAAACCCTTCAATTTTGAGATACGATATCTCGAGAACTAAACGAGGTAGCAATAAATTAGATTATTTCTTGTCGAATTACTTAAGAATCCACCACCAAATTATGGTTATCGTAGAATCCCCGTATGATGTTTCTATAATCACTGGTGCTTCTTAAACAGTGAAGAATATACTGTTGATCAGGATAAATTTGAGTCAAATATAAGAAGCGGAAAGACGGTAATGAGAAAGGATAGGATAACGAATGAACCATTAGAAAAGATTATAAGCCTGAAAAAAGAAGCTACATGTTGTAACATATACTCTGCGACTCCAATTGTATAGTAAGTAGTTTGTTTTTGTAATTATTAAGTCTTAGTAAATCAATGGACAATGTAATAATTTGGATACGTGTATTCGTTCACTAATTCCACAGACTGTTCATATTGTAATATCATTGGGTAGCATGGAGGAAGGAATATATGGAGACGACGCAAGGGACCTTCACCACACACTGGAGTGGAACCGGGTAGAGAGAAGTAGGTTGGGGCACAAAAACCTCAAGGAAATCATAATACAATCGTGGCACAACAATTTGATGATGGATTATTATGTAACTCGACGGGACACATGAAAAATTTTTTTGATATCGTGCTTAGTTCTCGAGATATTCTATTTCAAAAGTGTTTTGGGTTGTAATTCAGAAGGAACATTTCCCCAAAGTAAAATTTGATGATAAATTCTAATGTATGACGACGATACAAATCGAAAATAAAGAATAAATTTTTTCGATGTCTCGCTTAGTTCGCGAGATATAATATCTCAAAATTGAGTTTGTTAGGTTATGATGCGGACTGGACCTAAAATTAATTTTGCTGCGCTTGCAGATTGGGTGTTTAATTTTTTTTACTAATCCTTGTGGTTAGGTTAAAACGCGACCTGGACCAGAATAAAAATGTCACAAAAGGCACAAGGAACTATACCTGTAACTAATTTTTGATAGTTGATATCTAGAGAACTAAGGGAGGTATCAAAAAAATTTACTCTTGATTTTTGATTAGTTTCGTCAATTTACATGAGAATCAATCATCAAATAGCATCACCATGGCCATAATAGTGCTGCCCACCCCAAACACAAAATTCAATTTAAGCTACAGTTCTAGTTACAACAACATTGACAATATCTGTAGTATATTGAGGGATTTTAGCTATAGTACATTGCAATTTTTACTCGGGATAATTTTTCTCGAGCTACAGCTATGTAATTTAATTCCACCCGACGCAGCATAGTCCAAGGTTCCCGTGAGAAGAGGCCTCCCCTCCAGGGTGAATTCAAAAAGCCCTTAGTAAGGAGTTTTAAACGAATAGAACTAATGTCACATGACTTCCCCCACTCTGCTTCAACGCGCGAGAGCGCAGTCTGAAACAGCTCTCGAGGAGTCTGTTCGTTGAGCCTCAGGATGGAGCGCATTGCCCGTAGGTATGAAGATTTTATTAGGTAAAGGTTAATGCATTTATTCCCTTCTGCTGGCTTAGAAAGAATATTCCTAGTGACAGGATTTTATTAGTAAGAGATTTATTTCATGAGAGCTATTTTATGCCTATGTGCCTATTTTTTTATTGAAGTTATTAAAGTGACTCCCTTCTTTCAACTACATGTTTTCATTCGTATCGCTGATTCCTGCTCATTACTAGCACTAAGTGAGGGCAGAATGTAATTGCTCTGATTCTATGACCACATATCTTCGGTGAAACTGATCGGGGAGTGGTTGATCAGAGGCGAATCCAATTTGGTTGTGGTGAAAAACCGCTCTTTCGCTACATATCAGGATTCATAGTTCACGTAGCATAACTTATCACAATTAATTTCAACATATACTTTCAGTACAATTAATTTCATCGTACACTTTCAGTGTAAACTGAAACTTGAGTAAAGCCTGCAGAATACCATATTCACTGTGTCGCGATGTAAACATGACCCGCTTAAATTAAATTTTCAACACTTGTCTACAATAAGGCTAGCTTTTCAGGTGCAAAATAGTAACATATGCTAATTGTCTACACTACACCAACAAAAATTTGAGAACGATATGATCCTATTGAGAGCAATGAATAAATTTATAGCGAATGGCCCTAATATTGCAGTTACCTGTCAGATACTTCAAGAACGATAGTTACAATGTGACTTACTTATGAATCGCTATTCCAGGTTTTTTCATATTTTGTCTGTTTGTGCAACCATATGCAACACAACTTGGCATTATAGAAAACTTTAGAATATTAGAAAATGAAATATTCTCAGTAGCATACACAGTGCAAACAGCCAATGTTTTGGGACTCCTATGGCTGCCAGTGGCCGCCGCGCATATGCAGTAGGAGACGAGTTTTTTATGAGGTTATTTCGTCTCCATATATTCCTTCCTCTATGTTGGGTAGTATTAAGTTACATATCTTTGGTCCGCGGACGCGCCGGAAAAGCATAGATAAAAAAAAAAGTCGCGCTGAGATTGTGTGTGGTGACCGCTGAGGTGGTACAAAAGCGCGGAGTATATCATAAAATGCTTCGGCATATACGTATCTTGGTTTATTAAATATTTATTGTTGTTGGTGTGTATGTATGGTTTTTTTATTTAACATCAAAACAACCAACTGACAGGCTGGTTATATATAGTACAACCTGCCAGGATTAGAAAAAGCATAGGTAGGTTATGTCTAGCTTACCTTGGCAAGAGAAAACGGCAATAGCCAGATTATAATGTGAAAATAAAGATAAAGGAAACGGGAATGAGAGAAATATCAAGAGATACGTCACTGAAGGAAATGGAGTAGGTGTATAACAAAGAGCAGAGAACCGCACAAAAGAGATTACAGATTTTTTTCATTCAAAAAAATGTTACATTTATATTACACGAAATTCAGTATTATTCAATAGAAATATAACTACCATAAGTTAGGTATATGTATAAATATGTAAATTAGGTTTTATAATTGATCATCGGCCTTCGTGATGCTAATTTTTTAAAAAGACTCCATATTTTTCTTTATATTTTGTTGACATTTTCATGGTCCACGTCTTGATTTTCACTGTGGACAAGTAATCTAAATTCTTCGTCTTTTCGTCTTGGTCTGTAGGATGTAGAACAGGGTTTGGCCTAGTATCCAAATGCACGCGTTGTGTTTTTCTCGCGGGACTGTCTTTTTTTTTTTTTTTTTTTTTTTTGGTAACTGCTTTACGTCTCTTTTTAACATCGAGGTCTTTAGAGACGGGAAAGGATGGGGGCAAGGAATGGGAAGGAATTCGGCCATTGCCTTTTGAAGGAAGCATCCCGGCATATGCCTGGAGTGATTTGGGGAAACCATGGAAAACCCAAATCTGGATGCCCGGACGGGGATTCGAACCGCCGTCCTCCCGAATGCGAGGCGAGAACGCTAACCGTTACACCGCCCCGCTCGGTCGCGGGACTGTCTTGATGTCTCGTCGTACTTATGAGCTGATGGTTATTTTCATCGGTAAAAGGGATGCCATAGCATCTTTGTCCACATCCATATTTGGTATGCATCGCCACACCGAAAACGATGTAGAAGTGAGTCAACATTTCCTCGAAATTCACATCTATCGGTTGCTTTCTCATTTGTTGCAGTTGTCTCATTAATCACTTTATACCATTGAGATTTGGTGAATAGAGGCAGCTAAAGGAAAATGAAGAGCCTTGTGTTGAAAACAGTACCACACGGTACCTAAATATTGTCACTGATGATGATGATTTTGTTGATGTGATATTTCCGAAAGGAAAGCTATGAACAAAAATATTGGTGGCTGGATAGCGATTCGAAACAGCGCCTTACAGAAGGTCATATCTAATTCGATTCCATAACACAATGTCTGTAGGATTCATTGACACCTTTTCAGCAGTCTATCGCAAGTCTATTTTAGTCCTCTGATGTAAGCTGAAAAACCCGTCTGGAGTCCCATACAATAAGCTCGGGATATGAGTTCTCATTTGAAGGAAACTATGCATAATTGCCTCATTTGCTCCAGCAACGTACTACCTAGCGTGGTGGGGTAGTGATCATATTCGAACCTGCTATTCGGGAAGACGCAACGTGGGTTCGAATCCCCGTACGGCCATCCATATTTCGGTTTTCCATGGTTTTCCTAAATCACTCCAGGCGAATGCCGAGATGGTTCATTGAATGGGACATGGCAGAATTCCTTTCCGTTCCTAGTCCCCCATCCGATAAAATTTGTAGAGGGCAAATGTAGGTGGGTGCAGGATAGGGGGAAGATGGGGGTGTAGGGAAATTTCCACTGGAGCCTGTGCTCCATTGCAATTAAAATTAAATTAAATTAAAATTTCATGGCACTAATGAGTTGGACGTCAACGGGTCGATTACAAAAATCACTGTAATTTCGTTCATACTTTTTGAGCTTTCCTTTTATGAGTGGTTACTGGCTTTAAGATTAATGCGTAAAGGGCAGATCAATAAAAACAAATATTATTTATGGCGTTTGTGGATTTAGAAAAAGCTTTTGATAATGTTAGGTAGAATAGTATCTTAAAAATTTTAAAAATTCAGTTGTAAAATATCGATACATAAGAATATAATCTATATAAAAATAAAGGGGCTGTAATAAAAGTAGAGAATCATGAAAGACATCCATCAATAAAAAGGGTGTGATACAAGGGTTTTAGTAATTCCCATTAATATTAAACTTGTATGTAGAGGAAGCAATAAAAGAAGTGAAGGAAAAATTTGAATGTGGCATAAGTGACGATGGAGGATTGTGAACGGTTGCAGGGTGATCTGGACAGGATATCTAATTGGGTTGGTAAGCATGGAATGAAGATAAATGCAAAGAAGAGTCAGCTTATTAGATACACAAATAAAAAACAAAAGGTTAATTATGAATATAAGGTGGGGAAAGAATTGCTTGCTGAAGACTTGAAATGCAAATATCTTGGTATTACTTTTGATAACAAACTTAACTGGGCAGGACACATAGGAC
>JARYHS010011408.1:218089908-218108306 GCA_031002005.1 Vandiemenella viatica | reverse complement strand
GATAAGTTCTTAGTATAATCTCTACAACAGTCATATTAAACGATAAATGCCTTAAAAAATTGAAATTTAGTTGTTATGGAAAAAAACATGTCCCAGAAAAAAAAAAACATTTTTTTCCGTTTTTTTTTATGTTTTTTTTTTTTCAAGTCAGAAAAAAAACGTTTTTTACAACACTAGTCCTGACTATTTTTACGGTGGCGGATCGTACTCTAATCTAGCCGGCCGTGACATGCAGATACGTTCTGGCCTGTCACGGCCGCCTAGAATATAGTGCTATCCACCGCTGAAAAAAAAAGGACAACAGTTATCGTGCAACTCATCCATATGGATGCTTGAAAAAATTTGAGGATATACCGTAAGGCCGGTTTTATCTATATATTAATACGCTAAGCGAAAACTTTGGAAACATTTTTCAGAATATTGTGCGCACGGAGAAGTGTGAGATTTGGCATAGTTATAGTTTATGTGGGGAAGAAGTGCATAAAGCCAAAATGTACATATAATATGTGTTAAAAACACATTAAATTAAATAAAATAAATCATTCGTTGTATACATTCAATTGTTTTTAAGAGACAACGACACTTAGCGAGTCTGTGATCTTGGTAAACATAAAAAAAAAAATTATAAGCATAGTTAAAACCATGGAGGAAGGAATAATATGGAGACGACGCAAGAGACCTTTACCACGCATGGGAGTGAAGCAGGCCGGCGGAGGAGTGGGGGGGCATGGCCGGAGTGGTGGGGGCTTGACCGCTTCCCAACAAACACGGGGAATATGTACAAACACCTCAAGGGGACACTAGGATAAACGTGACGCCGCAATCTGGTGATGGATTATTATGTAACTCGATGAGACAAATAAAAAATGAAGAATAAATTTTTTTGATATCCTGCTTAGTTTTCGAGATATTCTGTCTCAAATGTGAAATGGTTTTGGTTGAAATTCAGAAGAAAAAATTATTCAAAGTCAAATTTTAAGATGAATTTTTATTTAAAAAGACGAGACAAATAAAAAATAAAGAGTAAAATTTTTCGATATTTCACCTAGTTCTCGAGATATACTGTCTCAAAAGTGAGGTGTCTTGAGTTGAAATGCAGAAGAAAAATTTCGCAAAAGTCAAATTTAATGATGGATTCTTATGTAACACGACGAAAAAACTCGATAATAAGGAATAAATGTTTTCGATATCTTGCTTAGTTTGGGGGATATACAACATCCAAATTGAGGGGTTTAGGTTTGGATGCATGCTGGACCAAAAATTAATTCTGTCAAAGCCACAATGATTACATGGTTGACATGCAGAATGGATATTTCAGTTTTATTACTACCACTTGTGGTTAGTCTGAAATGTGTCCTAGCCCAGAAAAGAAGTAAGAGGACCCAGTCTAGGGATGAGCAACCCAGACATTTTGTAGGCTGGTACCAGAAATAAAATGTTTATTCAGTCACCTTAATGAACATTCTCTTGATCAAGATGTGTTGTCTAATTTCACAGCCCTACTTATTAGGACAATTGTAAAAAAATTATCTCTCAGTTAGATTTAGATACGGGGGGGGGTGGGGGGGGGGAGGGCCGGGATAATGTTGTACAAAAAAAGATACTAAATTAGAAACACATTCCCCAAATTGATTTTGTTCAAAGGCCAATAACTTCTTTATTTATGAAGCCCATTTTTATTTCTACATGAACCTGTTTCGACATAAATAGATGAGAAAGATTTCAAAATCGGTAAAAATAGGTATAGACGTATTTACAAACAGAAACAAGTCTTACATGAAGCTTTAAAAATAACCTAAGTCAATGGCCTGAAATAGCTATTTAAAAAATTAATAAAAATTACAGCTTCTCACATAACAGTTAATTTCATCATCCATTGTCAGTATAATCAGCAACGTGACGAAAGAAATCGTAATAGTAAATTCACTGAATCGCGAAGTAAAACACGCCCCTTTAAATCTCATTTTAAACACTCGTTAAAAAATAATGCTAGTCTATTATGTGCAAAATAGCAAGTTTGCTGATTTTCTACACTACACCAAGAAAAATTTGAGAACAAAGTCATCCCATTGAGAGCTATGACTAAATATTTATAGAATGCTGCAAAGTTTGCGGTGTCTACCGCTCACTTCAACAACGATAATTACAATTCAACTTACTTATGAAATGATATTCCAGGTTCTTTCCTGTCTGGCCTATTTGAGCAACCGTACGCAACACAAGCTGGCATTTTTAAACACTTATACACACAGAGGCGGCCCTAGCAATTTTTTTAGGTGGTGCGAGATCTCATTGTGGCGCCCCAAATGTGCAATCGCTTATTCGTGATTAGGGTGTTCCTATAGACAGATTGAAGATGGCAATTCTTTTACATTTTACTCATATTATAAATGCAAAAGTTTTTTTTGCTTGTAAGTTTTTACTGTTTCACGTCTAAACGGCTGAACGGCTTAAAATAAAATTTGGAATAATGTATTGGTTATCTTTTATCCCGATCGATCAAGTAGTTCCTGTGGGATTCAGCTACGAATACGTGTACGAATGCGTTATGAATTCAAATCGAGCAAAGCCGTGGGCAGAAGATAGTCTTTATTTATTAATAATAACTCAAACCTCAGAAAAAATTAGTATAGGACAGCAGCGGTATGAATAAGAAACAAGAGAAGTAACAAGGAATGCTGTATGTCTGAAAAGGTTTATTTAAGCCACTGTGGCGAACTAAATGCTCACATCACGTAAAGGTCAGATTCACTTAGTTTTTAATAATTGGATTCTACACTTAACGTACCGTAAGTAGCGCTGTCATCCATATGGCTAAGCACTCCCCACTCTCCACGCTCTATCCCAAGATGGGTTTAAGCTATGAAATATTGTCTGTGACGAAATTTGTATAGAATTTTATGCTCTACAACTTTTACACCAACTCAAAATAACATTTAGAGTAAAGGAAGCGAGATATTTATAAAAGCCGTTTTTTGTGACATTTGACCTTGATTATCTTGACTGGCGTACACGAGATTCTATGAGACTTTTGAGCCAACTTATAAAATATGAAAACAAAAGTTTGAGCAAGAGCAAATTTTCAGTTTGTTATCTTTCATTACGAGGTTTGCCCCTTTTTTCACCTTATTTGACTGGATTACAACCAAGAAATATATGTGATGCTTTAAGAGATTTAGCAGAAAATACAATAGATTGTCATTGGGTTAGTGAATGCAAGTCTATAAAATAGGAAATAACTACCTACGAATTTGTAGTTGCTCTCGTCGTATGGTATGACATTCTTACAAAGATAAATGTAATAAGAAAAATGTTCCAAAACGAAAAATGCAGCTACATGCGGCTAAACAGATGATGCATTTACACATTGGCTTGAAAATTATCTGGATATGGTTTCGAGTCATTATCCTTGGTAACGGCGAGAGAAACAGCTGACTAAAACGATATTGACGAAGTTCATTATCGTGAGAAGGAAACGTAAGAGAACGAACTTACATTATGTAAGAGAAAAAATGAAGCTCTTGAATTGCATGCAGAGGAGATTTTCAAAATAAACTATTGGTATGTTATTGTTGACAATGTGCGCGCAAGTTGCCAACATAGATTTGAGGAACTTAAACATGATGAAAACACATTTGGTTTCATGCACAACATAAAAAGATTAAAGGAAACTAGTGATTGTAAAACTTCTGAAGCATTGCAATGACTTGTAAATATCTCTACCAACAGGAGAAACATTTGATATAGATGAACAAGAATTGTATGAACAACTCAATACGTTTATCCGTGTATAAGAAGTGATCCACGGCGTTATCTCGGTGATGAGATAACTAATAGAAAGAAAAAAAACATCAACTGAAGTGTACCCCACTATCGAAGTAATTAGTACTGAGAATTTTTGCCACCATACCTGAGACAGTTGCGTACGCAGAAAGAAGTTTTTCGTAGTTAAAAATTATTCGATGTGTCAAGTTCGACTTTCAGCCCTTTCTATTCTTTGAATTGAAAATGAAGTAGCTCATTCGTTAGATTTTTGTACTTTAGTTTAATATTTTAGTCTTAGAAAAAGCCGCAAACATCATTTTTAAATCCTTGTGTATATCTTTTAATGTACCTTAGTTTATCATCAATAATTTGTCGTCTTTATGTTTGATAACTTTTAATAACTCTTCTAATACAATATTTTAAAACACAAAATGTATTTCTCGTCGATCATCAGAAATACGTTCTTTTGATTCTCATACTTTGCACAAAGGACAAGACCTCGCAAAGATCTGCCACCTCGAACCTTGTAATGGCTAACGTCGCCGCTGGTGATAACGAACTGTGGCTGAGGATTAAAACTCTATTGTCCAAAATAGTTTCGCAATTTTTTTGGTGATAGTCCGTCTAAGTGCTTGAATACCACTTCCCATAGCTTTTTGATCGGAAGAATAGAACAAAATTATTTTTTAAAGAAATCCGGACTAGTGAACTGATTTAACTGATGTTTTAGGCAGCACTTACTATTACCCCATTTAATGACAGATACAGGGATTAAAAAATGCTCGAAGATATAGGTTCAGAATTCTGCTTTGGTCACCTTTGTTTCTTCCTATTATATTCGATCCATTGTCATATCTTTGGCCTCGCAATCGTTGATATCCAAATAGAACTTGTGAAAAGTATCATCGATAAACAGGCCAGTGAGTCCGGTTTCCAGGTCCCTAAGAGTCACTGCCGGCTTGTTAGCAACGAAACATCCACGCACTTGGACTTTGTCTTCATTTGTGTCAACGAAAGCAATGACATCAGGAGTTCAATTCAGTGTGATGGAAAAGTATTTTATTACACATTTCATTCGTTTTGAATATATATCCGACATTTGTCTCCCTATTAGCATCACGCCGGAAATGCTCCGTCATTACAGGGTCATATTTTCCTAGCAGTTGCAATATACCCAGGAAGTTACCATTATTAGAAGTATTTAGTGTTTTAGATCCAAAGCTTCCTCTGAACAAGAATTTACTGCATGTTAAAAAGAATACTTTGCACATCATCCTTTCCTTGATGTTTCGTCTTCAATCTGTATCTACAAATGCTTGACTATGACACTCAAATTGTTTAATTTAATCAACACTTCTATCCAATTGATTATCGTGTGTTGGTGATTTGAGGAAGTTTCGTGAGTTTTGAGACTCTCTGATAAGTAGCTCCAGTCATCAAATCCTTCTTTTCCCTACTAAGAATGAGACCTTCTGTTGAATAAACTTCAGTAAAAACAATATAGGCTACTTTATCTGCATATTGAGAGTAAGCAAGCTATCTTTTTTTATATTTCTCCATTTGACATTACTCTTTGTAAACGCATATTTAAAAAAGACATACATAATATTTATTTTTTATTTTTTTGCTGCTAGAATAATTATTTCATCTCTGGCTGCAGAGTCAATGAGCGACCATTTTAAAATATCATCATAATTTATACTTTGAAAATGCGACGGTGATGGTATGTCTGGCGTACCTCATTCTGTAATATTTTGAACTGCAGACAACCTTCCAACCATATCTAAATCTTCTCGTACATGCTGCTTTTTATCATCATAAGCTTCGTCTGAAGAACTTCTATTAAACGAATATAATAGTAGGCTTCCGCGGCCAGAGTCAGTTGATTCTTGGCTGTCCGTTTAGTGCCGCGTCATGTTCCTCGTAGTCGACGTTAAGACGCTCATTCTGAGTTCTTCTTCCAGGGCAGAACTATTAAACAAGTTTTCATCCACTGCGTTTTGAACTAGTTCTGGTGCGACGATTTAGATGACTTCTCAAATGCAAAAAATTTTGCAAGCAATTTTTAAACCATCTTAGTTTAGCTTTGGTTTTGTGCGCCAGATAGTTTTTTTTTGTATGTAGCACATGTTTTGTCTGTAAAAGCATTATGCTTTATAAATATTTACGATACCAACGTTAATTGCAATCACCTAAAGTCTAGAAGTGGAATAAATAGATAACTAGATGGAATCTCGCTCCATGAACTCAAGACTACAGCCCAAAAGACAGGAAACAGGTGCGGGAGCCGCGGACCCGGAGAGTGCCAATTATGGGACGAGTTGTGATTTTCTTGATTCGAATAAGTCGAGCTTACTCGAGTCGCAACTCCAGTTGACTCTATTCTATGATGACATACGACTGAGCACTAAGCTGAAGCTCTTGCGTTTATAAACTCTTCTGGATGATTGGTGCTTTAAAATAATATGCAAATTGGGTTATTATAGAATTTATTTTTTGAGTAGACGATCTGTCACTGCAGTTTCGGCGCCCCCCATACGACGGCGCCCGGTGCGGTCGCACCGCTCGCACCGCCCTAGGGCCGCCCCTGTACACAATACTAAATGAAATAATCACTGCATCTACCACAATGTGAACACCTTAATTGTTGGGAAGCGCCATATGGTCGCTGCCGGTGCTGCCACCATGTGGGAGAGTTTAGCGCTTGCTTCACCGATTTAACGTCACTTCTCCTCCATATAATTCCTTCCTCCATGGTTAAAACCATGGAGGATATATTCCTTCCTCCATGGTTAAAACATGTTACAGATACATTATTAAATGGAAAATAAATTCGGGAACGTGTGTGTGAGTGAAATCGGATCGGAGCCAACCATGGAGGAAGGAATAATATGGAGACGACGCAAGCGAACCTTCACCACGCAATCAAGTGAAGCCAGGCGGAGGAGGAGTGGGGAGGCATGGCCGGAGTGGAGGGGACATGGCCGCTTCCCAACAAACACGGGGAATATGTACAAAAACCTCAAGGGGACTCTAGGATAAACGTGACTGCCGCAATCTAGGTGATGGATTATTATGTAACTCGATGAGACAAATAAAAAATGAAGAAGTAAATTTTTTTGATATCCTGCTTAGTTTTCCGAGATATTCTGTCTCAAATGTTAAATGGTTTTGGTTGAAATTCTGAAGAAAAAATTATTCAAAGTGAAATTTTATGATGAATTCTTATTTAAAAAGACGAGACAAATAAAAAATAAAGAGTAAAAATTTTCGATATTTCACCTAGTTCTCGAGATATACTGTATCAAAAGTGAGGTGTCTTCAGTTGAAATGCAGAACAAAAATTTCGCAAAAGTCAAATTTAATGATGGATTCTTATGTAATATGACGAAAAAAATCGATGATAAGGAATAAATAGTTTTCGATATCTTTCTTAGTTTGAGGGATATACAACATCCAAATTGAGGGGATTAGGTTGGGATGCAGCCTGGACCAAGAATTAATTCTGTCAAAGCCACAATGAATTACATGGTTGACATGCAGAATGGATATTTCAGTTTTATTACTACCACTTGTGGTTAGACTAAAATGTGTCCTAGACCAGAAAAAAAGTAAGAGGACCCACTCTAGGGATGAGCAACCCAGACATTTTGTAGGCTGGTACCAGAAATAAAATGTTTCCGTATAATTTATAGTTAGTATAAAGTGTATCAACAAAAAGTAAAGAGTGATACTTTACTATAATGTATGGTTGGCATCCATGCGGTGTTCTTTGAAGTAACTTCAAGCAAGTGTGCTCCAATCATAAATGCGATGATGAGTCACTGTATGAACAAGCATATACTTTTTTTTAACAAAATAACTTATCACGCAAGAAGAGCTCTACTTCAACTTGTGTTTAAAAGGGCAGTGACTATTATTACCTTTATAAATAAAAGAGTCATTTCACAATTGTTGCTATTACAGGAATGTACAAGGAACTTTATGAGACAGAATTTGATTCATTATTTTCCTTTACTTCACATTCTTAATAATGAATTAACATGTGGTTAAAGGTAGGGACCGTGCACAAACTACATGGCCCGGTCCAGAGGGGGGGGGGGAGGGGTGCTGAAAGGCTACTTTGGGCTATGGAGGGGGGGAGGGATTCCAAGCCAGGCCACGTAGCTTTCCTTTCATAAAATTTGTCACAGTTAAAATGAGGAACTGAATTCACAACAGCATGTGAATATTTATTGGTTTAATTCTAGATGGCGATACAGCTATAGCACCTTTCTGCCACACGCAGCTATCAAAGAATTATCCGAATCACTTTTATGACATTTTTCTCCTGGTCCAGGCTGTATTTCAACCTAACCTCAACTGCTAGGAATAATAAAAAAAAGCTAGATCCATGTACTGGCAGTAGGCCTAAAGTAGTTGTAGCAGTATCATGATCTAGAATTAAACCTATTTATTTCCCTCAGCTAATTATCTCCTTATGTAATTTATAATAGTCTGACAAGAGAAAACAGTGCAAAATGTCTTCTGGAATTAAAAGGGGGGAAATGGCTATTTAAAAAATTAATAAAACTCACAGCTTCTTACATAACAGTTAATATCATCATCCACTGTCAGTATAATCAGCAACGTGACGAAAGAAATCTTAATAGTAAATTCACTGAATCGCGATGTAAAACACGCCCCTTTAAACACTTTTCAACACTCATTAAAAAATAATGCTAGTCTATTATGTGCAAAATAGCAAGGTTTGCTGATTTTCTACACTAAACCAAGAAAAATTTGAGAACAAAGTCATCCCATTGAGAGCTATGACTAAATATTTATAGACATACTCTAAAGTTTGCGATGTCCACCGCTCACTTCAACAACGATAATTACAATTCAACTTACTTATGAAATGATATTCCAGGTTCATTCCTGTCTGTCCTAATTGTGCAACACAAGATGGCATTTTGAAACACTTATACACATTACAAAATGAAATAATCACTGCATCTACTACAATGTGAACACCTCACCTCAATTGTTGGGAAGTGCCATATGGTCGCTGCCGGTGCTGCCGCCATGCGGCCTGCTTCACCGATTTAACGACACTTCTCCTCCATATATTCCTTCCTCCATGGAGCCAACCATGGAGGAAGGAATTATATGGAGGAGAAGTGACGTTAAATCGGTGAAGCAAGCACTAAACTCTCCCGCATGGTGGCAGCACCGGCAGCGACCATATGGCGCTTCCCAACAATTAAGGTGTTCACATTGTGGTAGATGCAGTGATTATTTCATTTAGTATTGTGTATAAGTGTTTAAAAATGCCAGCTTGTGTTGCGTACGGTTGCTCAAATAGGCCAGACAGGAAAGAACCTGGAATATCATTTCATAAGTAAGTTGAATTGTAATTATCGTTGTTGAAGTGAGCGGTAGACACCGCAAACTTTGCAGCATTCTATAAATATTTAGTCATAGCTCTCAATGGGATGACTTTGTTCTCAAATTTTTCTTGGTGTAGTGTAGAAAATCAGCAAACTTGCTATTTTGCACATAATAGACTAGCATTATTTTTTAACGAGTGTTTAAAATGAGATTTAAAGGGGCGTGTTTTACTTCGCGATTCAGTGAATTTACTATTACGATTTCTTTCGTCACGTTGCTGATTATACTGACAATGGATGATGAAATTAACTGTTATGTGAGAAGCTGTAATTTTTATTAATTTTTTAAATAGCTATTTCAGGCCATTGACTTAGGTTATTTTTAAAGCTTCATGTAAGACTTGTTTCTGTTTGTAAATACGTCTATACCTATTTTTACCGATTTTGAAATCTTTCTCATCTATTTATGTCGAAACAGGTTCATGTAGAAATAAAAATGGGCTTCATAAATAAAGAAGTTATTGGCCTTTGAACAAAATCAATTTGGGGAATGTGTTTCTAATTTAGTATCTTTTTTTTTACAACATTATCCCCCCTCCCCCCCCCCCCGTATCTAAATCTAACTGAGAGATAATTTTTTTACAATTGTCCTAATAAGTAGGGCTGTGAAATTAGACAACACATCTTGATCAAGAGAATGTTCATTAAGGTGACTGAATAAACATTTTATTTCTGGTACCAGCCTACAAAATGTCTGGGTTGCTCATCCCTAGACTGGGTCCTCTTACTTTTTTTCTGGTCTAGGACACATTTCAGACTAACCACAAGTGGTAGTAATAAAACTGAAATATCCATTCTGCATGTCAACCATGTAATCATTGTGGCTTTGACAGAATTAATTTTTGGTCCAGCCTGCATCCAAACCTAAACCCCTCAATTTGGATGTTGTATATCCCCCAAACTAAGCAAGATATCGAAAACATTTATTCCTTATTATCGAATTTTTTCGTCGTGTTACATAAGAATCCATCATTAAATTTGACTTTTGCGAAATTTTTCTTCTGCATTTCAACTCAAGACACCTCACTTTTGAGACAGTATATCTCGAGAACTAGGTGAAATAGCGAAAAATTTTACTCTTTATTTTTTATTTGTCTCGTCTTTTTAAATAAAAATTCATCATAAAATTTGACTTTGAATAATTTTTTCTTCTGAATTTCAACCAAAACCATTTCACATTTGAGACAGAATATCTCGAAAACTAAGCAGGATTTCAAAAAATTTTATTCTTCATTTTTTATTTCTCTCATCGAGTTACATAATAATCCATCACCAGATTGCGGCGTCCCGTTTATCCTAGAGTCCCCTTGAGGTGTTTGTACATATTCCCCGTGTTTGTTGGGAAGTGGTCAAGCCCCCACCACTCCGGCCATGCCCCCCCACTCCTCCGCCGGCCTGCTTCACTCCCATGCGTGGCAAAGGTCTCTTGCGTCGTCTCCATATTATTCCTTCCTCCATGGAGCCAACTATGTGACGTGTATTTCCCATGGAGGAAGGAATAATATGGAGACGACGCAAGAGACCTTTACCACGCATGGGAGTGAAGCAGGCCGGCGGAGGAGTGGGGGGGCATGGCCGGAGTGGTGGGGGCTTGACCGCTTCCCAACAAACACGGGGAATATGTACAAACACCTCTAGGGGATTCTAGGATAAACGTGACGCCGCAATCTGGTGATGGAGTATTATGTAACTCGATGAGACAAATAAAAAATGAAGAATAAAATTTTTTGATATCCTGCTTAGTTTTCGAGATATTCTGTCTCAAATGTGAAATGGTTTTGGTTGAAATTCAGAAGAAAAAATTATTCAAAGTCAAATTTTATGATGAATTTTTATTTAAAAAGACGAGACAAATAAAAAATAAAGAGTAAAATTTTTCGATATTTCACCTAGTTCTCGAGATATACTGTCTCAAAAGTGAGGTGTCTTGAGTTGAAATGCAGAAGAAAAATTTCGCAAAAGTCAAATTTAATAATGGATTCTTATGTAACACGACGAAAAAACTCGATAATAAGGAATAAATGTTTTCGATATCTTGCTTAGTTTGGGGGATATACAACATCCAAATTGAGGGGTTTAGGTTTGGATGCAGGCTGGACCAAAAATTAATTCTGTCAAAGAAACAATGATTACATGGTTGACATGCAGAATGGATATTTCAGTTTTATTACTACCACTTGTGGTTAGTCTGAAATGTGTCCTAGACCAGAAAAAAAGTAAGAGGACTCACTCTAGGGATGAGCAACCCAGACATTTTGTAGGCTGGTACCAGAAATAAAATGTTTATTCAGTCACCTTAATGAACATTCTCTTGATCAAGATGTGTTGTCTAATTTCACAGCCCTACTTATTAGGACAATTGTAAAAAAATTATCTCTCAGTTAGATTTAGATACGGGGGGGGGGGGGGGAAATGTTCTACAAAAAAAAAAGAGACTAAATTAGAAACATTCCCCAAATTGATTTTGTTCAAAGGCCAATAACTTCTTTATTTATGAAGCCCATTTTTATTTCTGCATGAACCTGTTTCGACATAAATAGATGAGAAAGATTTCAAAATCGGTAAAAATAGGTATAGACGTATTTACAAACAGAAACAAGTCTTATATGAAGCTTTAAAAATAACCTAAATCAATGTCCTGAAATAGCTATTTAAAAAATTAATAAAACTCACAGCTTCTCACATAACAGTTAATTTCATCATCCATTGTCAGTATAATCAGCAACGTGACGAAAGAAATCGTAATAGTGAATTCACTGAATCGCGAAGTAAAACACGCCCCTTTAAATCTCATTTTAAACACTCGTTAAAAAATAATGCTAGTCTATTATGTGCAAAATAGCAAGTTTGCTGATTTTCTACACTACACCAAGAAAAATTTGAGAACAAAGTCATCCCATTGAGAGCTATGACTAAATATTTATAGACGTGCTGCAAAGTTTGCGGTGTCTACCGCTCACTTCAACAACGATAATTACAATTCAACTTACTTATGAAATGATATTCCAGATTCTTTCCTGTCTGGCCTATTTGTGCAACCGTACGCAACACAAGCTGGCATTTTTAAACACTTATACACAATACTAAATGAAATAATCACTGCATCTACCACAATGTGAACACCTTAATTGTTGGGAAGCGCCATATGGTCGCTGCCGGTGCTGCCACCATGCGGGAGAGTTTAGTGCTTGCTTCACCGATTTAACGTCACTTCTCCTCCATATAATTCCTTCCTCCAGAACTCAATGAGTAGGCCTAACCGATATGATAAAGGGATTAATTGCAAGACAGGTGGAGGGTGAAGAGAGTGCCAGGAGTATACAAAGCATTTTTTGGTAATGAGGCTTGGAAAGATATTGGTGGAAGAATTAAGAGAAGTGCATGGAAGGGAAACCAAGACCATGGCAACAAGTTGGCTTCCGATTTCATGCGTAAGGGAGTAGGAAAATTTTCCTTTGTGTGTAAAGGAGTTAGAGACTGGAATTAATTACCAAGGAAAGTGATAATAATTTACCAAGAACGTTGAAATAATTTGAAATTTGTAAAGGGCAGAAGTAGTTGGATCAGGTTACACTCAAAAGATATTTATTCTATTTGCTGTCATCTGATTCAATACTCCATTCCTTCCTATCTTGCGCTAACCTTTTCATCTCCACATACCCCTTACACCCTAAGTCTTCAATTATCTGCTTGATATATTCTAATCTCTGTTTTCTACCTTACAGTTCTTACCTTCGACTGTTCCCTTCACTAACAAATTTATCAAGTCTGCATGCCTCAAAATATGACAAACTTCTTTACTGATCCATCAAAAAATTGTTCATTTCGTACTTTTATCTGTTCACCTGATTCTCACAATCCTTCTATGTCACCACATTTTAGATACCTCTCCAATTTTCCTTCTTTCTGATATTCCTATAGTCCATCCTTCGCTACCACAAAGTGCTGTGCTCCACATACAGAGTTTTAAAAAGTTCTTTCTCAGTCCTAGATCAATATATGAAACTAAAAGATTCCCCTTTTTTACGAAGGCTCTTTTTGCTATTATCGTAATATTAAGAAGAAATGGGTAGGCTAAATCAATGACCATGGAAATTATCACCTGAATGTGTGCGCTCCGTCGCAATTAAATTAAATTGAAAATGTGTGGTGCAACAAGCTCTCTTATGCCGTATTCCTACGCTAGAACCAGTATTTTCCTTTTGTCTTGCCGTTTGTAAGACTAGAAATGATGTTAAGTATTTCTACCCATAGTTTGGATAATTTTGAAACTTCATGCCTGGCTGGTCGACACAGGGACATTGAGAGAGCTGTAAGAATTATTCACAATTAATGCGAACTAGAGATCGCCCAGTGGTCGAAATTCGACCATAATTCATTAAGTTAATTAGTATTTTTTTTGTAACAGAGTAATAATTATTGCAAATAGTTTTTTGAATTTGTTCTATTGCGTTTGAAAAATTGTCCTATCGGTATCAAGTTTAGTACATAGCCTACATTCCAACGTAAGCTTCGAATGCGTGAAAATGAGGAAAAATCACTTCAAATGTGGGTAGATGCACACATGTTATTAAGCAAGAAATACACGTTATTATTTCTGTGTGTTTCTTACTCTTAATTTTTGGTCCAGGCTGCATTTCAACCTAACCACAACTGCTATTAGTTACGGTAGACGCCATGCAATATATCTTAGCACTGAAAAACAATATGTCAGCCCGCACAGAGAAATCGGTAACTGTTACATGATTTTCTATTTGCACGTGGAAACCAGTTTTTATTCAATTATGAAGACTTAAAAACACGTGGAATAAATGTCAACAGCTATGAACGTGTATTTCTTGCGTAATAACATGTATGCATCTAGCCACATTTCGAGTGATTTTTCCTCATTTCAACATATTCGAAGCTTACGATATACACTTTAAATCACATATTATCGCCTAAGGAATGTGTGTACCAAATTTCAGACCGACAGGACAATATTTGTAGGTTCCGATGTAATGCTAAACTCAGTATATAGACTTTGCTGCCATTCATGTACTCACTTTTTTTTTAACTACCAGATTTCGTTTAAATGGTGGCTCACCATCATATTACAGCTACATCCATTTGAACTGCATCAATGTAACATCGTATATCTAAATCCCGATTTAATGAATTCGGAATATACTCCGTTTCCAAATGTTGCTTCTATGTAAATTCAGAGATTAAGCTCGACTCTTTGGTTTCACCAAAGACCACAGAGTATCTCAATGCTGGAAATACCCATGGAGGAAGGAATAATATGGAGACGACGCAAGAGACCTTTACCACGCATGGGAGTGAAGCAGGCCGGCGGAGGAGTGGGGGGGCATGGCCGGAGTGGTGGGGGCTTGACCGCTTCCCAACAAACACGGGGAATATGTACAAACACCTCAAGGGGACTCTAGGATAAACGTGACGCCGCAATCTGGTGATGGATTATTATGTAACTCGATGAGACAAATAAAAAATGAAGAATAAAATTTTTTGATATCCTGCTTAGTTTTCGAGATATTCTGTCTCAAATGTGAAATGGTTTTGGTTGAAATTCAGAAGAAAAAATTATTCAAAGTCAAATTTTATGATGAATTTTTATTTAAAAAGACGAGACAAATAAAAAATAAAGA
This sequence comes from Vandiemenella viatica, assembly GCA_031002005.1. Taxonomy (NCBI): domain Eukaryota; kingdom Metazoa; phylum Arthropoda; class Insecta; order Orthoptera; family Morabidae; genus Vandiemenella; species Vandiemenella viatica. The sequence continues at coordinate 218,093,461 of JARYHS010011408.1, read as the reverse complement.
GTAAACTTTTTCGATATTTCACCTAGTTCTCGAGATATACTGTCTCAAAAGTGAGGTGTCTTGAGTTGAAATGCAGAAGAAACATTTCGCAAAAGTCAAATTTAATGATGGATTCTTATGTAACACGACGAAAAAACTCGATAATAAGGAATAAATGTTTTCGATATCTTGCTTAGTTTGGGGGATATACAACATCCAAATTGAGGGGTTTAGGTTTGGATGCAGGCTGGACCAAAAATTAATTCTGTCAAAGCCACAATGATTACATGGTTGACATGCAGAATGGATATTTCAGTTTTATTACTACCACTTGTGGTTAGTCTGAAATGTGTCCTAGACCAGAAAAAAAGGTAAGAGGACCCACTCTAGGGATGAGCAACCCAGACATTTTGTAGGCTGGTACCAGAAATAAAATATTTATTCAGTCACCTTAATGAACATTCTCTTGATCAAGATGTGTTGTCTAATTTCACAGCCCTACTTATTAGGACAATTGTAAAAAAAATTATCTCTCAGTTAGATTTAGATACGGGGGGGGGGGGGGAGAATGTTGTACAAAAAAAAGAGACTAAATTAGAAACACATTCCCCAAATTGATTTTGTTCAAAAGCCAATAACTTCTTTATTTATGAAGCCCATTTTTATTTCTGCATGAACCTGTTTCGACATAAATAGATGAGAAAGATTTCAAAATCGGTAAAAATAGGTATAGACGTATTTACAAACAGAAACAAGTCTTATATGAAGCTTTAAAAATAACCTAAGTCAATGGCCTGAAATAGCTATTTAAAAAATTAATAAAACTCACAGCTTCTCACATAACAGTTAATTTCATCATCCATTGTCAGTATAATCAGCAACGTGACGAAAGAAATCGTAATAGTAAATTCACTGAATCGCGAGGTAAAACACGCCCCTTTAAATCTCATTTTAAACACTCGTTAAAAAATAATGCTAGTCTATTATGTGCAAAATAGCAAGTTTGCTGATTTTCTACACTACACCAAGAAAAATTTGAGAACAAAGTCATCCCATTGAGAGCTATGACTAAATATTTATAGACGTGCTTGCTGCAAAGTTTGCGGTGTCTACCGCTCACTTCAACAACGATAATTACAATTCAACTTACTTATGAAATGATATTCCAGGTTCTTTCCTGTCTGGCCTATTTGTGCAACCGTACGCAACACAAGCTAGCATTTTTAAACACTTATACACAATACTAAATGAAATAATCGCTGCATCTACCACAATGTGAACACCTTAATTATTGGGAAGCGCCATATGGTCGCTGCCGGTGCTGCCACCATGCGGGAGAGTTTAGTGCTTGCTTCACCGATTTAACGTCACTTCTCCTCCATATAATTCCTTCCTCCATGGTTGGCTCCATGGAGGAAGGAATTATATGGAGGAGAAGTGACGTTAAATCGGTGAAGCAAGCACTAAACTCTCCCGCATGGTGGCAGCACCGGCAGCGACCATATGGCGCTTCCCAACAATTAAGGTGTTCACATTGTGGTAGATGCAGTGATTATTTCATTTAGTATTGTGTATAAGTGTTTAAAAATGCTAGCTTGTGTTGCGTACGGTTGCACAAATAGGCCAGACAGGAAAGAACCTGGAATATCATTTCATAAGTAAGTTGAATTGTAATTATCGTTGTTGAAGTGAGCGGTAGACACCGCAAACTTTGCAGCAAGCACGTCTATAAATATTTAGTCATAGCTCTCAATGGGATGACTTTGTTCTCAAATTTTTCTTGGTGTAGTGTAGAAAATCAGCAAACTTGCTATTTTGCACATAATAGACTAGCATTATTTTTTAACGAGTGTTTAAAATGAGATTTAAAGGGGCGTGTTTTACTTCGCGATTCAGTGAATTTACTATTACGATTTCTTTCGTCACGTTGCTGATTATACTGACAATGGATGATGAAATTAACTGTTATGTGAGAAGCTGTGAGTTTTATTAATTTTTTAAATAGCTATTTCAGGCCATTGACTTAGGTTATTTTTAAAGCTTCATATAAGACTTGTTTCTGTTTGTAAATACGTCTATACCTATTTTTACCGATTTTGAAATCTTTCTCATCTATTTATGTCGAAACAGGTTCATGCAGAAATAAAAATGGGCTTCATAAATAAAGAAGTTATTGGCTTTTGAACAAAACAATTTGGGGAATGTGTTTCTAATTTAACCTCTTTTTTGTACAACATTCTCTCCCCCCCCCCCCCCGTATCTAAATCTAACTGAGAGATAATTTTTTTACAATTGTCCTAATAAGTAGGGCTGTGAAATTAGACAACACATCTTGATCAAGAGAATGTTCATTAAGGTGACTGAATAAACATTTTATTTCTGGTACCAGCCTACAAAATGTCTGGGTTGCTCATCCCTAGAGTGGGTCCTCTTACCTTTTTTCTGGTCTAGGACACATTTCAGACTAACCACAAGTGGTAGTAATAAAACTGAAATATCCATTCTGCATGTCAACCATGTAATCATTGTGGCTTTGACAGAATTAATTTTTGGTCCAGCCTGCATCCAAACCTAAACCCCTCAATTTGGATGTTGTATATCCCCCAAACTAAGCAAGATATCGAAAACATTTATTCCTTATTATCGAGTTTTTTCGTCGTGTTACATAAGAATCCATCATTAAATTTGACTTTTGCGAAATGTTTCTTCTGCATTTCAACTCAGACACCTCACTTTTGAGACAGTATATCTCGAGAACTAGGTGAAATATCGAAAAATTTTACTCTTTATTTTTTATTTGTCTCGTCTTTTTAAATAAAAATTCATCATAAAATTTGACTTTGAATAATTTTTTCTTCTGAATTTCAACCAAAACCATTTCACATTTGAGACAGAATATCTCGAAAACTAAGCAGGATATCAAAAAATTTTATTCTTCATTTTTTATTTGTCTCATCGAGTTACATAATAATCCATCACCAGATTGCGGCGTCACGTTTATCCTAGAGTCCCCTTGAGGTGTTTGTACATATTCCCCGTGTTTGTTGGGAAGCGGTCAAGCCCCCACCACTCCGGCCATGCCCCCCCACTCCTCCGCCGGCCTGCTTCACTCCCATGCGTGGTAAAGGTCTCTTGCGTCGTCTCCATATTATTCCTTCCTCCATGGTATTTCCAGCATTGAGATACTCTGTGGTCTTTGGTGAAACCAAAGAGTCGAGCTTAATCTCTGAATTTACATAGAAGCAACATTTGGAAACGGAGTATATTCCGAATTCATTAAATCGGGGGATTTAGATATACGATGTTACATTGATGCAGTTCAAATGGATGTAGCTGTAATATGATGGTGAGCCACCATTTAAACGAAATCTGGTAGTTAAAAAAAAGTGAGTACATGAATGGCAGCAAAGTCTATGTATACTGAGTTTAGCATTACATCGGAACCTACAAATATTGTCCTGTCGGTCTGAAATTTGGTACACACATTCCTTAGGCGATAATATGTGATTTAAAGTGTATATCGTAAGCTTCGAATATGTTGAAATGAGGAAAAATCACTCGAAATGTGGCTAGA
>JARYHS010011408.1:218051171-218088908 GCA_031002005.1 Vandiemenella viatica | reverse complement strand
AACTAATACTACTCTAGTAATAAATTTACATTTAAAATAATAGGGTATCTAATCCTAGTTTAAAATCTAAATTTCATAGCTTCATAAATAGAAAATAAATAAAATTAAAATTTCACCTAAAAATAATATAATTATATTCATAAACCTTAATAACTATTAACTAATAATTTTAAAATGCATTTATTGTATAACCGCGGATGCTGGCACAAACTTCTCCAATACTAAATACTAATACTAATTCCAAAATCACTTGATAATTAATTTAAATTACTGCCAACCGAACATTAAGTAAAAACCTCACATATAATATATAGAAAAATTTAAAATTAAAGCAAGAATCAAACTTTACTGAAAAAAAAACAAGAAAATAAATTATAAAACCAAATCATTATTCATATCAAATATTTAAAGAAATCATTATAAATTTAACTCACCTTAAATCAAATATAATTAGAATATCCAACTGCTAACAACAACAACACAATAAAAACTTTCTATATATATAAATATAAATTATAAGTGTATAATAGATTTTAGCTATAATACGTTTATAATTATATCAAATATTTAAAGAAATTATTATAAATTTAACTCACCTTAAATCAAATATAATTAGAATATCTAACCGCTGACAACAACAACACAATAAAAATTTGGGTGAACGCTCATTTTCTTGTGAAATTTGTGGAAACTCATTTACTGAGTCTGGGGATCTAAAACGTCACCGGATGATTCATTTGGTTTGAACGCCAATTTTCTTGTGATATTTGTGGAAAATCATTTTTACTGTCTGGAACTTTAAAACTTCATCAGCTTATTCATATGGGTGAACAGCGGTTTTCTTGTGATGTTTGTAGGAAATCATTTACAGAGTCTGGGGATCTTAAACGACATTGGCAGATACATTCGGGTGAACACCCATTTTCTCGTGATATTTGTGGAAAATCATTTACATTGTCTGGAACTTTAAAAAGACATCAGCTTATTCATTTGGGAGTAAGGCCGTTTTCTTGTGATATATGCAGAAAAAGTTTTATAGGGGCTTCTGATCTTAAATGGCATTAGTTATCTCATTGACGTGAAATCCTGAGTTCTTGTTACCATTGTGGAAAATAATTTACAGGGTCTGAGGATTATAAATATCATTAGCGGAATCAAGTCGACAAATGCCTATTTCCTTGTGACATTTGTGAAAAGTATTTAAACAGCTTAGTTGTCTTATTCAGCTAAATGTCAGTTTTCTTTTAATTTTGGTGCTATATATTTTGTATTTTCTTGAGATCTTCAAAACCATTACTCATTAATGCTGATTGGCTGTTTTGTTGTGAGATTTGTAAAGTTCTTATACACAATATTGGAATTATAAAAAGCCTGGTAAGATTGATTCATGGTGTTCCTTATATTCTAAAGTAGTCTTGTGTAAATCTGTTACTAGATATTATAGTTTTATATGAAGTTATGGGTTTTTATTGGTGTAATCATCAGTTTTCTTGAAATGTGCTAGTAAAATCATTACAGTGTTTGGGTAACTTATAAAACATCTGGTTTCATTTGGCACAGTGTTAATTTTCTTACGTTTTTTTTTTTCAGAAAATATCTTATATCTACAGTTCTTATACAATATAAGGAATTCAATCAGGTACACATCTTGTATTATCTTGGTTATGCAGGTGGAGCCACGTAGCTATATTTGAACCTAACGATTCTCCCATCTTAGTGTGGCTTTCATCACGTACACATCTTTTTTGTGATGTTTGTGGACAATTGTTTATTTGTTGTGATAATCTTTAGTAGCCTCAAATAATTCTTTCTGAAGAACATTTATTTTCATACATTATGCATGGCAAATCATTTATGTGTTTTGGTTACCTAAAATAATCTGAGGATATTCAGGCAAATAGCAGTTTCCTTGAAAATATTTTTCACACTTTAGACACCATTTGAAAATTTCATGGCTTGTTCATATTTAACTGTGAAATTCGTTAATAGTCTGTAATAATCAAACTATTCTTTCAGGTGAACAAATGTTTCCTTGTGATGTATGGTAAAATGTTTCTAATATTGGAGGAACTAAAAGAGATTTGAGAAATTGTAGTTTTACATATTTCATCTTCCAGATTTACAGAGAATAATGTGGGTTTTGTTCAGTCAATTGGGGGAATTTGAAATAGTTTCTTTTATTTTTATATTTTTTGTCATATTTGTTCCTTTTATCAAGCATGGAAATAGTTATTATAATCCAGATAAATATTGTCTGAAACTGTAGTTTTGTGGCTACAGTTGTAAAGTACTGCTATTTGCTCTGAATAAATTTATTTTCTGTTAATTTCTAGGATTACCTGTTGTCATAAATAATGTTTTTGTAAGATGTATATTTGTGTAATATTAATATAAGGAGTATTTCTGTTACCAATGTGCTTTAATGAGATTAGAAAAGTTTAAGTGTAGATACTGTCGGTCAGACTTATTACTTCAGCAGTTGTTTCTGTGACTCATAACCTTTGTATGAGCTATAAATATAATTAAATTTGTAGTCTATTCTGTGTCAAGAACATTTGTCTTCTTGGCAATTGTGAGGTAAATACAATTGTAAGATAATGTTTGACATTATCTCGTGAGGCTAGCCGAGTAATCAAGGTGCTACCTCACGATATTTCTGCGATCTAAGGATCTGTCGCCATCGACTAGTGTAGTACCTGATCCGTCGGAAGGCTGGTTCTCATAGCCTCCGAATGCGCGCGTGGCTGACGTGCGCGCAGCTGGTTGGCTGACTCGGTCAGTGCCTAGGTGGTGGAGGGGGTTTGTTTGCATTGGTAGGAGGCTGGTGTGGGTCAGTTGGTCTGTGGCCGCCGTGATGTGCTCTTGGGAACGCTGACGACGTATTACATTAATGATTTGCGTCTAAGCTTCGCTCAGCTGGTATCCACAGTCCTAGTTGACAAGGTTGTGAGTGGTGGTACTCCTTCTGTAAGAGTACTGTCCCAGAAGTTCCTGGTACGCGACAATATCCTGGTATTTTCACAATAGAAGCCATGGTGTTGTTCCATGCTATGTTCCGCTACCGTCGACTTTTGGCTCTGCCCCATACGCACGTGTCGGGCATGTTCAAGACATCGCTGGTTAATGCACCGTACTGTCTGGCCAATGTATCTCTTACTGCATTTACATGGAATGTTATAAACTCCCGGTGTTCGCAGCACCAGGTCGTCCTTGAGGGAGCGCAAGATGATCTTCAGCTTCGGTGGCAGCAGGAAGATGGCCTTAATCCCGTTTTTGGACAGAACTCTGCCAATCCTAGAAGTTGTAGGACCAGAGTATGTCAGGAAGGCTAGGCGATCCTGTGGCTCATTCTCGGTGTAATTAAGCCTGTGTCTCTGTTCTTGGAATGCCAATCTTATCTGACGCTCCTAGTACCCATTGCGTCTGAATGTCTGCTGTAGATAGTTACATTCAACCGGTAGGCTGTCAATGTCAAATATCGCTCGCGCCTGGTGTACCAGTGTGGTGAGCACCATATTGCGCTGTGCCGGATGGTGATTACTTGATTACTATGCACGTTCAGGTATAGGTCTTTGTGTGTAGGCTTCCTGTACACAGAGTGTCTGGTTTTCTTTCTATGAGAATGTCTAAGAAAGGAAGCCGGCCATTCTCTTCCACCTCCATCAACATGCAATCAGAAAGAGGGCAGACCATAAAAAGTGATTTTTAATAGTAGAGTAAAATGGGATGATTTACAAGTTAAAATAGCAATATCTATTGAATACTGGAGTAATCATATTGCCTTGCAAACCTAGGTTAGTGTAAGCATTTTAAAACCACTTAAAATATGTATAAAGTACACTGCATACTAAAATGGTTCTCTGGGCATGTTTATATTGCAAGGCATTAGCATTGGGCATTGTGAAATAAACACAATATGGACAAAACTAACTCTAATCTGGAGCTGGTGTAACGGAAGTAAATTTAGAGCTCTTCCCCTAATACACAGGGTTAAAGGCAAATATTGGTATACAGAATTAAAAAGTGAAAAAATATTTAATATAACAAATTAGTCAAAGTCATATTTCATAAGTGAACATTCTAGTGATATAAAGAAATTGTTTGACATAGGAAGAGTTTGTTGCTGCCATAGAAACAGGATTGCCCTGACATACTTGTGACATTAAACATCCGAGACTGTGAGGTGTCACCACTCGCGGATACGATGTAAACCTTCAATGAAAACACAATACCTTTGAGTGGTACCACAAACGGTTTTCATTCTTAAATGGAACCTACTGTTTATAAATAAATATTGGTCTTAAACATGATCTAAATTACAGTGATAAACTGTATACAAATTGTTACAATATTACCCAAATGGGTAATAAGTATATATCACTGGAAAAAAAAATGCCTCTTCCTAATACCACACACATGCAAATAACTTAACACTAAACTTGTGATGGTATTTACTGAATAACTAATAATTGTATTGTAAGAGCAATAAGAAGAAACTAACTGATGTAAAATAACTTATCAGTTAAGAAACAATTCATTTAATTTACAGGTTTACGTGTTCTATACAAATATGTCTCAATCACTACCTTCTACTATTCAGTATATATCTAATTATTTACAGTGCTTTGTCAGAACATCACATCTACAAAGCTTTGACTATAACAAGAGAGCATGACATTAATGGAAAAAACTATCAGACAACCAAGAAGTGGTTGAACCAACAGCTTCAATCATTGTCAACATATTGCTAATCAGACAAATTTAAATCAATGAAACAAACAGATTGACATAAATCACTGTAAGGCATTTGTAAAGTAAATGGCATTGCAATGATCAAATCATGTACATGTAACACAAACGAATAAACATCACAGTGTGGCCAAAAGCAGAGAAAAAAGTTTCCTGGATCGCTATGAAAAGATCTCCACAATGATGTATTATAACACGAAACAACTGCTTAAAAAACAATCAAATTCAACATAGTGAAATCCTTCAAAACAATAAGAAAAAGTTCTCTACAGCCATTTGCTGATACACTTCAAATGACAAAATACAACATGCGAATGACGCAAATCAAAAGCAACTTATACTGACGACACAGTCCCTATAATTGAACGTAAATTTGTTACTAAGGAAATTTAGCTGATTTATGATTGTTCAATATATACTGCCTTACCATTACACACTTTTTCACCGGGTGAATCAACAAAAATTTATTCTCCTGATGGTAATAAGCGAAATACGTCCTGAATGTCTCCACAAATATTTGAAAGAAAGAAAGATACCTCCTCTTTAATGTGTGTCATTTCTACTGCATCCATAACACTTTTTTACTTGTCTTTACACCGAAATAAAAAATACTGCAACAGCTTCTGCCACAAATCAGCTGATTAGAAACACACAAATTCAAAGATATTAAACGCTGAAATGAAACATTTCACACTTCATATTACTTGGGAGACCACTAACCGAAATGTAATTTACGCAATAAATGCATCTTATCGTGAGAGTATTGGTATTAATTTATATGAAACGCTATTTTTTTTTTTTTTTTACTGTGAAATTCCTAGGCTTGCATGTTGGTCATAAATTTATTGCAGACCCATTTTCGTTTCCTACAATTTCAGTATTAGGTGACCTTGGAGTGAACAAAAAACTGATTTTTTTACCCTATTTTAATACCTTTGTGTCATGTACATTAACCCTTTGTAGCATTTAAATCCATAGGTAAATAACATCCAGGGAGTAATAATAATCATTAGTGGGGCTAAAGCATGGAGCAAAGAAAAGAGAGGAGACCACGTAAGGGACCTTCTCCATGCAACGACGTGACGCCGAGAAGAGAGCGCTGGAGTGGGAGGTCGCCATATTGGTAGGGTCAAGAAACACGATGAATGTATACGGAACGGAAGAATTTCTTTGCTTTTAATCATCGCATTACTAAAAATGAAGTCTTATGGGGTCACATCTATAAATACCCTAATTGATATAACCTAACCTACAAACAGAATTTAAGAAAAACAACTGCCAAATAATTGTTGATAGGAATTTTGTATGCAGTATAAAACTTCTTTTTTCTGCCTACAGTCGCACCAAAAAAAAAAAAAAAAAAAAAAAAAAAAAAAAAAAAAAAAAAAAACCGGAAGAGGGTCATATTGCTATTTTGAAATCATTGAATAAATTCCTAGTACTCTTAAGGACTGACAAAAAATTTTCACTTTCTAGACATTTAATTCTAGATGTATCTTCATATGGGAACTTACTTGGTGCGAATCAGCGTAGTGAGTGAACGGTTTACCATCTGGCCTCACATTCGGGGGATGTGGGTTCGAATCACCGTGCAGCCACCTAGATTTGGGTTTTTGACAGTTGCCGAAAATCACTCCAGGTGAATGCCTGGATGGTTCTGTCAAAAGAGAATGGTCGAATTCCTTCCCATTCCTTGACACCTGCCTTTTCCCGCCTTTAATGACCTCAACGTCGACGAGATGTAAAGCCATAAGAAAAAAAGTTTTCCCCAAATCACTCCAGGTGAATCCCGGGATGGTTCTGTCAAACGACCATGGCTGAATTCCTTCCCAGCTGTTCTTATCCACCTCTAATGACCTCAACGTCGACGAGATGTACAGCAATAAGAAAAAAGTTTTCCACAAATCACTCCAGGTGAATGCCGGGATGGTTCCGTCAGTAGGTCATGGCCGAATTCATTCTCCCCCCTCCATTATTTTCCCACTTCTAATGGCCTAGACCCAAGAAAAGGGTTGATTGTTGAAGGCTTGAATGTTAATATCTTGACCTAACATTTTATAACAATCGCAACTGGGAAAAGCACATTGGGAATATGGTAGGAAAATTTTACAAAAGGGTGATAAGAGGATATTACAGAGAAGTTGCGGAATTGGATTATGAAACTCTGGTCAGACCATTGCTTGAATATGGTGGTGTAGTTTGGGATCCACATTCTAGGTATCAAACAGAGGATTTGGAGGGCATGCAAAGAGCAGCTGAATTAGTTAGTGCAAATTATTGCAGAAGTACAAGATCCGATATGATAAAAGCACTGTATTTGGAAGAAGGAGGGGAAGAGCATGCTGCGAGTGTTCAAGGCATATATTGGTGGTAGAATGTGAAAAGATATTGGTGGAATAATTAGTAGTAGTCTATGGAAGGGAAATGACAACGATATCCACAAGATGGCATTCTATTTCAAACATAAGGTAGTGGGTGTAGGTGTCAGGGATTTGAATAAATTAGCAAGTGATTAATAGTATACCAAAAATGATACAGAATTTAAAATTACAATTCGTCAATTGCAGAAGAATATGCAGGAGCATTAAACTCTCAAAGTATATAAGATAATTAAAAAAATAATAAGAGGGTAATTAGATTAGTAGCGGAATTGTGACTAGATCATGCGTTCCAATTCCACTTAAAATTATTTTTAAAAACAGGAATAGTCAATTTCTGTAGGTTTAATTCTTTAGAACTCATCATAAAAGAGCACAATTACCTCTTATATTTGCAATAATTCAAAGATCTCAACTACATCAATAAGTGTGTATTTCAAATATTAACCAAAAATGATTTGTTTTGAAAGAGGTTCAAATACAATACAATACATTCAATTTCCATTGATACCAATATAAGAGACTGGCTCTGTGGGATTTAGAAAGTTGTCAATTTACAGATAAACAATTGCATATTAAAAAAATACACACACCAGAAGATATATAGGCATAGCATACATAGTACATTAAACAACTGCATAGCAAAATAACACATTTACCAAAAGCTGTACACTCATAGCATACATGGTACGTTAACTATGTCACCTACATTTACACAAACTACTGGCAGTTTTTGAAAATGTATGTACAAAATGCTCCTCATTCAGTAATAAAATCTTAAAGAAAGAATTTATTGACTTTTAAACAAAATCAATCTTGTATATTTATTCCTAATGGAATTTCCTTTCTTTACATAGTTCTTGCCCCAGTAGCTAAAGCTAAGTGATAAATAATTTCTTATAACTGCCCTTATAAGCAGGGCTGTGTGGTTGTGGAACACACCTTGGTCTAGGGAGTGCTCATTGAGCTGACTGAATATATTTTCACTCAGTAATATTCGTACAACTACGGTTTCTGTTTTCAAAATATTTACTTCATTTTAAAAAATGTACAGACATTAGGGCGAACACTTCTACAGTACACTGTTTAAGAAAAAAACATTTGGTACTGCATTTTCTCTCAGTCTTGTTGATGACAGTGATGTTCTATCCATTTGATCTTCTCAAAAATGAGCTGAACATAAAAAACTGAAATTAGTTGGCATCCAATTTTGCCTCCTGCAAGCTTTGATCCATTTTGATCGTAGATATTCATTCTTTGGAAACCTGTATCAAAGAAAAATAGTCTATGTATTGGCTACACAGCAGTAGTTATTTTTAATATGAATAAGTAACAAAACGGTTTGTTCCTAAAGTCCTGAAATTTTGGTTTATGTTCAAAGAGATTATATTTACACATTCCATTTCAGTAATTTTAAAATCTTTGATGGGAAAGATTACAAAATCAAGAAAATTAGGTCTAGACCTATTTAAAAACAGAAGCAAGTCTTATATGAATTTTTTAAAAATAGCCTAGCAGAATGGTAAGGACTTTAAAACAATTGAAACCTTCAAAAGAATTCATGGCTTACTCAGAAGATATTGCAATGGTAGTGGATATCTATTTAAATTAGCCAGCAGCATTATTACCCTGGTGCCACAATCTGATGATGAATTCTTAAGGAACTCGATGAGACAAATCGAAAATATATATTGATATTTCGCTTAGTTCTCGAGATATAATGTCTCAAAAGTGAGGTGGTTAGATCGAAATGCAGCCTGGACCAAAAGAAAAACGAACTAGGCAAGATATTAAAAAAAAATTGTTCTTTACTTTCAATTAGTTTCTTTAAGTTACATAAGAATTCATAATCACGGTAATGATAGAAATGGCCAGTGCAATTATCTTGCTACCATATATGCTTTTTGTCTCGGCTCAATACGAGGCCATTAACCCGGCTCCTGGGGTGGTCAGAGCCTCCTTCTCTGTCTGCCACCGGAGTAAATCCTGTCCGGCGCGTCCTAATCTCGGGGGTGGGAGCTCTGCACTTTAGTAGGACGGAGTGTGGAGCGGCTAAGTCCGGCAGGGACCCAGTTCTGCGGGGTTTATCGCAGTCCCCTTGCCCAGGGTTACGGGTGAAGTCCTCAACGGCAACAACGGCGGAGAAGATCTTCGGTACGGCGCTGCTGGCGGATGAGACAACGGATCCGGGGTACGGTGGGCGACATTAGGGTTCTACCCGTCGGCAAGTCCTGTATGCGAGATGGCTCTGCACGTGGTGACCCGTTGCCCCTGAAGAACTAGCTGTCGAGGTCGAGAGGAAGTCACGAATGCTGGGCAAGTTCATGGCTTCTGACTACCGTCCCAGGCGATGTAGTGATGTGGAGAGTACACTCCACACGTACCTGTCAAGGTGCGGAAACAACACGGGGAGTCACAGTCACCGGTTATAAGCTCTGTGCTGATGGCCGTGCGCACGGGCGCCAGGGTGATTTCCGTAGGTGGGATAGTCCATTGTGGCTAATTGATCAGTTACCGCCCTCCTCAAGCTGGGCAGCCCCCAGCCAATTAGGTACTGATCCGCCCCTCATCTTGCGCTTCTATAGGTGTGTGGAGCAGCAAGCATGTCACAGTGCTTGTAACAACGATGAGAAAAGCAATCACCTGGCAAAAAGAAAAACAGTTATAAACCATATAAAAACCTGATAGCGACAACGAGATTCGCCTCGTGGAACGTGAGAACCATGTTACCGGGTTCTGACACCCCAACTGATGGCATCCCTGAACTGAGGAAAACTATCATTGACAGGGAACTGCTGCGTTTGCGAGTTGATATCGCTGCCTTGCAAGAGACTCGGCTTTCGGATGAGGGCACCGTTCGTGAACAAAATTACACCTTCTTCTGTAAGGGTAGAGACAATGGCGCAAAGCGAGAGCACGGGGTGGGCTTCGCAGTTCGCAACAGCTTGTCTAACTGCATTGAGGCACCCATCTTTGTTTCAGAGAGAATTATGTCCTTGAGAATAACAACTGCTTCTGGTCCCATAACCCTAATATCAGCTTATACACCTACATTAAAGGCCTCTCCAGAAGTTAAAGATTCTTTCTATGAAAGCTTACTTGCATGTCTAGCAAAAGTAAGTGTCTGTGACAAACTTTTTATTCTTGGTAATTTCAATGCAAGAATTGGCAGCAGTTCTGATAACTGGCCGGATTGTATTGGCCGCCATGGAATAGGAAACATAAATGAAAATAGGCAGCGTCTAATGGAACTATGCACATCACACTCCCTCTGCGTATGTAACACCTATTTTCAGAATAAGCCTGCTCACAAAGTGTCATGGAAACATCCAAGATCAGGTCACTAGCATCAGCTTGATTTTATCATCACTCGGAGGCGAGATTTACGTGACGTTCTCAATGCCAGAACCTATCACAGTGCAGACTGCAACACTGATCACTCTCTGATAATGGCCAAAACACGTATGATTCCAAAGAAGATCCATTCAGCGAAAAGCAACCGCCGCAAAATTATGTTTAATATCCCAGTCAATCATGATGATGCTTTACACAAACAATTCTCAGCCGAATTAAAAGAGAATCTCAGTCATGCTTTTCTGAGGGACACAGGTAGCGTCGAAGACATGTGGCTTCTAGCGAAAGAAAAACTTTTACAAACTGCTTTTAGAACCTTTGGGACAAAAGATGCGTCTCAGAATGACTGGTTTGCTGATTACCAGGACAAATTACGTCCATACATTGAGCACAAAAGAGCAGTTCATATAACACTTATAAACAGCACCCATGATCATGCCAATTTGGAATACAAAAAAGCTAAAGCAGATCTACAACGTATGAGTATTGGACAAACCTTTGAAAGTCCATACAGCAGTACCATGATAGCAGGGACTACCGAGGCATGTATCAAGGCATCAAGAGTGCAATCGGGCCCACAACCAGGAAACGTGCTTCCCTAAAAGGCTTAAATGGGGAACCTATTGTTGACAATCAGAAGCAGTTGGAAAGATGGTCAGAACACTACACCAACCTTTACTCCAGGGCAGTCAGCATAAAGCCTGAAGCACTGGACAGTTTACCTACTTATCCTACTGCATTAGAACTTGACGATTTACCTTCACAGGACGAACTTCATTTTTCAATGAAGAGACTCAAACTGGGAAAAAGTACAGGTCGTGACAACCTACCGGCCGAAATAATTAAACTTGATTGTGTTTTTCCGGTCATATATGAACTCCTAAAGCGGTGCTGGTATGAGGGTACAATACCACAGGACATGCGTGATGCAGATATTTTTACCCTTTATAAGGGCAAAGGTGATAGAGGCGATTGAAACAATTATAGAGGTATCTCCCTCCTCAGCATTGCTGGAAAAGCTATCGCTCGAGTCGTTTTGAGAAGACTGGAAACCCTCGCCTCACGTGTCTACTCCGAATCTCAGTACGGATTTCGCGCCGGCCGCTCCACGAGTGACATGATCTTCACTGTCCGCCAACTTCAAGAAAAATGCCGTGAACATCGTGTGCCTTTATACTTGGCTTTTGTCGATCTAACTAAAGCCTTTGATACTGTTAGCCGTACCGGCCTTTACGACATCCTGCACAAAATCGGCTGCCCACTTACGCTGCTGTCTTTAATAAAGGCCTTCCATGATAACATGAGAGGCTCTGTGATATTTAATGGCGAAGCTTCTGCATCCTTTAAAGTAAACCGCGGAGTACGACAGGGCTGTGTCTTAGCACCCACACTCTTTGGAATTTTCTTCTCTGTTCTACTCTTAGTAGCTTTTAAAAACTGTCACGTTGGAGTACATCTGCATACAAGGAGTGACGGTAAACTTTTTAATATAAGTCTATTGAGATCTACTAAAAAGCTTACTGAACTAATTGTTCGTGAACTTCTATAAGCTGACGATGCGGCTTTTATCGCTAATACCGAAGATGAGCTTCAGGAGGTTCTCACCAGATTTGATCATGCATGTCATCTGTTCTCGATGAGTGTCAATACCAAGAAGACGGTTGTCATGGTTCAGGGCACAGACCATCTTCCAAAAATAACATTGGAAGGAATCCCTCTTCAAGTAGTAGAACACTTTCATTATCTCGGCTCCATCACTACATCCAACCAGTCCATTCAAAAGGAGATTGACGCACGAAGTGGCAAAACCGCGACGACCTTTGGCAAGCTGTCCACACGTGTCTGGAGAAACTCCAAGCTAACTCTCTCCACCAAAATTCTAGTATATCAGACGTGTGTCCTGAGCATCTTACTGCACGCATCTGAGACGTGGTCCACTTCCGCTTGGCAAGAGAGACAGCTGAACGCGTTCCATATGCGCTGCCTGCAGGACAATACTTGGAGTCACGTGGCAGGACAAAATGAGCACTGAGAGTGTTCTGTCTACCACGAAGTGTCACAGTAATACTGTCACCCTAAAGCAAAGACGACTCCGCTGGCTTGGTCACGTCCATAGAATGGACCCTGAGAGACCACCACGGAAAGTCATGCTCCGTCAGATTGCTAATATCAAGAGACCTGTAGGGTGCCCGATGTTAAGGTTTAAGGACTCCTGCAAACATGATTTGGAGAGCTTCGGCATGCGCACTTCCGACTGGGAAGCTTGCGGCATCACGAGACCCTTATGGCGTCATCATATTACCATCGGCATGTCCAAATATGACAGAGCATGGTTGGATAAAATAAATCTGAAAAAGCTTCGTAACAGGGAAGTACATCCACCGGATCCCTCTTTCGTGTGCGATAGATGTGGCAAAATTTGTCGCGCCGCCATCGGACTATTAAAACACAAAAGAAGATGTGATGCACTCAACCAGAGTGATAGCTGAGTCGCTACAACTATCATCTGTGAAGATGCTGTGGCTAATATATATATATTCTTGAAGATCCTATTAAACACATCAAGAATAATAACTTTCCTATCTGGTCTGTTTGTGCAACCGTATGCAACACAAGCTGGCATTATAAAACATTTTGAAATGTTTGAAAATGAAATAATATCACAGCAGCAAACAGCTCAATGTTTTAGGAAATCTCTTATGGCCGCCACGCATGCGCAGTAGGAACCGAATGTGTACAGGAGGCTTCACAGATTTAGCGGTATCTCGCCTCCACTCTTCCTCCAGTGAGGAGTAGGTGGTCAGCTGAAGGAGGAAAGCAGGTGAACGTCAAAGAAACAGCAAAAGTAGATGGTGGAGAAGTTACACTCAAAGAATTTAGGATAAAAAAATTATTATAAGATGAAAGGGGTGACTGGTGTGTATTAAATTGCGTGATGTGCTACATACAGTTTCAATTAAATTAAAGAAAAGAAACTTGAATAACTAATAAAATTTCTTTGAAATTACAGGAATAATACTTTGGTCTGACAGTTACAGAAAATTGTCATGTGCTTGGAAGGATAGGGAACACCTTCAAGGATTGTAGACGAGGAAGGTGATGAGAGTGCTGGGAATGTACGGGGCATATATTGGTGATGGGACTTGGAAGGATATTGGTAGAAAAATATGGAACAGTGCTTGGAAGGGAAAAGATGACCATGACCACTAGCTGGCACTGGATTTCTTGCATAACGGAGTGAGAATATTTTCTTTTGTGGGTAAGGGTGTCAGGATTTGAAATAAATTACCAAGTGATGAACAATTTACCAAAAACGCTGAAGGAATTTAAAAATAAAATTTGTGAATAGCAAAAGAAGATGGAGAGAACTTAAACATTCAAATTATGTTATATACCGGTAATTAAAAAATAATAAGTGCTATTGAGATGATTAAGTGAATTGTCATCGGATAGTGTGCTCCATCGTAATTAAATTAATAATACTTAATGATAACATAGAAAGAAGATAAATGCTTCTATATTACACAGAATAAAGGTTTATACAGTTATAAGAACATAGAGGAATAGTTTGTTACTGATAAACTCAGTTAGGATGGACACATCAGACAAGTTGAAGGGAAAGATTTCAATGTCATGCATTCACTGGAGAAGTAATGTGTACTTAAGAATGTATATTTATTTTATTTCTGCTATTGCTTTCTAAGTAAAATTTCTTCATATATTCTTATTTTGTTATATGTATTATTCATCCGGACAAACTCCATCACTTCACTTATTATTTGTGGCATGTTATCATCGAAATCATTTATCCAAAATAAAATGTTCAACTGCACTGTCAACTGACCAACTGGATCAATAAATATTCGATTTTAACGACATTTTCATATCAAATAACAGCAGAGACATATATTTATAAATATTGGTGATTGTGTAGCCTATATTGTTATATCTATCGATACAACAAGGGGACGGCAATTAGCAATTTATTGAAGTATATGTTATTACGTACACTAAAAAAAATTGCAAACGAAATATTAAATTTTGTGGTTGCAGTTTCATTGTAATAAAATCGTTGACCATCAGCTGTGCTTAATATACGTTGTGCTTTTACTACAATGAATATTGGGTATTCGCTCTTCGAATCGTCAAAAGAAGGAGATATGGAGCCAATAAATGCTGTGTATATTATGGAGGAGGTAGGTTGCTCACTTTATATTTGTCTTTTGGAGTAGTACACAACATGCATACCTTATTACTGTACGACATCAGTATGTTCGCATCTTTCACTCGAGAATACTTGAAAATGATTGTTGTTATTTGTGTGGTTACTATGCTATTCTAAGTGGATTCATTGTACTCATTAATCTGTATAACAATAATCTTACGATGTTTAATCTCCGTTGAAGTGTGTCGTATTTTATCAACTGAAACGTGTGAGCAAATTCGTTTACACTAACTATGAATGTCGTATTGAAAAATTTAGTTCTTTTTCAAACGACACTTGTATCAATATATTAAACCGATTTGGAAATTTGTGCATTCATATTTAGAAAACTAAAGGCATAGAAATTGAGTACATGAACGTAATAAACTGTATACGTTTTGTACCTTGATTTCTACGAAGCCACTTTTTGATTACTGGAGATCGCGATACCGCGAGGAACGGGATTACTGGAGAACGCGATACCGGTAGAACTACTTTCCGCCGCGCAAAACAATGACGTCACAACATGGCGTCTATGACGTAAACACCATCCAACGCAGCAACAAATGTAACTAACGGGACAGCACGGGAACTAGGGGGTTATCTGGGCGGGGAACAAAAACAGTCAAAATATTAACGCATATAAAGGGTAAAAACCAAAAAATGGTATCGTCATCTCCAATAAACCCCCACCCGCCACACTGTATAACACGATACCACAACCTTGAAATCAAACATCACTTGAAAACTAAATTAGAACCCATGCAATCTAATAAAATTTTACACCAAAATCATGATATCCTAAGCACTTTCAAACCATCCGTTCTATTGGAAACGCGTTTCCGCTACATCAACATTAAATAACATACTTGTAATACTTCTACACACGAATTATCATCAAAGAATAATTACTTTATAATAAACCCTAAACCATTTTTTCCGACTGCAAAATTACGCACGAACAAACCGTACACCAATACAAAACAGATAAATCTACTTCGTAAATAATTACTAAATAAATCTTCCGTTAGACCATTATAAAATAATAATGCTAAATCCTAGAACAATTAAGATGTCCAATAATACCAAACTTTCTTCCGCCAGAAAAATTAAAAATTCGCGAAAACGTTGTCGCAAGAAACGAACGAGTAAAAAAATTACCAATTCACTAAACAAAAAACGTATTAACTTTTACAAACACATGAACACTCACCGTATCAGTAGCCAACTAACCTTACTAATTAAAAAACAAAAAGCAACTACAACACATAACCCACAATGTCTCATTAACCACCGACACTTATATCAAAACACTCACCAACATAAAATACCCCACAATCCACCACTAAAACTTCCCACAAACACAAGACCGAAAACACACCAATAACTATAAAGAACCAACTACAAACATACACTTTCACTACATTCATCCTAAATACACAAACAATGTCTCTTCAATCACATAACGGAAATCCATTTGCAAAATCTTCAACACCAATACCATCGATTCACAATTCTACCACCCAACACAAGTCACGAACAACACTCCATCATAACATAAACACATCCGCAATCCGACCAAACACTGACCGCGTATAAATACCCACAATATGTATCGACATCCAATATATATCGAAAATCTCAGATCGAATTCCTCCGCGCAGACACAATGTTATTGTACCGGAATCGCGATCTCCAGTACACCCACAACAACAACAGGAAAAGCCGTTCAAAGCTGCGCGCTGAATACTTACGTGACATATAGCTAGCTGTGACGTCAGCACTCCGCGCAGACACAATGTTATTGTACCGGAATCGCGATCTCCAGTACACCCACAACAACAGGAAAAGCCGTTCAAACCTGCGCGCTGAATACTTGCGTGACATATAGCTAGCTGTGACGTCAGTACTCCGCGCAGACACAATGTTATTGTACCGGAATCGCGATCTCCAGTACACCCACAACAACAACAGGAAAAGCCGTTCAAACCTGCGCGCTGAATACTTGCGTGACGTATAGCTAGCTGTGACGTCAGTACTCCGCGCAGACACAATGTTATTGTACCGGAATCGCGATCTCCAGTACACCCACAACAACAACAGGAAAAGCCGTTCAAAGCTGCGCGCTGAATACTTGCGTGACGTATAGCTAGCTGTGACGTCAGTACTCCGCGCAGACACAATGTTATTGTACCGGAATCGCGATCTCCAGTACACCCACAACAACAACAGGAAAAGCCGTTCAAACTGCGCGCTGAATACTTGCGTGACATATAGCTAGCTGTGACGTCAGCACTCCGCGCAGACACAATGTTATTGTACCGGAATCGCGATCTCCATACACCCACAACAACAACAGGAAAAGCCGTTCAAACCTGCGCGCTGAATACTTGCGTGACATATAGCTAGCTGTGACGTCAGCACTCCGCGCAGGACACAATGTTATTGTACCGGAATCGCGATCTCCAGTACACCACAACAACAACAGGAAAAGCCGTTCAAACCTGCGCGCTGAATACTTGCGTGACATATAGCTAGCTGTGACGTCAGCACTCCGCGCAGACACAATGTTATTGTACCGGAATCGCGATCTCCAGTACACCCACAACAACAACAGGAAAAGCCGTTCAAACCTGCGCGCTGAATACTTGCGTGACATATAGCTAGCTGTGACGTCAGCACTCCGCGCAGACACAATGTTATTGTACCGGAATCACGATCGTCCAGTACACCACAACAACAACAGGAAAAGCCGTTCAAACCTGCACGCTGAATACTTGCGTGACGTATAGCTAGCTGTGACGTCAGCACTCCGCGCAGACACAATGTTATTGTACCGGAATCGCGATCTCCAGTACACCCACAACAACAACAGGAAAAGCCGTTCAAACCTGCGCGCTGAATACTTGCGTGACATATAGCTAGCTGTGACGTCAGCACTCCGCGCAGACAACAATGTTATTGTACCGGAATCGCGATTCCAGTACACCCACAACAACAACAGGAAAAGCCGTTCAAACCTGCGCGCTGAATACTTGCGTGACATATAGCTAGCTGTGACGTCAGCACTCCGCGCAGACACAATGTTATTGTACCGGAATCGCGATCTCCAGTACACCCACAACAACAACAGGAAAAGCCGTTCAAACCTGCGCGCTGAATACTTGCGTGACATATAGCTAGCTGTGACGTCAGCACTCCGCGCAGACACAATGTTATTGTACCGGAATCGCGATCTCCAGTACACCCACAACAACAACAGGAAAAGCCGTTCAAACCTGCGCGCTGAATACTTGCGTGACATATAGCTAGCTGTGACGTCAGCACTCCGCGCAGACACAATGTTATTGTACCGGAATCGCGATCTCCAGTACACCCACAACAACAACAGGAAAGCCGTTCAAACCTGCGCGCTGAATACTTGCGTGACATATAGCTAGCTGTGACGTCAGCACTCCGCGCAGACACAATGTTATTGTACCGGAATCGCGATCTCCAGTACACCCACAACAACAACAGGAAAAGCCGTTCAAACCTGCGCGCTGAATACTTGCGTGACATATAGCTAGCTGTGACGTCAGCACTCCGCGCAGACACAATGTTTATTGTACCGGAATCGCGATCTCCAGTACACCCACAACAACAACAGGAAAAGCCGTTCAAACCTGCGCGCTGAATACTTGCGTGACATATAGCTAGCTGTGACGTCAGCACTCCGCGCAGACACAATGTTATTGTACCGGAATCGCGATCTCCAGTACACCCACAACAACAACAGGAAAAGCCGTTCAAACCTGCGCGCTGAATACTTGCGTGACATATAGCTAGCTGTGACGTCAGCACTCCGCGCAGACACAATGTTATTGTACCGGAATCGCGATCTCCAGTACACCCACAACAACAACAGGAAAAGCCGTTCAAACCTGCGCGCTGAATACTTGCGTGACATATAGCTAGCTGTGACGTCAGCACTCCGCGCAGACACAATGTTATTGTACCGGAATCGCGATCTCCAGTACACCCACAACAACAACAGGAAAAGCCGTTCAAACCTGCGCGCTGAATACTTGCGTGACATATAGCTAGCTGTGACGTCAGCACTCCGCGCAGACACAATGTTATTGTACCGGAATCAGCGATCTCCAGTACACCCACAACAACAACAGGAAAAGCCGTTCAAACCTGCGCGCTGAATACTTAGCGTGACATATAGCTAGCTGTGACGTCAGCACTCCGCGCAGACACAATGTTATTGTACCGGAATCGCGATCTCCAGTACACCCACAACAACAAACAGGAAAAGCCGTTCAAACCTGCGCGCTGAATACTTGCGTGACATATAGCTAGCTGTGACGTCAGCACTCCGCGCAGACACAATGTTATTGTACCGGAATCGCGATCTCCAGTACACCCACAACAACAACAGGAAAAGCCGTTCAAACCTGCGCGCTGAATACTTGCGTGACATATAGCTAGCTGTGACGTCAGCACTCCGCGCAGACACAATGTTATTGTACCGGAATCGCGATCTCCAGTACACCCACAACAACAACAGGAAAAGCCGTTCAAACCTGCGCGCTGAATACTTGCGTGACATATAGCTAGCTGTGACGTCAGCACTCCGCGCAGACACAATGTTATTGTACCGGAATCGCGATCTCCAGTACACCCACAACAACAGGAAAAGCCGTTCAAACCTGCGCGCTGAATACTTGCGTGACATATAGCTAGCTGTGACGTCAGCACTCCGCGCAGACACAATGTTATTGTACCGGAATCACGATCTCCAGTACACCCACAACAACAACAGGAAAAGCCGTTCAAACCTGCGCGCTGAATACTTGCGTGACATATAGCTAGCTGTGACGTCAGCACTCCCGCAGACACAATGTTATTGTACCGGAATCACGATCTCCAGTACACACCCACAACACAACAGGAAAAGCCGTTCAAACCTGCACGCTGAATACTTACGTGACATATAGCTAGCTGTGACGTCAGCACTCCGCGCAGACACAATGTTATTGTACCGGAATCGCGATCTCCAGTACACCCCGAGGAACAATACTGCAGTAGTCACACGCAAGACACCACTAGAAATACTTCTGAAGGATATTCGGCGCTTTCATGCTGGTGCAGTCTGTATAACAACCTAATTTCTGCTTCAAATTAATGGTCCAGGTTGTATCATAACTGAATTACTGCTTTAAAATAATACGTCGTACAGCAGTATTATGACGCCATTAGTGAATATTTATTGTAATGGAATCGCGATCTCAGGTACACCTGCCTCTGTTTGCTTAAGATTATCTGACAAACAGTATGCTGCTAATAACACACTCTGTTGATCAATGTTTAGTTGTTTTTTATTCTGATTAATGTACTAAGATGTGAAGCAAGTGCAGTGTATTAATAATTTATTAGGTGCATGGTTCTTAACAGATGGTGGTGATAGGGAGATAGCTATGTAAAATAAGAAGTAATTGTTTAAGTTTTCTTCACTGTGTAAGATACAATCAGTGTTTTAACTTAAGTTACTATGTGCTTATTGCTTCCAATTTTTAATTTGTGGCATTGTAAAGAGAGATATTTCTTCATATTCCTATAGAAACAATAAATTCATTTTTCATATATCCCAGTATAAGTGATTAGCTCTTAGTGATGTGAAAAATGAGTCAATTTAATAAAAATAATTAAATAATAAGATACATACTAGAAGAGACACTTAAATAGAGTAATACAGTATGTTAATAATAGCATCTAAATTTATTCAAGATACTGGCAATACTTTCACATATATCTTTGAAAGAAATTCTTCTGTGGAGTAATAAAATACATTCCTCAAAATAACACAATTGTTTTACGGGTTATTTTTCCGATTTGCAACTAAACAAATGCTTTTGATGGCAGACACGTTTCACCTTTATTTAAGGCATCTTCAGTGCCCTAGGTGAACATATATATATATACAATGATACTGTTTGATTTTTGTTCAGTTTTCTAATATTAGGTCTAATAACTAGGTACTTACAGTTTTATATCATGTTTTAACATGCGCAAGTTCGTGGTTCCATACCAGCTACTATTGCATTTGTTTATTTGCAAGTCGGGAAATAACCCATAAAACAGTTATCGTAGCAACCAAGGACCTGGGCCGAAAAAAATAACCAACCTATTAACACAATTGTGTATGGTTGATTATGTGTTTGAAGTTAAAAGATAACCACAAGTACTGTGTGCGCGAATAGACAATCTTAAAATTTTGATCCGTCAAGTTGGTATTTTGGGTTAATTATAGATCGCAATACTGCTAACACTACTTTCAGCCAAGCTGACAATAACAATATGAACACTACTGCCAATGTTTATGACAACATTATGTTGTTGGGTATGACGTTGCACAGGCAAGTTTAAATATTACTAAATGGATCTGCATGGAAAGTAATTTTCCCCCATCTTTGCAGGACAAATGACTTACAATATTTAAATAAAATTATATGACAAAATTTAAATTTTTTTCTATAGCTCTGTTATCAGAAGCTAAAATTCAACCCTTTCTTATATTTCTGTATCCAGATACCAAAATTATACACGTGGCTACAAGAATTTATAAAACATTTTGAAGTTGAAGCTGTAGATTTATTATGCAAATGAAACTTAGAAACTTCATTATATGTTTTTGAGATATTGTTATATTACTGTTGCAAAAGGACACAAGAAATTAACGCTAGCAGTGTATTTTCTACGACTTAATTGTGGATATATCTCACCACATAGAATTGTTTGAGGTGTTCGAGTGGTTTTGCTGTGTGCAAAAATTTTACAAAAATTTTCTCCTGGTTCAGGCCGTATTTCATCTTAACCACAGCCGCTAACGAGAACTGAATTTATTCAAGAAAATTAAAGTTTAGGGTGATATGATTTTTTACTGGCAACAGTATTGTCAGAAAGTGTTTACAGTGTTGTGGTGGTATCATGATCTATGTCAGAAAACCTTTCGGCTTAATTTTCGATAATAATACCAACAAGCTCATGTTTGTGGAATGAATATATCATCCAGTTTTCCATATCACAGAAAACCAATCATTTCTATGTCAATAACATGTGTGAGATTTATAAATGTGCATGCAGTTCCATGGTGATCCAGATA
Source organism: Vandiemenella viatica (assembly GCA_031002005.1). Taxonomy (NCBI): domain Eukaryota; kingdom Metazoa; phylum Arthropoda; class Insecta; order Orthoptera; family Morabidae; genus Vandiemenella; species Vandiemenella viatica. Next base: position 218,067,073 of record JARYHS010011408.1, on the reverse strand, counting down.
TACGGAGATTCGCTTAATTCTATGTAGCAATACCACTAATATTGAAAACTAGGATTGTTTACATAAATAGTTCTTGATATATTACATTTTGGTTTCCCTGTCTGGGAAAGTCCCTATTTTCCAAGCAGGTCCCCTAAATGATGTTTGTATTGAATACATCATGACCCAATGACTTTAGTTGACATACTGTGTGTGTACACATACGGAACCTAATGACCCGTTTATCTACTACTCAACTAGGCAGCTGCTGAAATATTTTGCTTTTGTTTGTCTGCGTAAATGTTTAGAATTACTACTAGTAATTATTTTTCATTTATAATTTGGTTATTCTTTTCAAGTCAAACATGAAAATATTCAAACTACAAGGTACAGTCACTTTTTTATTATAAAAATGGGGATCCGACAAAAAAAGTATGATCAATTAGGGTTCCAGTGGCCAAAAAAGGGGGGGGGGGGAAATGACTGCATTACAGAAATTGAAAATAAAGTTGTAGATGGGTATTACTAAATTTCGAATTTCAACACAACAGCATTCCTTCCTCTAGGGTGATACTCCAGTTGTTAATTACGAGAACTATTACATTTACACCCTGGACCAACAGATCACTGCTGGAACTAGTTTCTGAAGTATTTCTATTGGTGTCATATTGGTAAAAGCTGTATTATAATCAAATTGCAGTTTGAAAATAATGATCCAAGGTATATAAGCTTGAAAATAATGCATCTTCCCATTAGCTACCACACTATGATGACTCATTGGTCCATATGGAGGAATCTTTGTTGTAGCTGAATTTTTTACCGAGCATAGTGGGTGAGGGATTAATGCTCAGACCTCACATTAGAGAGGACGCCAGATTGAATCCTCATCGAGGACATCCAGATTTGGATTTTCCATGGTTTCCCCAAATCAATCCAGGCATATGCCAGGATGCTTCCTTCAAAAAGCCATGGCCAAATTCCTTTGCATTCCTTTAGCTTTTGTGGTTTCTTTTCATGAGATACTCTTTTAACAATGAATGTTTTTGTCTACGTTTCTGTGTTGAAATTTATATTTGTTCCAATTCGGTACTTTTATTTCTTCATTCTGAGTTTATATGAGGTTATCACGTATTTCTTATCCTATTTTCAGAATATGCTTGAAGACTTCGAACCAGAGGATTCAAAACCGGTGCCTGTTCTTGAAGGGTAAGGTCATTCTTTGTTATTAAACTCTTACCACTTGTTGATCTATGTCTCTGAAATGTGATGAGGACCTTCTACAGTGTGATATATAAATTAAATCAGTTTAACGTGCTCAGTGCTGGAATTTTACTATCTCCATGTTAGTATACTATTTTGGTTGAGGTTCAGATGATGCTAAATGATTAAATTATGTAGGGAAATTTAAAATTAATTAAGATAATTGATAATCAATACAAATTTTTCATTTCTCATTCTAAACTGCTTTATAGTTATCACTAGAGTTCAGATCTATAGGACAAGTCTTTTTTTTTTCCTGCCGTCTATATGAGCACTTATTAAACATTTATGATTGTATTTGATATAGCATATAAACTCATATTTAGGCCATTTTCATAATTTTGGTCATATTATGATAATGTTTTGTCATGTTATGAGGCAAAATCTGGTAATTTTTTTAATAGTACCAGGAATTCATTAAATCTAGATGAGAGGAATAAAGATATTTATTCACAGAACTGTACTCCTCTTATAAACTGAAAGAAAAAACTAAACTGTCACTGAATTGGTCAGAATTCTCCAATCAAGACTTGAATTTATACGTTATTGTCACTCTATGAACATAATGTTCCACCCGCCTTTTTAATCTCGACAGTGTAGCAGTGTCAATCAGTGTCTCAATGAAATACTTTTGAAAATAATCCTGAGTCATCTTTAAATCTGCAGTGGATCACTGAGTACCGACATGCCAAAAACAATTTTTTATTATTTTGAAAATGCAAAGAGACAGAATTACATAAAAGAATTTGGAGAGAAGTATTTTAGTACATATGAGAGGGTGCTTTTCTGTAAACTATGTGAAATTAAAGTGACTTCAACAAAAAAATTGAAAATTTAAATACCCATTGGTGCAGTGAGTTAAAATAATGCTGTCTACATGAAAGTAATACTATTAGATAAAATAAAAAATGTATAATTGAGTGTATTTTGATGTATAGTGAATTTAAATTTTTGGTTATATTTTGTTGTTTTTAGGTCATATTTACCCATTTTTAAGGGCATATTTGCCTTTATATTTCTCTATTTTGTTTTTTGTAAAGATCTGAAGCCTAGTTCACTGATAACATATTTTTTCATGCTGTGTTACTTTTTTATATTAAGTACCTTAAATAATTTGTGCTACGTGAGGATAGCAAAGCAATTATATTGATATTGCTGTTACTTTGTCACCTGAATGAGGCAGCTGGTTTATCATTAAATTGTGGCTCCAACATATCAGTTCTGGTGCTGTTGAAGTATCTCTATTCCTGTTTTCTGTTCTAAATCCCATAATAGTGAACCATAACCTCAGCCCTGTATGAATGAATTCTTTGCTCAGAACTCTATGTGCGGTCTGTTCTGCCATCTCATACAAGCAGTTCGCTATCACCGGCAGTGTCTGGAAGTACAGCACCAACTTCTTGTACATTACATCGCTTCCAGCCATACAAATCGTGTGGGCCTTTATAGATTGCCAATGCCCTTTTGATGGCCACAAAAATAATTACTATATGATTTTAGGATCTGTTTCCAATTGTTTATTTTGACCAGTTTATGACCTTTGCTATTGACCTTGGCATTTAAAATGGCTGTTAATATGAAGTTTTTTCTCTTCTGTTCAATGTGATTTTGAATTTTAATATTTTGTATTTTCTCTTGGGCCTTTTAATAAGCAGGCTAGCCAGTATGGATTGGCTACAAATGATTGTTTTAATCTAATTTCTTTAAAATTATAAACACACATTGATACCATCATCATCTAGGGCAGCTTCTAGCCTCACCACTGCTTCCTGTCTAACCACCTTCCTCTCTTCTTCTACTGTCGCCCAATCTCCTCCTCTTTCCTCCACACATTTCTTAACACCTTTAACCCATCTGTCTCTCTTCTTTTTCAGTTCCATCTCTAGCATCTTCTGTTGTAACTTCTCCTCTCCCATTCCTCTTTATATCTGAATACCACTGTAAACTAGATTTTTCTGTTCTCTGTTGTGGCGGTTCTTCATTTATCATCTCCCTGATTCTCTCATTCCTCATTCTGTCTCTTCTTGTTACTCCTACTCCTCGGAAATTTCATTTCCACATATTGTATTCTCTGTTTGTCTCTCTCCTTCATCATCCTGGTTTCCAACCCATATGTTAAAATTGGTACAAAGTATTTTTTATGGATTGCCTCTTTGCTCCTTTGCACAACATCCCTACTCCATACCAGACTTATAATACTCTTAAAAAAATCCTTCTGCGCCTCTTTGTCTTTCATTTATTTCCTTCCTGTTCCCACCAACTTCAATCCATCTTCCCAAATATTTGAAACATTCCACTCTATTTCCTTGCTCTCCTCTAAGTGACGTGCCTATGTCTATCCTGTTCTTCTTTCTTGTCATCACCACTTCACTTTTGCTTGTAGAGAACTTCATGCCATAAGCTGCAACTGGCTCTCTCTCAAAGATCAGGCTGATCCTGCACCTCTCTTTCATCCTCCCATCAACTAACAGGGCATCTGCAAATAGCATTGCTATTTTTTCCTTCTGCATATCACCCAAAAATCAATCCTAATGAAAACATCCATCTATAAGCCTGTACAAGATAGCAGATAATATTATCACCAATTGCCAAAAGACCTTGACTTTCACTCCAGCCAGAATCCTTTGTGTTTATTGTTGTATTCATCATTGTTATGACAATTTCATCCTCTTTCACTCAGGGATACTACATCTTTTTTGATAATACTACATGTCCTGTTTCTTCCTCCAGCTTATGGTCTGCTAAGAGAATTAAAGTTAATTTAGCCACTGTATCTCTTTCATTTGTTTCCCATGGTTTCCCCAAATCACACCAGGTGAATGCCGGGATGCTTCCTTCAATAAATGCCATGGTCAAATTACCGTTCCTTGCCCCAAGTCCCATCCCACCTCTAATTACCTAAATGTCAATGAGGCTTAAAGCCATAAGTAAAAAAAAAATGTTAAATAAAATACTCTCTCTCATTTGTTATTAGTATTACTACTGGAAAGTTCAGTATATTATAATTTGTCTCTTGTCTTTAGGATTTGCAAGGATAATTCTCAATATGAGTTAAAAACATATATTTTCCATTATAATTTTTTCCAATGCTATGCTAATTTAATTGTACCCTCTGCAATTATACAGATCTTGGAATATTTAGTAAGTTTTATTTGCTTATATAAAATAGTTATAACTATCATTGTAGTATCATCTACTTATTCCTTATATGAGTGTCATTCAATAAGTAATGCCCTATTTTTTTTCTTATTCAAAAGTGAGTGGTCTGGTGGATCAGTGGTTAAGGTGTCTGACTGGAGATCAAAAGGTCCCCAGTTCAAATCCCTGTCTCAGTGGGGATTTTCATAGGCACTTAACCCTGCCTTTACCTCTGGCACAGCATGCTGTATAATGTGAAGTACACCAGAACGCTTCCGTGGTTCGGATTCCTCGTTAAACTGTAGGTTCCCTGTACCCGGTAGGATTGCCGGGTTAGGTTAAGGCAGCTACGACAGGGGCGGAATGTGCAGCCTGTACAAACCCTGTCACCAGGTCATTCCAACCACACGAAATTATTATTGTTATTCAAAAGTGTTAAAATTTGGTGAAAATATAGCTACATGTTTCCGCTACACATTAAATTTAATATACTGCATCTGTGCTATGTTGAACCATTTACCCATTACTGTTAAAATTTAAAATTAACATCATACAGATACTGAACAGTGCATTTTATCAACTTCTTTGAGGTTTAAATCTAGAAGAATTTATTAATTTACTAATGCATTCATATATCTCATTTATTAGTTTTATTATTGGTAATATATTTTATTTATTTTTTAGTTCTATATCTTTTTCTAAAGGTACTGTGTTCAGTTTCCTTAATAATTTAAAATAAGTGAGTATTTAGTAGGAGGAATAGCATTGTTGAGATTACTTGTTAATCTCATTGACACAGCAAAGTCCCCTGTGTAAACATTGTTTTCAGGGCCCTATCTGGGAGAAGATCTCTAGAGACTGCTACATAACTTGTACAATGATCATTTCAAAAATATAATTTTCCTATATTCTTTCTTAAAGTCTGTGGCAACTACATCTAAGGGGAAGTATTCTAATTAGTTACCAAAGTTTTATTTATATTTTTAATTCCTGTGTTACTCCTGTTTTTAAATAATTTTTTTCATGTTCTGTCTCCCATTGTAGGATCAGTTTTAAATTCCACTAGTGGTTAGCCTTTAGTTTTTTTTTTTTTTTTTTGTCGTTTTTTTTTTTTTTTTTGCCTTCAAAATTTTCTGATAAGAAAATATGTACTGTTTTATTAGTCTCAGAGTACTCATATTACCAATTAGTGTCTTTATTATTTTATATTAGATTTATCTTAATTTGTTTTCATCAATATAACATCATTAACCAATAATACTATAAAGTATATTGATATATCCTTTTATCTCCTGCGTTATGTTTGCTAATCATTTTGAAGTGTTGTTCTTACTCTGTACATGCAAGCACAATGGGCTTATATACAAATTTTATTTTGACTTACCAGCCTTCCTGAAATGGTTTAAGGTCGTTGCTGTTTTGTTCTTATAATGATATATTCTGCACCTTTATTTATTTAGGATTTGGCAAATTTAAATCACTCATGAAACTTAAAAAAGACACAGGCAAGTATATATTAAACTACCTAACAGAAATAGTTATAGCTTAACATGTAGTAAAGCTATCCGTCTAGAGAATATTGGTAATCCATTCAAGAAGTCTTTGGGATCACCCGGATATTATTTGAGGCTTCACTTTTTGGTGGAAAATTTAATTTGGAGACCCCTGTTGCTGTATACTATTGATAGTCTTCCATATTTGTATAAATTATCTGTGTATAATCACGATGGAATTGAAGTCTTACTATAGGTCATGATCAATTTGAAAATTTTTTGTGTTGGCAGAATTAAGATATTAACCTTGTATAGAGCTTTGATGACCAATGTTCACACCATCTGTTATTTCAGTTGAAGCTGTAAGCTGAAATTATTTGAAACTATCAGAGGGATGATTTAATGGATTTTAAACAATATTTTGCCAGAAGATTAATATCACAGGGAAAAATTACTTCAGTTCTTGATTTTAAGCTACAACTTTATAAGAAATTGTTTGCACATTGCTAACAGAACTATATAGAGCCATAATAATGTTACAGACTTGAATCAACCTGTCACCATTCTTTTGTTGTAATGGAGTTGAATGACTACTTTCTTTATTTGACTTTTGTTAATGCAAGTTAGAATACAGTATTCAGCTTCTAACAATTTTTAAATATCAGGTTTAGAGAACTTTTGTTGGTGCCCCCCCCCCCTCCTCCCACTGATGCATCTGTGAATTTTTCAAGCCAGATCCAAAGCTCGAGATTGCTGCCTGTTCAAAGATTAATCTGCCACCTTGGGCAGTAGAGCTAAAAGAAAAGGTCATTGTCTCATAATTTGCCATTTGCCACTCTTCCAAAAATGATTTTGCTACAAGTGTCCTAGTTTGCCCCCACCCCCAGATCAGGTACTGCCCACATGCAATTCCGTAATACTATTCTATATTATTATCTTATAGCATTTTCCTGCATAGATTTTAAAAAAGAGGAAATCTTATCACAGGATGCACTTGGAACGTAAGAGTTGATGTTTTATATTGTTATTTTTATAGGAAATTATAAATGTGTAGTTAGCTTCTATAGTGTTGAGATAAAACCACTGACATTTGCATTATTGAAATTTAGTATTATCTCCAAATGCAGTAATTCAGAATATTGATCACATCAGTTTAAAGCTTGTTCATAACTTTGAACTCTTTTTTTTTTTTCCCCTGAATGAGCAGAACATTTATGTATTAGTGTTAGGTATATTAGAATTGTGGAGCTCAAACATTATTGCTATTATCACTGACCCTTTAGGCAATCTGTTTTTTTTTTTTATTATTATTATTATTATTTTTCCCCCCTCGGCTTACACAAAAGTGTCTGTCTGAAATCATATTTCTGATTAGTTTCATCATACCCTGGCATCGATTACCTTTTATTAGTGGGCTCAGTAGTCCATTCTTCAAAGCCATGTTACAGACATTTAGTAGTAATGTGGTCCTGAAATCTGATCTCAATATGTGCATTTAGACTCACCACATGATCTATACAGCTTCTTTTGTACCTGAAGTGAGTTTGTTTGGGATCTGTTGGCACATCTGTTTGTGATGAGCTTTTTCAGAAGTTTCTAATAGCAGTTGTGAAGTGCCATAGCTCAGTATATCATTTGGCCGTTTCTTGATTTATTTGTCTTTAAAATGTTGATTTCTTTTTCTTTTCTTTTTTGCCTTAGAGCATTTCACATTACATAATTATTTGGTCTACTGTAATTGTGTCTATTATTGATTGTGCTAGATGACTAAAAATAAATATTTTAAAATATTCCAAATTGAAACTGTATTCAGCTATAGGCCAAGAAAAATTCAGCATAATTGTTCATCAATCCATTTGGTTATCATATCCATGAACTAAGTGTGAGAAAGAGGTTTTTTATAAAATTATCCAGTCTTCTCATTAAAATTTACACCTAAATATGTATTAATATTTGTTGCAATTAATAACACTGGAGTATTATAAAATCTTTTAATATATTTTTATGTTTTGTGGATGCAAGGTCTTTATAATTCAGTGCCTATTATCTATTGATGTGTATTGAAAGTTATTCTTATTATTTAGTTGATCAGGATGGGATTCTTTTATTCATCTGCTGATCAATTGTTTTTGTTTCTTTATTAATTCACTCCAAGGTTTGCTTTGCATACACTTAATAAATATAGAGAATCCATATTTTTTGTTTTAAAAACTGTGTGCTTGAATATACTACCTAGATAAAATACAGAAAATAAGTCCAGCACTGTAAGAGGAGGGTTACAATAATACAGAAAAATAAGATTGTCATAAATCTACAGTATTCCAGCTGATTATGTGTTTCTATATGAAGACATGTTGAAACATATAATGTGCTGTAAATAACGTCAGGAATTGGCTATCATTGGTTATTTTTATTTATTTATTTATCTTGTTCCATGGATCCCTGCTGAGGAAGTACCTCTGGGATGTGAAACATGTCATTGTTGATACATATGAGTCATATCATAGTATATATATATATATATATATATATACATATTTACAAATACAAGAAATAATAATAAACATACATTTTTGCAACTGAGTTTTGCAAACGTCATAATGAGTACAATTAATTATTTTCTTCAAATTCTTGAATGGAGTGGAAGGAGTTGCCAATAAGATAATCTCTAAGTTTTTGTTTGAATACATCTTTATTATCTGAAAGCTGTTTTATACGATTAGGTAGTTTATTAAACAGATGTATCCCAGAATAATTAACTCCTCTTTGTACTAATGACAGAGATGTTTGTGTTTTATGCAAGTTATTTCTGTTTCTTGTATTGAAACTGTGTACCTGTGAATTAGGTGTAAACAGGTTAAAATTTTCTATGACAAAGCTCATGAGAGAATATATATACTGAGAATACATTGTAAGAATATTGAGTTTCTTAAAGAGTTGTCTGCAAGAAGTTCTTGATTTTACCCTACTCAGAAACCTAATAGCTCTTTTCTGTGCTATGAAAACTTTTTTACTTTGTGAAGAGTTTCCCCAAAAAATTATGCCACATGACATTACTGAATGAAAATATGAGAGTACACCTGTTTCATTAATTCTAGATCTGCTGTTAGAGAAAGTGTTCGTATTGCGAAGGTGGCACTACTTAACTTTGCCAGTAGTGTAGTGATATGATCATGCCAACAGAGTTTCTGATCTATTTTAATACCAAGAAATTTTATACTCTCTGTTTCTAAGATTGTGTTGTTTTTATAGTTTATACATATATCTGGCTGTGCATAGTTTTTTGTTTTAAACCTAATATAATGTGTTTTTTCAAAATTTAATTTTAATGAATTTGCCTTAAACCAATTTGCTACTACTCTAAGTACTTCATTTACATTAAATTCTATAGTACTGTTTGGTGTTTTACGCACAGTCAGGTTATGTGTCATCTGCAAATAAAACACTCTTAACTTTGTCGGATAAATTTCCAGGAAGGTCATTGATGTATACCAGAAAGAGGAGGGGGACCTAAGACAGAGCCTTGTGGAATTCCATGTTTTATTTTCTCCCAGTCTTATGAAGCATCTTTACTTATTTTAGAATAAAAGAATTGGAAACTTTTTGCATTCGACTTTCCATGTATGATTTAAACCATTTACCTGCGGTCCCAAAAATACCATAGTATTCCATTTTTTTCAAAAGTAATTCATGATTTACACAGTCAAATGCTTTTGCAAGATCACAAAATATTCCTACAAGATTCATTTTATTATTCAGTTCCTCAAATGTGTTATTTAAAAATGAATATAAGCCATTTCTTTGGATGATTCTTTTTTTGAACCCAAATTGTGAATTAGTTAGGATATTATAGTGGATAACATGTTTTATTACTCTACTATACATGACTTTTTCAAAAACCTTTGAGAATGTTGAAAGTAATGAAATGGGACGATAGTTGTCTACACATGTTACTTCTCCTTTTTTAAATAATGGTTTTACAACAGCATATTTTAGTCTATCGGGAAAAACACCTTGTATTAAGGATTCATTACAAATGTGAGCAAGTACATGACTGATACAGTCTGAACATCTTTTCAGTAATTTACTTGAAATATTGTCATAGCTGGAAGAATTTTTAGGTTTTAATTGTTTAATGAGTTTATTTATTTCTGAGACTGTTACTGGTGGCAATTTCATCTCCACAAAGCTATTTGGGAAAGCAGTCTCAAGAAGCCTTAGAGCACTATGTGGGGATTGCTTTTCTATGCCTAATTTATCTACTACTGACGTAAAATGTTTGTTAAATATTTCACAAACTTCCCCTACTTCGCTATACACATAGTCCATTTTGTTCTATTTTTATGTCCTTAGAGTGATTTACAGTTTTTCCTGTTTCAGTCTTTATTATATTCCATATTGTTCTCATTTTACTGTCTGAATTTTCTATTTTCGCCGATATGTACCTGTTCTTGGCCTTCCTTATTACATTTCTTAGTATTTTAGAATAAAGTTTATAGTGAACTTTCAGCGCATAGTTATCCGATTCTCTTCATTTTCAAATAAAGGTCCCTCTTTGTTTTACTAGAGATTCTAATACCCTTTGTTATCCTTCCCATGCCCAGTTCATTGTTTGGAGTGTTGAGAATTTTCCTTTTTTTGAAACTACCTTCAAAAAGTGTTAGAAATATATTCAGAAAGGAATCAAATTTCTCATTAACACCCTGCGCATTATATACTTCTAACCAGTTTTCATTGTTTAAGGTATCTATGAAGTGTTTTATATTATTTTCACTAATATTTCTTCTATAAACCCAGCTTTTCTTTATCTGTTTAACAGTGTTCCTGGACTCGATACATAATAGCTGGGCATCATGATCTGAGATACCATTTATTACTGGATGTATGCTGTAATTACTGCACTGAGAAATATCCATAAAAAAAATTATCAATTGCAGTCCTGCTATTATTTTGTATTCTCGTAGGAAAATTTACAAGTGCTGTTAAGTTAAAAGACAACATCAAGGCTTCCATATCTAATCTATCATTGCTGTGATTCAGAAAGTCAACATTGAAATCTCCACATAATACTATTTGTTTGCTATTTGTAAAACTTAGTAGCAAAGACTCTAAATGAGATAAAAACAGTCTGAAATTACCTGAGGGGGGGCCTGTAAATTGCTATCACTATCAGCTCTTCCTTATCATATTCTAGTTTAGTAACACAACATTCAAAGTGTTGTTCTATACAATACTTACTTACAACTACACTACTGCATTCAATATTATTTTTAACAAAAATGGCAACTCCCCCTTTCTCCATTTTACATCTGCAGAAATGAGAGCTTAATTTTACGTTCAATACTTACATCACTTTCAATCTCAGTATTACTTTCAGATGTAATGTTAAAATTTTTTAATGGAACACAATTTTCTTGAGAAAATGATGTTGCCTGTTCGATCGGTTCAGGTATTCTAATCTGGTCAGGTATAAGAGTAGCTGCTGGAAATGAAGACTGTGAAAAACATGACAGTGGTTCAATAGATTGTCTATTAAGGTTAGGTATCGATGAATACGTTGCACATAGGTCCTCTGTAGCATTTGATGATTTCTTTTTTGGAGGCAGGCTTTGTTGTAGATTTGGATTTGTAATATTTTTTCATCAATCCTGTAAATGACTTATAACATTCTCTATGATAACCACTTTCAAATAATTCAGCTGGAAAAACAACATCTTTAAATTTCAGATTATGATCCTTTCTAAGTTTTAAAATTTGTTGGCACTTTGTTAACGTCTCTTCAGTAAACAATATTAAATTCTCATTAGAATTGTTACAAAAAACACAATTTAATAACTCTGCCATGATATATTTTTAAACACTACAATTATTTAAATTTTTATTTCACTCACTCGAAATGTCAACTTAATAGCAGAAGCATGACCAGAGACTGAAAAAACGTTACACACAAATATAATCACAGGGTACACCATGAGTATAAGACACAAAGATATCTCACTCGCGCTCATGCGCATGAATAGTGGCCACGCGCTCATATACAGAACGGAACATTTATCGTGTCTGGCAGGAACTTTGGCCCATCGGATTGGTCTGGCTGCTTACAAAATGTCTTGAAATAGTACCCCGAGCAACATATATACAATTCAGGCTTGCTAGTATGACGTAGTTTACCTCCTTTTTTTACGACCTTTAAAGCGTCTGGCTCAAGTCATGGAGGAAGGAATTATAATGGAGGAGAAGTGACGTTAAATCGGTGAAGCAAGCACTAAACCTCTCCCGCATGGTGGCAGCACCGGCAGCGACCATATGGCGCTTCCCAACAATTAAGGTGTTCACATAGTGGTAGATGCAGTGATTATTTCATTTAGTATTGTGTATAAGTGTTTAAAAATGCCAGCTTGTGTTGCGTACGGTTGCACAAATAGGCCAGACAGGAAAGAACCTGGAATATCATTTCATAAGTAAGTTGAATTGTAATTATCGTTGTTGAAGTGAGCGGTAGACACCGCAAACTTTGCAGCACGTCTATAAATATTTAGTCATAGCTCTCAATGGGATGACTTTGTTCTCAAATTTTTCTTGGTGTAGTGTAGAAAATCAGCAAACTTGCTATTTTGCACATAATAGACTAGCATTATTTTTTAACGAGTGTTTAAAATGAGATTTAAAGGGGCGTGTTTTACTTCGCGATTCAGTGAATTTACTATTACGATTTCTTTCGTCACGTTGCTGATTATACTGACAATGGATGATGAAATTAACTGTTATGTGAGAAGCTGTGAGTTTTATTAATTTTTTAAATAGCTATTTCAGGCCATTGACTTAGGTTATTTTTAAAGCTTCATATAAGACTTGTTTCTGTTTGTAAATACGTCTATACCTATTTTTACCGATTTTGAAATCTTTCTCATCTATTTATGTCGAAACAGGTTCATGCAGAAATAAAAATGGGCTTCATAAATAAAGAAGTTATTGGCCTTTGAACAAAATCAATTTGGGGAATGTGTTTCTAATTTAGTCTCTTTTTTTTGTACAACATTCTCCCCCCCTCCCCCCCCCGTATCTAAATCTAACTGAGAGATAATTTTTTTTACAATTGTCCTAATAAGTAGGGCTGTGAAATTAGACAACACATCTTGATCAAGAGAATGTTCATTAAGGTGACTGAATAAACATTTTATTTCTGGTACCAGCCTACAAAATGTCTGGGTTGCTCATCCCTAGAGTGGGTCCTCTTACTTTTTTTCTGGTCTAGGACACATTTCAGACTAACCACAAGTGGTAGTAATAAAACTGAAATATCCATTCTGCATGTCAACCATGTAATCATTGTGGCTTTGACAGAATTAATTTTTGGTGCAGCCTGCATCCATACCTAAACCCCTCAATTTGGATGTTGTATATCCCCCAAACTAAGCAAGATATAGAAAACATTTATTCCTTATTATCGAGTTTTTTCGTCGTGTTACATAAGAATCCATCATTAAATTTGACTTTTGCGAAATTTTTCTTCTGCATTTCAACTCAAGACACCTCACTTTTGAGACAGTATATCTCGAGAACTAGGTGAAATATCGAAAAATTTTACTCTTTATTTTTTATTTGTCTCGTCTTTTTAAATAAAAATTCATCATAAAATTTGACCTTGAATAATTTTTTCTTCTGAATTTCAACCAAAACCATTTCACATTTGAGACAGAATATCTCGAAAACTAAGCAGGATATCAAAAAATTGTATTCTTCATTTTTTATTTGTCTCATAGAGTTACATAATAATCCATCACCAGATTGCGGCGTCACGTTTATCCTAGAGTCCCCTTGAGGTGTTTGTACATATTCCCCGTGTTTGTTGGGAAGCGGTCAAGCCCCCACCACTCCGGCCATGCCCCCCCACTCCTCCGCCGGCCTGCTTCACTCCCATGCGTGGTAAAGGTCTCTTGCGTCGTCTCCATATTATTCCTTCCTCCATGGCTCAAGTAATGGCCCACAGGAAGTGTCTGGCAATAATGAATGTTGGTTTTTAACAATATCCTGTAAAACATATATAAAAACCAGCTTTGCTAAAATGACGTAGGTTAGCAAGATTTTTTGGGCCCTTTAGTACCCGCTACCTCTGAAAGGGCCCCACTTCCATGCTGGCGAGTACGCATACGTTCTTAACTACATATTACTCTACTCATCCTCAAAATTTCAGCTTTGCTAAAATGACGTAGGTCTGGGGGCTCTGGGATCTTGAGCTAATATTATATATTGTGTGATTTGAAACAGAGATTATGTAGAACGTACCAAATATTCCTTCCTCCATAGAGCATACGTGGCATGGAGGATTCCTTCCTCCATGATACGTGGTGTACTTCAGCTTTTGATCTCTGCATTTAATCGTTTTACGTCATAGTAATATGTTGACATTTTTAAATGAGACAAGTGGCATTATTGTTAGGGTTAAGTAGTTTCATCGTGGTGATGTTTGATGTGACAATTCTTGAAAAGAACATCACAGAAATCTTTGAAAGTAGTTAATTTCTTAATGATGTATTTTTAACAGATATGTGCGGTTCCGCTGAATGTTACAAAGTGCAGACGTTGAGATTATGAGTTGAGATTATTCTATGCACATCTGTTACAGACGGTTTTAGAATGACAAAGTTGATGGAATGGATACTTGGTATTGGCATCTTCACTGCTATCTGGGGTGCCATTGTCACCCATCAAGTCCGTTCTAAATTTTTCGATGACTGGATGCACATAATTACGCCGCTGCCGGTTTTACTGGTGTTATGCTTTGGGGTATGAATAGCAACTCACAATTCGTCAACTTAAGTAATGACAGTCATAAGTAATAACTAACCTTTTACTGTTAAGTTTATAATGTTTTATTTAGGTTATCTTTTCATACACTTGCTTTGATAAGTTGACAGAACCTATACACTGAACAATCTGAATTGACAAACGTCCATAGGGAAAATAACAGTGATAAATTTGAAGATACTTAATCTGAATGAATTTGTTCATATGGTTAATGGAAGTAATTGGTTTTTTTTTATGATAAAGATAATAATGTAATTAATAATGCACTTATTGTCTGATAGAAATATTCTGCAATTTTTACTTGTGTTTTCAAGCCCATTGTTATTTGATGGATCAGTTATGACAGGAGAAATGAGTGGCAAACTGAAACGGGATTACTGGCGATCGCGATTCCGCCAGGAGTTGTCATCATAATACTGCAGTGGTCAAACGCAAGACTCCACTATAAACTCTTCCCGAAATACATTTAACCGTTTCACGCTGGTCCAGGCTGTATTACAACCTAATTTGTGCTTGAAAATAATGGTCCAGGCTGTATTACAGCGGAATTACTGCTTGAGAATAATAAATCTTGCGACTGACTACAGCAGTATTCCAACGATATTACTGTATGTTGTTGTAGCGGAATCGCGATCTCCAGTAGACCCACTGAAACTATGTCGCCAGGTCGTAAGACAGGAAGAATTTACTTTTTCTTAGCCAAAAATAAGTGGTAGTGTCCGTTTGCGCAACATAGCCAATTTTCTTATGCGATAAATAAAAAATGAGAGATTAAAATACGATGCAAGAAAATTGTGTGGCTTTATGGAGAAATTGTTGAGAATGTTCTTAGCTTTGTAATTGAAATGCAACAGTTTTCTTTTAATTAATTGGATTGCTTGAAATAATTGTGGCACTGCTACTTCTTGATGGGTTCTCAGATGACTTGAGGGGTAATATCAAGATGGGGATACCGTCGCGGCCTCGCGTAGTAAACACATAGATCACGTAGTGTATATGACATCATTGTAATGTATTCAGTCTGCACGTACCAACACTGTAACAGCTATAGATATGATCTGAAAATTTGATATCTGCAATATCGTGTGTTATGGTTACGTTTCACTTTGGTCCAGGCTGCATTACGACCGAAACGCATATTTATAAAATATGATTTCGTCAATCATCTTTTGAGTTTATGTTGTAATTTAGCCTGGACCATACGTCACAATGATGTCATATATA
>JARYHS010011408.1:218017778-218050171 GCA_031002005.1 Vandiemenella viatica | reverse complement strand
TTGCCCCTGCAGAACTAGCTGTCGAGGTCGAGAGGAAGTCACGAATGCTGGGCAAGTTCATGGCTACTAACTACCGTCCCAGGAGATGCAGTGACGTGGAGAGGATACTTCACACGTACCTGTCAAGGTGCGGAAACAACACGGGGAGTCACAGTCACCGGTTATAAGCTCTGTGCTGATGGCCGTGCGCACGCGCGCCAGGGGTGATTTCCGTCGGTGGGATAGTCCATTGTGGCTAATTGATCAGTTACCGCCCGCCTCAAGCTGGGCAGCCCCCAGCCAATTAGGAACTGCGCTTCTATAGGTGTGTGGAGCAGCAAGCATGTCACAGTGCTTGTAACAACGATGAGAAAAGCAATCACCTGGCAAAAAGAAAAACAGTTATAAACCGTATAAATACCTGATAAAGACAACGAGATTCGCCTCGTAGAATGTGAGAACCATGTTACTGGGATCTGACACCCTAACTGATGGCATCCCTGAACTTAGGAAAACATCTATCATCGACAGGGAACTGCTGCGTTTGCGAGTTGATATCGCTGCCTTGCAAGAGACTCGACTTTCGGATGAGGGCACCGTTCGTGAACAAAATTACACCTTCTTCTGGAAGGGTAGAGACAATGGCGCAAAGCGAGAGCACGGGGTGGGCTTCGCTGTTCGCAACAGCTTGTCCAACTGCATTGAGGCACCCATCTGTGTTTCAGAGAGAATTATGTCCTTGAGAATAACAACTGCTTCGGGTCCCATAACCCTAATATCAGCTTATGCACCTACATTAAAGGCCTCTCCAGAAGTTAAAGATTCTTTCTATGAAAGCATACGTGCATGTCTAGCAAAAGTACGTGTCTCTGACAAACTTTTTATTCTTGGTGATTTCAATGCAAGAATTGGCAGCAGTTCTGACAACTGGCCGGATTGTATCGGCCGCCATGGAATAGGAAACATAAATGAAAATGGGCAGCGTCTATTGGAACTATGCACATCACATTCCCTCTGCGTATATAACACCTATTTTCAGAATAAGCCTGCTCACAAAGTGTCATGGAAACATCCAAGATCGGGTCACTGGCATCAGCTTGATTTTATCATCACTCGGAGGCGTGATTTGCGTGACGTTCTCAATGCCAGAACCTATCACAGTGCAGACTGCGACACTGACCACTCTCTGGCAATGGCCAAAACACGTATGATTCCAAAGAAGATCCATTCAGCCAAAAGCAACCGCCGCAAAATTAAGTTTAATATCCCAGTCAATCATGATGATGCTTTACACAAACAATTCTCAGCCGAAGTAAAAGAGAAACTCAGTCATGTTTTACTGAGGGACACAGGTAGCGCGGAAGACATGTGGCTACTAGCGAAAGAAAAACTTTTACAAACTGCTTTAAGCACCTTTGGAACAAAAGATACGTCTCAGCATGACTGGTTTGCTGATTACGAGGACAAATTACGTCCATACATTGAGCACAAAAGAGCAGCTCATATAACACTTCTAAACATCCCTAGTGATCAAGCCAAGTTGGAATACAAAAAAGCTAAAGCAGATCTACAACGTATCACTCGCCGTTGCGTGAATGAGTATTGGACAAACCTCTGCAAGTCCATACAGCAGTACCATGGTAGCGGGGACTACCGAGGCATGTATCAAGGCATCAAGAGTGCAATCGGGCCCACAACCAGGAAACGTGCTGCCCTAAAAGACTTAAATGGGGAACCTATTGTTGACAAGCAGAGCAGTTGGAAAGATGGTCAGAACACTACACCAACCTTTACTCCAGGGCAGTCAGCATAAAGCCTGAAGCACTGGACAGTTTACCTACTTATCCTACTGCATTAGAACTTGATGATTTACCTTCACAGGACGAACTTCATTTTTCACTGAAGAGACTCAAACTGGAAAAAATTCAGGTCGTGACAACCTACCGGCCGAAATAATTAAACTTGATTGTGTTTTTCCGGTCATATATGAACTCTTAAAGCGGTGCTGGTATGAGGGTACAATACCACAGGACATGCGTGATGCAGATATATTTACCCCTTATAAGGACCGAGCGGGGCGGTGTAACGGTTAGCGTTCTCGCCTCGCATTCGGGAGGACGGCGGTTCGAATCCCCGTCCGGGCATCCAGATTTGGGTTTTCCATGGTTTCCCCAAATCACTCCAGGCAAATGCCGGGATGCTTCCTTCAAAAGGCCATGGCCGAATTCCTTCCCATTCCTTGCCCCCATCCTTGCCCCCCATCCTTTCCCGTCTCTAAAGACCTCGATGTTAAAAAGAGACGTAAAGCAGTTATATATATAAAAAAAACCTTATAAGGGCAAAGGTGATAGAGGCGATTGCAACAATTACAGAGGTATATCCCTCCTCAGCATTGCTGGAAAAGCTATCGCTCGAGCCATTTTGGAAGACTGGAAACCCTCGCCTCACGTGTCTACCCCGAATCTCAGTGCGGATTTCGCGCCGGCCGCACCACGAGTGACATGATCTTCACTGTCCTCCAACTTCAAGAAAAATGCCGTGAACATCGTATGCCTTTATACTTGGCTTTTGTTGATCTAAATAAAGCCTTTGATACTGTTAGCCGTACCGGCCTTTACGACATCCTGCACAAAATCGGCTGCCCACCTACGCTGTTGTCTTTAATAAAGGCCTTCCATGATAACATGAGAGGCTCTGTGATATTTAATGGCGAAGCTTCTGCATCATTTAAAGTAAACCGCGGTGTACGACAGGGCTGTGTCTTAGCGCCCACACACTTTAGAATTTTCTTCTCTGTTCTACTCTTAGTAGCTTTTAAAAACTGTCACGTTGGAGTACATCTGCATACAAGGAGTGACGGTAGACTTTTTAATATAAGTCTATTGAGATCTACTAAAAAGCTTACTGAACTAATTGTTCGTGAACTTCTATAAGCTGACGATGCGGCTTTTATCGCTAATACCGAAGATGAGCTTCAGGAGGTTCTCACCAGATTTGATCATGCATGTCATCTGTTCTCGATGAGTGTCAATACCAAAAGACGGTTGTCATGGTTCAGGGCTCAGACCATCTTCCAAAAATAATATTGGAAGGCATCCCTCTTCAAGTAGTAGAACACTTCCATTATCTCAGCTCCATCACTACATCCAACCAGTCCATTCAAAAGGAGATTGACGCACGAATTGGCAAAGCCGCGACGACCTTTGGCAAGCTGTCCACACGTGTCTGGAGAAACTCCAAGCTAACTCTCTCCACCAAAATTCTAGTATACCAGACGTGTGTCCTGAGCATCTTACTGCACGCATCTGAGACGTGGTCCACTTACGCCTGGCAAGAGAGACAGCTGAACGCTTTCCATATGCGCTGCCTGCGGACAATACTTGGAGTCACGTGGCAGGACAAAATGAGCAATGAGAGTGTTCTGTCTACCACGAAGTGTCACAGTATTACTGCCACCCTAAAACAAAGACGACTCCGCTGGCTTGGTCACGTCCATAGAATGGACCCTGAGAGACTACCACGGAAAGTCATGCTCAGTCAGATTGCTAATATCAAGAGCCCGATGTTAAGGTTTAAGGACTCCTAAACATGATTTGGAGAGCTTCGGCATGCGCACTTCCGACTGGGAAGCTTGCGGCATCACGAGACCCTTATGGCGTCATCATATTACCATCGGCATGTCCAAATATGACAGAGCATGTTGGATAAAATAAATCTGAAAAAGCTTCGTAACAGGGAAGTACATCCACCGGATCCCTCTTTCGTGTGCGATAGATGTGGCAAAATTTGTCGCGCCGCCATCGGACTATTAAACCACAGAAAAGATGTGATGCACTCAACCAGAGTGATAGCTGAGTCGCTACAACTATCATCTGTGAAGATGCTGTGGCCAATATATATATATTCTTGAAGATCCTATTAAACACTTCAAGAATAATAACTACAATGTGACTAACTTTCCTATCTGGTCTGTTTGTGCAACCGTATGCAACACAAGCTGGCATAATAAAACATTTTAAAATGTTTGAAAATGAAATATTATCACAGTAGCAAACACAATGCAAACAGCTCAATGTTTTAGGAAATCTCTTATGGCCGCCACGCATGCGCAGTTGGAACCGAATGTGTACAGGAGGCTTCACAGATTTAGCGGTATCTCGCCTCCACTCTTCCTCCAGTGAGGAGTAGGTGGTCAGCTGAAGGAGGAAAGCAGGTGAACGACAAACAACCAGCAAAAGTAGATGGTGGAGAAGTTACACTCAAAGAATTTAGGATAAAAAAATTATTATAAGATGAAAGGGGTGACTGGTGTGTATTAAATTGCGTGATGTGCTACATACAGTTTCAATTAAATTAAAGAAAAGAAACTTGAATAACTAATAAATTTTCTTTGAAATTCCAGGAATAATACTTTGGTCTGACAGTTACAGAAAATTGTCATGTGCTTGGAAGGATAGGGAACACCTTCAAGGATTGTAGACGAGGCAGGTGATGATAGTGCAGGGAATGTACGGGCATATATTGGTGATGGGACTTGGAAGGATATTGGTAGAAAAATAGGGAACAGTGCTTGGAAGGGAAAAGATGACCATGACCACTAGCTGGCACTGGATTTCTTGCATAACGCAGTAAATATTTTCTTTTGTGGGTAAGGGTGTCAGGATTTGAAATAAATTACCAAGTGATGAACAATTTACCAAAAACGCTGAAGGAATTTAAAAATAAAATTTGTGAATAGCAAAAGAAGATGGAGAGACCTAAACATTCAAATTATGTTATATAATTAAAAAATAAAAAGTGGTATTGAGATGATTAAGTGAATTGTCATCGGTAGTGTGCTCCATCGTAATTAAATTAATAATACTTAATGATAACATAGAAAGAAGATAAATGCTTGTATATTACACAGAATAAAGGTTTATACAGTTATAAGAACATGGAGGAATAGTTTGTTACTGATAAACTCAGTTAGGATGGACACATCAGACAAGTTGAAGGGAAAGATTTCAATGTCATGCATTCACTGGAGAAGTAATGTGTACTTAAGAATGTATATTTATTTTATTTCTGCTATTGCTTTCTAAGTAAAATTTCTTCATATATTCTTGTTTTTTATATGTATTATTCATCCGGACAAACTCCATCACTTCACTTATTATATGTGGCATCTTATCATCGAAATCATTTATCCAAAATAAAATGTTCAACTGCACTGTCAACTGACCAACTGGATCAATAAATGGGATTACTGGAGATCGCGATTCCGCCCGTTGTTGTCATCATTACACTAGTGTGTTCAAACGCAAGACTCCACTAGAAATTCTTTCCGAAATACATTTAACGGTTTCATGCTGGTCCAGGCTGTATTACAACCTAATTTCTGCTTGAAAATAATGGTCCAGGCTGTATTATAACGGAATAATTGCTTTATAATAATATTTTTTGTGACTGACTACAGAAGTATTCCAACGATATTACTGAATTTTGTTGTAGCGGAATCGCGATCTCCAGTAGACCCCAATAAATATTCGATTTTAACGACATTTTCATATGAAATAACAGCAGAGACATATATTTATAAATATTGGTGAATGTGTATATTGTTATATCTATCGATACAACAAGGGGACCGCAATTAGCAATTTATTGAAGTATATATTATTACGTACACTAACAAAAATTGCAAACCAAATATTACATTTTGTAGTTGCAGTTTCATTGTAATAAAATTGTTGACCATCAGCTGTGCTTAATCATGGAGGAAGGAATTATATGGAGGAGAAGTGACGTTAAATCGGTGAAGCAAGCACTAAACTCTCCCGCATGGTGGCAGCACCGGCAGCGACCATATGGCGCTTCCCAACAATTAAGGTGTTCACATGTGGTAGATGCAATGATTATTTCATTTAGTATTGTGTATAAGTGTTTAAAAATGCCAGCTTGTGTTGCGTACGGTTGCACAAATAGGCCAGACAGGAAAGAACCTGGAATATCATTTCATAAGTAAGTTGAATTGTAATTATTGTTGTTGAAGTGAGCGGTAGACACCGCAAACTTTGCAGCACGTCTATAAATATTTAGTCATAGCTCTCAATGGGATGACCTTGTTCTCAAATTTTTCTTGGTGTAGTGTAGAAAATCAGCAAACCTTGCTATTTTGCACATAATAGATTAGCATTATTTTTTAACGAGTGTTTAAAATGAGATTTAAAGGGGCGTGTTTTACTTCGCGATTCAGTGAATTTACTATTACGATTTCTTTCGTCACGTTGCTGGTTACACTGACAATGGATATTGAAATTAACTGTTATGTGAGAAGCTGTGAGTTTTATTAATTTTTTAAATAGCTATTTCAGGCCATTGACTTAGGTTATTTTTAAAGCTTCATATAAGACTTGTTTCTGTTTGTAAATACGTCTATACCTATTTTTACCGATTTTGAAATCTTTCTCATCTATTTATGTCGAAACAGGTTCATGCAGAAATAAAAATGGGCTACATAAATAAAGAAGTTATTGGCCTTTGAACAAAATCAATTTGGGGAATGTGTTTCTAATTTAGTCTTTTTTTTGTACAACATTCTCCCCCCCCTCCCCCCCCGTATCTAAATCTAACTGAGAGATAATTTTTTTACAATTGTCCTAATAAGTAGGGCTGTGAAATTAGACAACACATCTTGATCAAGAGAATGTTCATTAAGGTGACTGAATAAACATTTTATTTCTGGTACCAGCCTACAAAATGTCTGGGTTGCTCATCCCTAGAGTGGGTCCTCTTACTTTTTTTCTGGTCTAGGACACATTTCAGACTAACCAAAAGTGGTAGTAATAAAACTGAAATATCCATTCTGCATGTCAACCATGTAATCATTGTGGCTTTGACAGAATTAATTTTTGGTCCAGCCTGCATCCAAACCTAAACCCCTCAATTTGGATGTTGTATATCCCCCAAACTAAGCAAGATATCGAAAACAATTTTCGGCTTAATTTTCGATAATAATACCAACAAGCTCATGTTTGTGGAATGAATATATCATCCAGTTTTCCATATCACAGAAAACCAATCATTTCTATGTCAATAACATGTGTGAGATTTATAAATGTGCATACAGTTCCATGGTGATCCAGATATACGGAGATTCGCTTAATTCTATGTTGCAATACCACTAATATTGAAAACTAGGATTGTTTACATAAATAGTTCTGGATATATTACATTTTGGTTTCCCTGTCTGGGAAAGTCCCTATTTTCCAAGCAGGTCCCCTAAATGATGTTTGCAGCAGCTTGTGTATTGAATACATCATGACCCAATGACTTTAGTTGACATACTGTGTGTGTACACGTACGGAACCTAATGACCCGTTTATCTACTACTCAACTAGGCAGCTGCTGAAATATTTTGCTTTTGTTTGTCTGCGTAAATGTTTAGAATTACTACTAGTAATTATTTTTCATTTATAATTTGGTTATTCTTTTCAAGTCAAACATGAAAATATTCAAACTACAAGGTACAGTCACTTTTTTATTATAAAAATGGGGATCCGACAAAAAAGTATGATCAATTAGGGTTCCGTGGCCAAAAAAGGGGGGGGGGGGAAATGACTGCATTACAGAAATTAAAATAAAGTTGTAGATGGGTATTACTAAATTTCACAATTTCAACACAACAGCATTCCTTCCTCTAGGGTGATACTCCAGTTGTTAATTACGAGAACTATTACATTTACACCCTGGACCAACAGATCACTGCTGGAACTAGTTTCTGAAGTATTTCTATTGGTGTCATATTGGTAAAAGCTGTATTATAATCAAATTGCAGTTTGAAATAATGATCCAAGGTATATAAGCTTGAAAATAATGCATCTTCCCATTAGCTACCACACTATGATGACTCATTGGTCCATATGGAGGAATCTTTGTTGTAGCTGAATTTTTTACCGAGCATAGTGGGTGAGGGATTAATGCTCAGACCTCACATTAGAGAGGACGCCAGATTGAATCCTCATCGAGACATCCAGATTTGGGATTTTCCATGGTTTCCCCAAATCAATCCAGGCATATGCCAGGATGCTTCCTTCAAAAGCCATGGCCAAATTCCTTTGCATTCCTTTAGCTTTTGTGGTTTCTTTTCATGAGATACTCTTTTAACAATGAATGTTTTTGTCTACGTTTCTGTGTTGAAATTTATATTTGTTCCAATTCGGTACTTTTATTTCTTCATTCTGAGTTTATATGAGGTTATCACGTATTTCTTATCCTATTTTCAGAATATGCTTGAAGACTTCGAACCAGAGGATTCAAAACCGGATGCCTGTTCTTGAAGGGTAAGGTCATTCTTTGTTATTAAACTCTTACCACTTGTTGATCTATGTCTCTGAAATGTGATGAGGACCTTCTACAGTGTGATATATAAATTAAATCAGTTTAACGTGCTCAGTGCTGGAATTTTACTATCTCCATGTTAGTATACTATTTTGGTTGAGGTTCAGATGATGCTAAATGATTAAATTATGTAGGGAAATTTAAAATTAATTAAGATAATTGATAATCAATACAAATTTTTCATTTCTCATTCTAAACTGCTTTATAGTTATCACTAGAGTTCAGATCTATAGGACAAGTCTTTTTTTTTCCTGCCGTCTATATGAGCACTTATTAAACATTTATGATTGTATTTGATATAGCATATAAACTCATATTTAGGCCATTTTTCATAATTTTGCTCATATTATGATAATGTTTTTGTCATGTTATGAGGCAAAATCTGGTAATTTTTTTAATAGTACCAGGAATTCATTAAATCTAGATGAGAGGAATAAAGATATTTATTCACAGAACTGTACTCCTCTTATAAACTGAAAGAAAAAACTAAACTGTCACTGAATTGGTCAGAATTCTCCAATCAAGACTTGAATTTATACGTTATTGTCACTCTATGAACATAATGTTCCACCCGCCTTTTTAATCTCGACAGTGTAGCAGTGTCAATCAGTGTCTCAATGAAATACTTTTGAAAATAATCCTGAGTCATCTTTAAATCTGCAGTGGATCACTGAGTACCGACATGCCAAAAACAATTTTTTTATTATTTTGAAAATGCAAAGAGACAGAATTACATAAAAGAATTTGGAGAGAAGTATTTTAGTACATATGAGAGGGTGCTTTTCTGTAAACTATGTGAAATTAAAGTGACTTCAACAAAAAAATTGAAAATTTAAATACCCATTGGTGCAGTGAGTTAAAATAATGCTGTCTACATGAAAGTAATACTATTAGATAAAATAAAAAATGTATAATTGAGTGTATTTTGATGTATAGTGAATTTAAATTTTTGGTTATATTTTGTTGTTTTTAGGTCATATTTACCCATTTTTAAGGGCATATTTGCCTTTATAGTTCTCTATTTTGTTTTTTGTAAAGATCTGAAGCCTAGTTCACTGATAACATATTTTTTCATGCTGTGTTACTTTTTTATATTAAGTACCTTAAATAATTTGTGCTACGTGAGGATAGCAAAGCAATTATATTGATATTGCTGTTACTTTGTCACCTGAATGAGGCAGCTGGTTTATCATTAAATTGTGGCTCCAACATATCAGTTCTGGTGCTGTTGAAGTATCTCTATTCCTGTTTTCTGTTCTAAATCCCATAATAGTGAACCATAACCTCAGCCCTGTATGAATGAATTCTTTGCTCAGAACTCTATGTGCGGTCTGTTCTGCCATCTCATACAAGCAGTTCGCTATCACCAGGCAGTGTCTGGAAGTACAGCACCAACTTCTTGTACATTACATCGCTTCCAGCCATACAAATCGTGTGGGCCTTTATAGATTTCCAATGCCCTTTTGATGGCCACAAAAATAATTACTATATGATTTTAGGATCTGTTTCCAATTGTTTATTTTGACCAGTTTATGACCTTTGCTATTGACCTTGGCATTTAAAATGGCTGTTAATTGAAGTTTTTTCTCTTCTGTTCAGTGTGATTTTGAATTTTAATATTTTGTATTTTCTCTTGGGCCTTTTAATAAGCAGGCTAGCCAGTATGGATTGGCTACAAATGATTGTTTTAATCTAATTTCTTTAAAATTATAAACACACATTGATACCATCATCATCTAGGGCAGCTTCTAGCCTCACCACTGCTTCCTGTCTAACCTACCTTCTCTCTTCTTCTACTGTCGCCCAGTCTCCTCCTCTTTCCTCCACACATTTCTTAACACCTTTAACCCATCTGTCTCTCTTCTTTTTCAGTTCCATCTCTAGCATCCTTCCTGTTGTAACTTCTCCTCTCCCATTCTCTTTATATCTGAATACCACTGTAAACTAGATTTTTCTGTTCTCTGTTGTGGCGGTTCTTCATTTATCATCTCCCTGATTCTCTCATTCCTCATTCTGTCTCTTCTTGTTACTCCTACTCCTCGGAAATTTCATTTCCACATATTGTATTCTCTGTTTGTCTCTCTCCTTCATCATCCTGGTTTCCAACCCATATGTTAAAATTGGTACAAAGTATTTTTTATGGATTGCCTCTTTGCTCCTTTGCACAACATCCCTACTCCATACCAGACTTATAATACTCTTAAAAAAAATCCTTCTGCGCCTCTTTGTCTTTCATTTATTTCCTTCCTGTTCCCACCAACTTCAATCCATCTTCCCAAATATTTGAAACATTCCACTCTATTTCCTTGCTCTCCTCCAAGTGACGTGCCTATCCTGTTCTTCTTTCTTGTCATCACCACTTCACTTTTGCTTGTAGAGAACTTCATGCCATAAGCTGCAACTGGCTCTCTCTCAAAGATCAGGCTGATCCTGCACCTCTCTTTCATCCTCCCATCAAACTAACAGGGCATCTGCAAATAGCATTGCTATTTTTTCCTTCTGCATATCACCCAAAAATCAATCCTAATGAAAACATCCATCTATAAGCCTGTACAAGATAGCAGATAATATTATCACCAATTGCCAAAAGACCTTGACTTTCACTCCAGCCAGAATCCTTTGTGTTTATTGTTGTATTCATCATTGTTATGACAATTTCATCCTCTTTCACTCAGGGATACTACATCTTTTTTGATAATACTACATGTCCTGTTTCTTCCTCCAGCTTATGGTCTGCTAAGAGAATTAAAGTTAATTTAGCCACTGTATCTTTTTCATTTGTTTCCCATGGTTTCCCCAAATCACACCAGGTGAATGCCGGGATGCTTCCTTCAATAAATGCCATGGTCAAATTACCGTTCCTTGCCCCAAGTCCCATCCCACCTCTAATTACCTAAATGTCAATGAGGCTTAAAGCCATAAGTAAAAAAAAAAATGTTAAATAAAATACTCTCTCTCATTTGTTATTAGTATTACTACTGGAAAGTTCAGTATATTATAATTTGTCTCTTGTCTTTAGGATTTGCAAGGATAATTCTCAATATGAGTTAAAAACATATATTTTCCTTTATAATTTTTTCCAATGCTATGCTAATTTAATTGTACCCTCTGCAATTATACAGATCTTGGAATATTTAGTAAGTTTTATTTGCTTATATAAAATAGTTATAACTATCATTGTAGTATCATCTACTTATTCCTTATATGAGTGTCATTCAATAAGTAATGCCCTATTTTTTTTCTTATTCAAAAGTGAGTGGTCCTGGTGGATCAGTGGTTAAGGTGTCTGACTGGAGATCAAAAGGTCCCCAGTTCAAATCCCTGTCTCAGTGGGGATTTTCATAGGCACTTAACCCTGCCTTTACCTCTGGCACAGCATGCTGTATAATGTGAAGTACACCAGAACGCTTCCGTGGTTCGGATTCCTCGTTAAACTGTAGGTTCCCTGTACCCGGTAGGATTGCCGGGTTAGGTTAAGGCAGCTACGACAGGGGCGGAATGTGCAGCCTGTACAAACCCTGTCACCAGGTCATTCCAACCACACGAAATTATTATTGTTATTCAAAAGTGTTAAAATTTGGTGAAAATATAGCTACATGTTTCCGCTACACATTAAATTTAATATACTGCATCTGTGCTATGTTGAACCATTTACCCATTACTGTTAAAATTTAAAATTAACATCATAACTGTCAGATACTGAACAGTGCATTTTATCAACTTCTTTGAGGTTTAAATCTAGAAGAATTTATTAATTTACTAATGCATTCATATATCTCATTTATTATTGGTAATATATTTTATTTATTTTTTAGTTCTATATCTTTTTCTAAAGGTACTGTGTTCAGTTTCCTTAATAATTTAAAATAAGTGAGTATTTAGTAGGTGGAATAGCATTGTTGAGATTACTTGTTAATCTCATTGACACAGCAAAGTCCCCTGTGTAAACATTGTTTTCAGGGCCCTATCTGGGAGAAGATCTCTAGAGACTGCTACATAACTTGTACAATGATCATTTCAAAAATATAATTTTCCTATATTCTTTCTTAAAGTCTGTGGCAACTACATCTAAGGGGAAGTATTCTAATTAGTTACCAAAGTTTTATTTATAATTTTAATTCCTGTGTTACTCCTGTTTTTAAATAATTTTTTTCATGTTCTGTCTCCCATTGTAGGATCAGTTTTAAATTCCACTAGTGGTTAGCCTTTAGTTTTATTTTTTTTTTTTTTTTTTTTTTTTTTGCCTTCAAAATTTTCTGATAAGAAAATATGTACTGTTTTATTAGTCTCAGAGTACTCATATTACCAATTAGTGTCTTTATTATTTTATTTTAGATTTATCTTAATTTGTTTTCATCAATATAACATCATTAACCAATATTACTATAAAGTATATTGATATATCCTTTTATCTCCTGGGTTATGTTTGCTAATCATTTTGAAGTATGGTTCTTACTCTGTACATGCAAGCACAATGGGCTTCTATACAAATTTTATTTTGACTTACCAGCCTTCCTGAAATGGTTTAAGGTCGTTGCTGTTTTGTTCTTATAATGATATATTCTGCACCTTTATTTATTTAGGATTTGGCAAATTTAAATCACTCATGAAACTTAAAAAAGACACAGGCAAGTATATATTAAACTACCTAACAGAAATAGTTATAGCTTAACATGTAGTAAAGCTATCCGTCTAGAGAATATTGGTAATCCATTCAAGAAGTCTTTGGGATCACCCGGATATTATTTGAGGCTTCACTTTTTGGTGGAAAATTTAATTTGGAGACCCCCTGTTGCTGTATACTATTGATAGTCTTCCATATTTGTATAAATTATCTGTGTATAATCACGATGGAATTGAAGTCTTACTATAGGTCATGATCAATTTGAAAATTTTAAGTTTTTTGTGTTGGCAGAATTAAGATATTAACCTTGTATAGAGCTTTGATCACCAATGTTCACACCATCTGTTATTTCAGTTGAAGCTGTAAGCTGAAATTATTTGAAACTATCAGAGGGATGATTTAATGGATTTTAAACAATATTTTGCCAGAAGATTAATATCACAGGGAAAAATTACTTCAGTTCTTGATTTTAAGCTACAACTTTATAAGAAATTGTTTGCACATTGCTAACAGAACTATATAGAGCCATAATAATGTTACAGACTTGAATCAACCTGTCACCATTCTTTTGGTGTAATGGAGTTGAATGACTACTTTCTTTATTTGACTTTTGTTAAGGCAAGTTAGAATACAGTATTCAGCTTCTAACAATTTTTAAATATCAGGTTTAGAGAACTTTTGTTGGTGCCCCCCCCCCCCCCTCCTCCCACTGATGCATCTGTGAATTTTTCAAGCCAGATCCAAAGCTCGAGATTGCTGCCTGTTCAAAGATTAATCTGCCACCTTGGGCAGTAGAGCTAAAAGAAAAGGTCATTGTCTCATAATTTGCCATTTTCCACTCTTCCAAAAATGATTTTGCTACAAGTGTCCTAGTTTGCCCCCACCCCCAGATCAGGTACTACCCACATGCAATTCCGTAATACTTCTAATGATACTATTCTATATATTATTATCTTATAGCATTTTCCTGCATAGATTTTAAAAAAGAGGAAATCTTATCACAGGAGGCACTTGGAACGTAAGAGTTGATGTTTTATATTGTTATTTTTATAGGAAATTATAAATGTGTAGTTAGCTTCTATAGTGTTGAGATAAAACCTACTGACATTTGCATTATTGAGATTTAGTATTAATCTCCAAATGCAGTAATTCATAATATTGATCACATCAGTTTAAAGCTTGTTCATAACTTTGAACTCTTTTTTTTTCCTGAATGAGCAGAACATTTATGTATTAGTGTTAGGTATATTAGAATTGTGGAGCTCAAACATTATTGCTATTATCACTGACCCTTTAGGCAATCTGTTTTTATTATTATTATTATTATTATTTTTCCCCCCTCGGCTTACACAAAAGTGTCTGTCTGAAATCATATTTCTGATTAGTTTCATCATACCCTGGCATCAGATTACTTTTATTAGTGGGCTCAGTAGTCCATTCTTCAAAGCCATGTTACCAGACATTTAGTAGTAATGTGGTCCTGAAATCTGATCTCAATATGTGCATTTAGACTCACCACATGATCTATACAGCTTCTTTTGTACCTGAAGTGAGTTTGTTTGGGATCTGTTGGCACATTCTGTTTGTGATGAGCTTTTTCAGAAGTTTCTAATAGCAGTTGTGAAGTGCCATAGCTCAGTACATCATTTGGCCGTTTCTTGATTTATTTGTCTTTAAAATGTTGATTTCTTTTTCTTTTCTTTTTTGCCTTAGAGCATTTCACATTACATAATTATTTGGTCTACTGTAATTGTGTCTATTATTGATTGTGCTTGATGACTAAAAATAAATATTTTAAAATATTCCAAATTGAAACTGTATTCAGCTATAGGCCAAGAAAAATTCAGCATAATTGTTCATCAATCCATTTGGTTATCATATCCATGAACTAAGTGTGAGAAAGAGGTTTTTTAAAAAAATTATCCATTCTCATTAAAAATTGCACCTAAATATGTATTAATATTTGTTGCAATTAATAACACTGGAGTGTTATAAAATCTTTTAATATATTTTTATGTTTTGTGGATGCAAGGTCTTATAATTCAGTGCCTATTATCTATTGATGTGTATTGAAAGTTATTCTTATTATTTAGTTGATCAGCATGGGATTCTTTTATTCATCTGCTGATCAATTGTTTTTGTTTCTTTATTAATTCACTCCAAGGTTTGCTTTGCATACACTTAATAAATATAGAGAATCCATATTTTTTGTTTTATAAACTGTGTGCTTGAATATACTACCTAGATAAAATACAGAAAATAAGTCCAGCACTGTAACAGGAGGGTTACAATAATACAGAAAAATAAGATTGACATAAATCTACAGTATTCCAGCTGATTATGTGTTTCTATATGAAGACATGTTGAAACATATAATGTGCTGTAAATAATGTCAAGAATTGTCTATCATTGGTTAATTGTGATTGGACAGGATAATAATTTAGCTTGTGAACAATATAATATGTGGCATAAATTAAGCACTCTGAATACGGTGCAGAATAGATACTGGGGGAATGCTTAGTAAAAACTAAGTAAAATTCTTTAGTATAAAAATAGTTGGAATATACTAACATTTTATAGGCTGTAGCTCAATGAGTAGAGTGTCTCTGGTTCTGATAAGTGGGCTCTATCCTCAATGAGACAGAGGAATTTTTGTTCAAAGCTGAATGCCTTGAAGCCTACTCACACTGATGCTGAGGAGATAAACTCCTCAAGGAGGCAAAGAACATCTGGACTGTGGCTCTAAACATATCACTCCTGCCCCAGTATTGAAAACTACAAGTAGGGATACGTTGCTCCATATCCAGAACCTCACCCAACAGACTTACAATGCCTGAAGTGGCTTCTCTATTTGTTTTATACGTTAAGGTGGAGGAGATCGGAAGTAAACCCATCACTTAATACAGATAATGGTACCTGATGGGAGCAACACAAACAAGAAGAACACATACACACAAACACAAAATTAACATCAAATTATACTAAATATATACAAGTGCTTCACTCAAAATCTGAATTTGATTTTTCACTTTCATAGTCACGACTAAACAGTACCAACAGGAACATTTTTTTGTAATGAAAATGGAAAACCAAACCACTAGACCAGCATTTCTCAACATTTTTTCAACCTGAGGACGAGAAAAATATCCAAAATAATTCTACAGAAACTAACCTTTACTGACCTATGTTTTTTTTTTATCTATGTGGTATTGTAAACAAACCACACCAATTCTTACTGGCATTTCCTATTGTCTCTTGAGAGCTAAACTTACAGCAAAACCTTTATAAAACATTCACTTAATCATTAATTAAATGCCACTCTTTTGTGTGATCTGGAAATGTTGGTAATAAATAGACCATTTTATTAACTATACAGTCATGCCCTTCTATGCTGGAAATACCATGTTTTTCCTTGGTGCTGAGATATTTATTACTACCAGGAAGGTTGATTTATAGGTTTATTGTTTATACTCTCTTATAGCCTTATGTAGAGTGAGTATGGTATCCATTTTATATAAACAATTTTTATATTGTTTGTTATAATAATTTTAACTAAATTAGAATTAATTGTATTAGTATTCATCTTGTGGATTACCAATACCATCTTGACGGGGCAAAGGTTGAGAACCCTGTACTGGACAAATTGAGTTTGTTCCTAACCAATCATGATATTAAAACAAGGGTGTGTTATTGAATTATCAACAAGCAATACAATGCAGAATTTTGCAGGAATCGATACTAAATAGTAAAAATGTATTTAGAAAGTTGATAAAATTCTGCAAGAGTTACTCCACCAGTATAATGTACTATCTGATAAATATTTTGTAAATTATACTTAAGCACTACACAATGAGTGTGGCGGGTTAGCCATAAAGCTCTCTGGTCTGGCATTTGGGAGGATGGAGGTTTGGATCCTTATCCGATCCAGATTTGGGTTTTCCATCGATTCACAAATCACTCCACATGAAAGCCAGGATGGTTTCTCCAATGAAAGCTGTGACTCAGTTCCTTCCCACTCCTTGCCTGCATTCCTTTTGTCCCACCAATGACCGCAATTTCAGAAATCCAAATCGAAAATAATAATAATAATCACGTATATAATTGTTTGCATAAGTTGTGTAAAATAATGTTCCATTTTAACAGCACTGTGCATATTAGTTAAGTGTTCTTGGAGGCTTCCCTGGTGTAATGGTGCACTATAATTTTCTCAGGTGTCGAGTTAGGCTGTGTCACAGAAATACAACATTTTGACTGCTGTCTCCAAGTGCCAAATAGCTTCCAGATATTACAAGCTGGCTGTGACCACTGGCTTAGCCACATATCAAGCTGTATTTCGTCCACCTCTTCTGAGCATAAAAAAATTTGTCTCCTTATGATGCCTGATCTTGATCAGTTGTGCACCATAGTCAGAATGGAGCAGCTAGCTATGTGGATCACGTGTTTGGCCAGTAAATATGTTCTGAGTGTCGGAGGGAGTCAAATTTTTTGGTGCTTCTTATAAACATATAGAAGGAAGCATGATATGGATAAAAGCCAGGCTAGGCAGTCACAACAAGTATATAATATCTGGAAGCTACTTGACACCTCATGAAGATATCAGAGCCAGCTTCAAAATGTTGTGTTTCTGTGACATCATCTGGCTGGAAAAATGAGAATATTATTTTGCATGTTAGTATTGGTGGTGAGTATATTTGCTATTACTGTGTCAGAATACAATTATCCTGAAGCTACCAATTTTAATATGCTAGATATATTGAATTTTGTCTCGTTTGTTACAAATTTTGTTCTGGTATGTTCCCTTTCAGTTTTTATATACACAATCCAGTCACCACCTACTTTCGACATCAACATGAAATAACCAATCACAGAAGGCAGGTGACAGCACATTACAGTGGAGTGTATATAAAGGATGTCGTAGGGCATTGGAAAGTATTTCAGTCATTGGCGTAATGCAGAATGGTAGCGATTTATCCGACGTCCAAAAGGGAATGATTATTGGCTTTCGGGCGAAGGGTGGAAGCTTTTCGGAAACGGTTAATTTTGTGAACGGTTCACGTGCCGCCATAGTGAAAATATGCCGTGCATGACAAAGTGGCACTATTCAAAATCAGCGGCGTGGAAGATGTGGTGCACCACGGGCTATAGAT
This sequence comes from Vandiemenella viatica, assembly GCA_031002005.1. Lineage (NCBI taxonomy): Eukaryota > Metazoa > Arthropoda > Insecta > Orthoptera > Morabidae > Vandiemenella > Vandiemenella viatica. The sequence goes on along the minus strand of JARYHS010011408.1, from coordinate 218,032,039 downwards.
GACACAGGCGAACAAAGGCTATGGAGATGCGTTCGGGCAAATAGACGTGCAACTGTTGAGCAACTGACCGCCCAGATGAACCAAGGCGCTACCAAGAGTGTATCCTTAACAACAGTTCAGCGAACGTCGCTGCGCATGGGCCTCCGCAGCAGACACCTAGTTAATGCACCTATGCTGACTGCTGTTCATCGGCGACAAAGGCTGGAATTTGCACGCCAGTACCGCAACTGGACATCCACAGAGTGGCGACAGGTGGCTTTTTCTGATGAATCACGTTTTATGCTCCATCAGACAGATGAACATTGGCTCATACGGCGTGAAACGTCTAAAAGCAAATACCCTGCAACAATTGCCGGAAGGATCCAGGGTGGAGGAGGGAGCATTATGATTTGGGGAATGTTTTCCTGGCATTCACTGGGTGAACTCATCATTGTGGAAGGCACGATGGATCAGCACAAGTACGTATCTGTCCTTGCGGACCATGTCCACTCCTACATGCTGTGCGAGATTGAATCTATCAGCAGGACAATGCAAAGTGTCATACAGCTCGCAGCGTATGAGCGTGGTTTGAAGAGCGCTAGGATGAGTTTACCTTACTCCCCTGGCCATCAAACTCGCCGGAATTAAAGCCAATCGAGTATCTGTGGGACCACCTCAATCAGGTTGTTCGCGCCATGGATCCTCAAAAGCCTAATCTAGCGCAGCTGGCCACGGCACTGGAGTAAGCATGGCTCAACATCCCAGTTAACACCTTCAGAAACCTAATTGACTCTCTTCCTGCACGCCTCGCATCGGTCTGCTCTGCCGAAGGTGGTTATTCTGGTTTTTGTGAGGTGGTCTTAATGTGACTGGACTGTGTATAATGCATGATTCCCAGTAAGTTACTGTTAAGAAAATATTGTATATATTAATTTCTATAGTACTCTTTTATGATATTTGATGTAATATGCATGCTATATTAATAGATTACATTTTTTATAATCCTTGCTTTGCAGTAAATTAACCAAAATTCTTTTCTCTATTTGATTTTTTTAGATCAAACAATGGACTGCAACAAACGAAATTTGTGGTGAATAATCCTGTATTAGTCAGAGCTGATTTGAGCAACTCCAGTGTATCTAACCACAGCAGTGGTAGCATCTCTTCTATGTGCAGTCCACTGAACAGTACCTGTGCCATTTGTCTTCATCCTTTCTCCACATTGGACTTGTTAATGAAACATGTTTTTACACATATCACAAACATAAAACCGCCATTCCACATTTGCTATCTATGTGGAAATGTTTTCTTAAATCTGTCAATGATGTATGCCCATAATTTTCATCATAGTAAGAAAACTATGTTTAAAGAGCTATCTTTATTTAAACTTTCATGCACATTCTGTGGAAAGACATTATCTTGGTGCTCTTTGATAAGACATGTGTTCAGTCATAACACAGCTATTACTGCTCCCTTATATGTGTGCACATATTGCTGTGGAGTTTTTGAAGATATGGCAAAACTCCATTTTCATAAATGCAGCAGCAGAACATCACAAAGAAGGTAAGATTAGGCCGTTCTCTTTAATATTTATATTGCAGCAATTATGATCTTATTTAGCTCTAAAAAGCTTATTTATTGTAATATCTGTTTAATTATCATCTGTTTAAGTTATGTGTGATGCTATAAGTAACATCTTTACAATATGTACAGAAGCTGCCTTTGGGGTTGTGTATTCTAAAGTTATTAGTGTCGTATTAATTTAGACAGATCCAAAATAACTTTTATGATACTCATTTAATTCTCAAGATCTTTATTTCATTAATCATATTTATTATGCATTAACACAAGTTTGCAAGTTGTATATATATTTTCTTTTCAGTTGTGTAAAGTTTCTCTTGGCAGTTTTTCTTTGGTCAATTTCAATCATAATCTGTAAAGTCAGATCCACTCTCAACTTTAAACCTCATTTTCTCCCCTTAGCTCTTGGTACTTTAAAAACAAATAAGGCAAACCTTTACAAATTTTATTCATTAGTACTCAATTATACATCAAATTGCAGCTAATAATCCCATTAATAATTTTAATATTCGTAAGAGACTAGAACACCTGTCATTGAATTGTATATAATTCAAAGTGGCACAATTTGTACATGGCAAGCACTGTATAGATGTTAACAAATTAATTTTTGGCATGTTATCAAAATGGTAAGAGGTAGTGGATACTAGGGTATACAAGGTGTGTACAAAAAGAAACGGAACTTCTGTTGTAATTGCTTTATTTCTCATCATACTAACTTTTACACACTGTCCCCTTCAAAGTACTGTCCTCCACTATCAATACACCGTTGCCATCATTTTTTCAAGTTTTGGAACGCCTCCTAGAATGCAATTTCTCCGATGGCGCACAGTTCTCGTGTCGCATTGTCTTGAATTTCTTCTATGGTCTGGAAACGATGTCCTTTCAAAGTGTTTTTCAGTTTTGGGAAGACAAAAAAGTCTGCCAGAGCCAAGTCTGGAGAATAGGATGGCTGAGGCTCAACGGGAGTGCGATGTTTTGCAAGATGCGTGAGCGGGTGCGTTGTCATGGTGCAACATCCACGACTGATTCTCCCAAAGTTCAGGTCTTTTCCTTTGCACAGCATCTCTCAATCGTGTCAGAATTTTCTGGTAGACTTCCTTGTTTACCGCTTGACCACGTGGTACAAATTCATGATGCACAACTCCTTTGCAATCAAAAAACATGACCATCATCACCTTGATGTTCGACCGACCCATCCTCACTTTCTTTGCTCGAGGTGTTCCTTTCCCCGCCTATTCTGAAGACTGCCTCTTCGTTTCCACATTGTACCCATAAACCCATGTTTCATCGCCTGTAATGATGTTCTTGAGGAAGTTTTCGTCCTCATTTGCTTTTTCAAGCAACTCCTTAGAGATCCTAGCTCGATTCTCCTTCTGCTAGTCAACAAGTGCGGCACCAGTTTTGCACTGACACGATGCATTCCAAGTTTTTCTCTCAGGATGTGATTGCAAGAGTCTACACTTATGCAAACTTCTTCAGCAACCTCACGGACAGTCAAACGGCGATTTTCACGAATCACAGTGCGAACCCTCTCAGCATGGTGGTCGTCTGTTGATGTGGAGGGTCGACCAGATTTTGGATGGTCGGTAACCGAACTTCCTGCCCTCCTTAAAGCGCTTAAACCATTCATAGCACTGTGTTTGGCTCATGCAGTCATCCCCGTATTCTTGTTTAAGCATTTGAAGTGTCTCGGTAAAAGTTTTCCCAAGTTTAACACAAAATTTCACACAGACGCGTTGCTCCTCCAATTCCTTCATTCTCGCTTTGTGACAAATCCCACGAGCACTCTGCGCACAACCTCACCTAACCGGCTGTCACTCATAAACTAATGCAGCGACGATAGTTTGACAAGAGGCTATCTTTCAACTAGAATGTCGAGGAAAGGTAGGCGGCTGTCCTTTTCGAGTCCCATAGTGAACTTTATGCTGGGATGAATTCCATTGAGATGTTCTAAGAACTCATTTAAAGCCTTGATGCCATTGAGTCACACGACAAACGTGTCATCGACACAGCGGGAAAAAACTTGGTGGCTTGAGAACCACACTTTCCAGAGCCGGACGGAACGCTAAGACATAGCGTATACAGAAAAGTAACCCACACGGACCAATATTTGGGAGCCACAAGTTTTCACCATCCTGTGCAACGTCAAAATGTTTTAAATACGCTTGTACACAAGGCTAGGGCGATTTCTGACAAAGAAAGCCTACCACAGGAACTTGAACTTCTTAGAACTGTCTTCAGGCGGAATGGGTACACGGAAAGGCAGATAAGAAGAGCAATTGATCGCAACCCGGAGAAAAATCCAGTCCAACAGGAAGAAACGCCAGAGGCCACCGCTTTTATGCATTTCGTCGGAAACACTTCGGGGAAAATTGGCAGAATTTCCGTACGGCATGGAAGTAAATGTTTTTACCAACCACCTGTTAAAATTCAGGACTACGTCCGCTCAGATAAGGACGATCTTGGCCTCAGAGTTCCAGGAATTTACAGCATCCCGTGAAAGTGTGGAATGTGCTACATTGGTGAGACCATCCCCACTGTGCAAAACCGGTGTGAAGAACACAGACGCTATCTTCGCCTGGGATAGTATAGCAAGTCAGCGATCGCCGTGCATGTGTACAACCATCGCCACAGGGTTGACTTCAACAATGTTACGATATTGATTAGGACTTCATACTTTTGGGATAAAAAGCGATTGAAATTCGATTGGCTGATACCTACAACAGAGATAGTGGGCTGTGTCTTAGTGAGGCATGGAAACCAGCCTTGGCAAGTCTACACGGAGAGCGTGGCACGCATGTTCAGCACCCGCCGCAAACGGCCCAATATTAACTTCCTGGGCCCGCAACGAATGCCTGTAGCCCCTACCACTCACAGGCAGCCGTCGGGCGTGGGCGTCGGAGAGAGGCGTTGGCCTATATAAGGAGGTGCGGCACCAGGGATGTCTCAGTATCCGATGGTCAGCCGACCTCTGCAGACGTCCCGACACCTGATGAAGGCGACGGAGCTAGTCGTCGAAATATCGTGTTTCCAAAACACAATCCGTCGGTACACCCATGAAGACTTCATTTCAAGCATACGTCGGGAAAGTCTCCATTCTTACAAGCAGTATATTTGTCTATGTAAATTATCCATGTTCATCTGGTAATTTTACTAAACTAACATCACAAACAGAACTAAAATAAAAAATTTCTGTGATTCAAATCTTAAGAATGCTGTGGTAAGCATTACAATTTTCATTAAGGTACATGTATTCAAATTTTATTTTATTATTTACTCTTTAGCTACCATCAAATTTCATATCTCGTCAATTTTTAATTGATATATGGGCAGAAATTATTAAATAGTTTCGTAAACATTTATTGAAGGATTTTTTTTTGCGTTTAAAGGATCTCATCACAAATGACAATAGAAGTTCAAAAATTTTTAAACCATTTTTGTTGTAAGTCTTAATAGTATACCACAGTTACCATGCTTTGCTTTAACATAGACTATTGACTCATATTGTTTCCATTTTACTGTTTGATATTTGTACTTTAGACCAATTGTGTACAGGACTGAGAACATATTATTACAGTTGACATTGTCAAAAGCTTCCTTAATATTTATGAAGACTACATAGGCATCCTTGTCTTTCCTTATACACTTTTTGGTAAGCACTTTAAAAGTCAAGATTTCTTCTTTTGTACTTCTTTCCTTCCTATAACACACTACTTATCAGTTAGCTACAAGTCAATCCTCTGTTCTGTCAGACCTTGGACTACTGATGTCAATATTTTAGATGCATGAGAAACCATACTTAGTGTTGGATAATCTTGACATTTATTCACAAATAGTTTCTTTGGCGTAGAAACACTTCTCAAAATCTTTGGGTATTTTCCCCATTTTATATATGTCACAAATCAGTCTGTATATTGAGACATTTGTTTTGCTCCCTAATGCCTTTATAAGTTGAGCTGGAATTTCATCAATCCTTGGGACTTTCAGCAGTTCTAACTCTGTACTAAATTAATCCTTCAAATCAACTGTCACAAATGGATTTTCCTCAGAATATCAAACAAAATTGTACTCTTTCTAATGTCTTTATCTTTTTGATCACACACAATTTCTCCAAGTGGATTTCTTATTCCACCACTTTTGTTTCTAGCATCACTGAAAACTATTTTTGCAGTTAAGCAGAGGGAATGTGTAGGAGCATGTTTCAAAATTGAGAAAAAAGACTGTAAGTCAGAGTAAATAGTTGAAAATGTATCCAAATCTTTAAAATTAGTTAATAATTAATAAAAGTATACCATTGATTGAACTGGTGGTGAATGCAAATACTATTAAAATATAGAAAATTCATGAAAATATGATACTAAATATCACATCTAGTTAACAATGTTTCATATTTGGTGTTACTTCGTTTAACACATAAGCACGTATGAAAATGATTTGTAACTACTAGTTAAAAAAACAATAATCATTGTTGTTCCTAAACGTTTTGTATAATATGTTAAGCTGTCAGCACATATCAAGGGGAATGTCTATTTTTATTTTCAGAGACTGTTATGATCGCCAATGTAATAGTCTTATTTACGACCAACAACTTCCTGCAACCAAACACATAAAAAACTGTATGGATGTGGAACCATTTTCCCGGAACAACTACAATAAGAGATTAAAATATAAACAAAGAAATGAGATAACTCAGTCTGATGAACCTGTGAACAAAAAATGGGAAAAATCACTAACATTGCCGTACTGTCTCAAGAAGAATCAGAAAATACCTACAAGTCATCCCTCATTTAATATTAGTGAACATTCTTTTACCAATCCTGGTAATCTTAAAGGATGTGAGACAATTGATATGAGTGAAAGCCCATATTGTTGTGAGGTTAGTGGAAAATCTTGTACAAGGTCTGTGAATTTTAAAAGCCACAAGAAAATACATTTGGGTGAACAGCCATTTTCTTGTGAATTTTGTGGGAAATCTTTCATACGGTCCAAGAATTTTAAAAGGCACAAACTTACTCATTTAGGTGAACGATCATTTTCTTGTGAACTTTGTGGAAATTCTTTTACAACATCTAGGAGTCTTAAAAGACACAAGAGCCTTCATTTAGGTAAACGGCCATTTTCTTGTGATGTTTGTGGGAAAACTTTCACACAGTTTGGGCATGTTAACAAACACAAGCGGATTCACGTACATGAACAGCCATTTTCTTGTAAACTTTGTGGAAAATCTTTTATGGAGTTAGAGAGTTTTAGAAAGCATGAGAGGATTGATTTAGGCCAGTGCTCCCCAACGTTTTTCGTACCAGGCTCATCTTCCTTCAAAAGAATTCTTCCCAAACCTCCCATCCCCAAACCACTTCCACAATGTTATTATCAAGCTGGTAAATACCTACTTTTCATTAATAATAGTGAAATATTAGATAGACATTGTACATAACATTATAAAACAGGTTTTAAACTCTAAGAGGCAGTGATATAGATCGTTCACATGGCAACATGCGCTCATCTGCAATGTCTTCATGCCAACCCCTAGCATTGGGAATGTCTGATTTAGGTGAACGCCTATTTTCTTGTTAAGGGTATGGAAAAAACTTTTATAAAATCTAGCAACCTTAAGAAGCAGAACAGGATTCATTTAGTAGAACTGGCATTTTCTTGAGAAGTTGTGGTTAACTGTTAAATATTCTGGGAATCTTAAAGTTAATTAAAGGCTTCATTTTGGTGTATGCTTACTTTCTTGTGAAATTTCTAGAAAATTCGTTATATGCACTAGTAATTTTAATAGATACAATAGAATACATTTGGGTTAACACATGGTATGTTTTGAATTTTTTGGAAAATATTTGTCAGAGGCGGGGAATCTTGAAGAGTATAAGGAGATTAATTTTGGTAAACTTCAATTTTATTGTAAATTTTTTTGGAACTTCTTTTATATAGTCTGTGAGTCTTAAAATGTGTAAGAGGTTTCATTCATATGAACTCCCATCTTCTACTAATAATATTGTTAAATCAGTTACACAGTTTAGTGCTCTTAAATTTTATAGGTGGATTCCTTAAATTAATGCCCATTGTATTGTAAACTTTTCGGAAAATTCTTACATGGTCTGGAAATACTTAAAAGCATCAGAATATTCATTTTATTGAATGTTAATTTTGTTGTGAAAATTTTATAACCTAAGTTAACTAGTATTTTTAATTACCTTTTAATTGTTAAGTGTGCAGAAAAATGCCAGTAAAGTGCCATATTGTTCATTTAGATAAATATTTTAAAGTGGTATTCGAAAAGTAAGAATTTTTGTAAGTTAAATTTCGGTAATATGTGATTAAATTTCTTCTAATTTTTAATTTGTCGAAAAAATTACTCTAGTGACCAATTCTTAGATAAATTAGAGTGAAAATCATTTGGCCTAATGTATGATGTTGGAATATTAATTAATTTTAGTGGTGAGGATGCCTGAACTGTTTTTGATGGAAATTAGATTTCTCTTTCAGCTCTACTTTTATTGCTCACTCTACACCTGAACATGATGACAGAGAAATCATTCATCGAAATTTTGTTTTTAAACAATTTAACTTTGTTAGTTTTTCATCAAAAATTTGTCAAATTAATTTCACTCTGGTTATTTTATGTTTTCATATTATGTTTAGAAATATTAGTATGTTGACCATTCAGTTTCAAATATGTTGTGTTTAAATATATAGTATGTTTCCTGTTGACATCACTCCAGTTTGTTAATGTTATATTATTATTGGTTGTAAAAGTATACATTCGACTGTTAACTGTGTGTTTCAAGCACACTTTTGTTTTATTTGAAATAAATGTTTTTTAAAAGTAGAGAGTTTATATATTGTTGTTGTAAAGGTTTATTTAGCACAAACAATATACTCGCCTGTAGAAAGTTAGGAAGGTGAATGTTGAAAGGTTCTTTTATGATGAGCATATGTGAATAATAAAAGAGAGGCTAAAAACGAACAGACAGTAGCCTACAAAAAAAGAAGAAATCTGCATCTTGGTAAGTGATGCTGGGAACTGTAAAAGTAGAGCTTCAAGTGTCACATAGAATAGAGGAACACCTGGTTAGTACAGTGAAATGAGTTTTATTGTTGTGTTTTTGTTTTTGATGAATTACATTGTAATTTGCCTATAGCTGAATATTTGGTTACCATCTTATGATTACAATCTATTAAGATTTTCCGTGAGAATTGTAACTTTCGTGGCGTGCAGCTTCTAGAAATTCTTCTTACGTGTTCTACCAGATAAGTTTTGACAGCTACCTCCTCTGTATTCATCAGGTGAACTATTACGTCAAAGTGGTTACTGTGACTATCGTGAGAAAGCATCGTACACTGATGTGGAAGAAACAAGGTAGGATTTGAATGTGTATAGAAGAAGCTAAGTATGACACAAAACTGTTAAGTTTTCATCAATAGTATTATACTATGACTGCTTAAACATTGAAATAAATCGTATCACCAAATAAAAGTAAATCTGTTTGAAGATTCGAACTGGGTCTCCAATTTCCATGGTGGCGACAGCAGAACGTTACCATTATACAAAACCTCAAGGACCAAGCGTGGTGGGTGAGCAGTAACGTTAACGCCTCACATTTGGGATGACCAGGTTTGAATTCCCGTCCAGACATTCAGATTGGAGTTTTCCTACATTTCCCCAAATCACTCTAGGTGGATTCCAGGATGCTTCCTTCAAAAGGACATGGCCGAATTCCTTTACGTATTTGCCCCTAGTTTTTTCCCGTTCCTGATGACAGCGAAGTCGATGAGGTGTAAGGCAAAAAAAAAAGGCGCCTATGATAAATTGAGATACTGTGGCTATAGATATGACCGTTTTTGATGTATCTAATTTCCTACGCAACCCTTTCACCTTTTCCAATACCCGTCTAATTATGCCCTGAACGAGTTTTAATTTTCAATTCTTTCATCATTTTTGATAAGTTATTCAGTATTTTCCTGGGCAATTTATTCTAATCTCTCACGCACTTTCCTACAAAACAAATATTTCTTTGTTAAGTGTACGTGTTTGATATTCACTATTAAGAATAAAATGTATTCTTAATTGCTCGTGGCAACTCATTTTACGTTTGGACAAAACTTCTGACTTTGTATAGCTAAAGGTATATTTGATTCTTTAATCACAAATAATATAAATCGTATGTCTCTCTTTAGAATCCTATTGAAAAACTGTAGAACAAATGATCACAGCTTCTGTATCCCTAGGATTTCTCGCGCAATCGTTGCAGTCATGTCGCACACACAGCGGGCTTACTAGAATCAACTTACATCACATAGGTTACAGACACAAACACACTGCGGTGCCCATGGAGGAAAGAAATATATGGAGACGAAATATTGCTTATTCCGCGTCGCTGCCTCTAAACTCTCGGCTGATGCTGCGCATGCGCGGTGGCGGCGGCAGCCATATTACGGATCCATACAATTGCTATTTGGAGACAGTATATTCCGAAAACTAAGCAAGATATCCAAAAAATTTATTATTTATTTTCATATTTTCCGTCGTGTTACATAAGAATCCATCATCAAATTTGACTTTGACCAATTTTTTCTTCTGAATTTCAACCAAAAACATCTCACATTTGAGACAGAAAATCTCGAAAACTAAGCAGGATATCAAAAAAAAAATCTTAATTTTTTATGTTTCTAATGGAGTTACATAATAATCCATCACCAGATTGCGGCGTCACTTTTATCCTAGAGTCCCCTTGAGGTTTTTGTACATGTTCTCCACTCCTCCTGGCGTCACTTCAGTTCGTTGTGAAGTTCCCTTACGTCGTCTCCATATATTTCTTTCCTCCGTAGCGGTGTCTTGACCCATTTCTTAAAAACAAAATGGAAGCAGGGACCGATGTAAAGCTCAAATTTCAGTTTCCGTTGTGTCTGACGCAGCTATCTCGTGGGGATCAGCTGTTAAACTCATAGCACAGTAAAATACAAGTTAATTCACGTTGCAATCAAGGGGAACAAATTTCGGTAGTCTTCCGACAAACGACGTCAAAATTTTATGCTATTTACTTGATCACAGTATTTTGAAAAAGGTTTAATGTCTTTTAAGCTTCCATAATAATCTGTTCACATTATCGTGTGTGATATGTACAAGCGCCTTGGCTTATTCTCAGGTACAGTGAATATTTCTTGATGCTACGCATGCTTTTCTATCTAAAGTCAGAATGACCTGGTCGAATAAATTAAGTGTGGAAATCTAGATTCCTTAGTAGCAGAGGATCTCACTGGACTTATATTGCCCGCTGTTCTGTTTTCATATAATGTTTGGTGGACCAATACCGCTAACCGCCGTTGCTTGCCACGTTATCTAGACAAGCATGCAGCAGTATCAGTACCGCTACGGTCCTTCAGCTATGATAGGCGTCTGTGAACATCTCTCGAAAGCGATTAAAATTCACTTCTCAAAAATAGCTTCGACTAAGACGTGCTGGTTCCATCTAACTGGATACATACTCAAGGGTCTAAACAGTCCGCCATTCGAAGCTGTGTTACATTCGGGACACTTGATTCTGGAGAGCGCATTTTATCTAAGGAAGAGTTTGGTTTATCTACGACTTCCCGCGCTGTACCTAAGCACACTGAACATCATTACACTAATTAAAATTGGTTGACTGAAATGCAATATATCAGTACTATACAGAAATCAAGATAGATGGATGAGGTCTTAATTGAGTCAAGAAGCTAGAGGATTTACCGAGGATATTATACGTCAAAAAACAATCATACTGTCCTGTCAAAAAAAATAAAAATAATTTTTTTTTTTTTTTATCTATTACCAAATTTATAGCACCATCCTAGTGAACATCGCACCTTTCATTTAGGGAACGAAGAAAACTCTTTACTATCGTTGACGCACATACCAGTATCAATAGTGGGAGTAGGTAAAGTACACAAAGCGAAAAGAATTTCAGGAAACGCTAAAACATATGGCATCGAAGATAGTGAACCATTTAAACCACTAATAGATTCGCAATTAAAAGAAACATGTCTCCATTCAATTTTCCTTCCGCAATATACGGGGGACACAATTAGTAGATCTGTTGCCTTGAGGATATAGTAGCAGTATTAACATAGTAAAATATTAGGAGTTGTTTCAAAGTGCATGTTTCAACAGTGATTATCGCGGTTGCTAGTAAATCCAAACAAGTCATCCGCATCATTGCTACTATCTTATACGAAATAAAACATCTCCAAAGACTTAAGATCCTAAAAGCACACGCGTGTACTTTTTAAAATCTCATATTAAGTTAGGAATTGAGTTATCAAGGAAGGTGTTTAAACTAGAGTTGATTTAGAATTGATTACGCAAATATACTATTATAATTTTTCTCATTTTTCATCTTATGTGTTCACATTATAAAGTTCTACATTCTATCTATAGTAATTTTGATGATAATTTTACAGTAAACTGTTTTAGCTTTTAACAAACACTATACCACACTAGCGTAATCAATAAAATGTGCTGTTTTTGGTTCAACGTTTTTTTTATTTGGAACAACATTATTATCCGTTAATATCCAAATAATTCACTGAATTGTCCTTTACTTTCTCTCTAGTTAAACGCAATTTTCTCCAAAATGGTTAGACCGTGACTTGTAAACTCTAATGCTCGTAAAAACAACTGACCACTTGCTGCTTGGGTGAGCACATTAAATGGAATAACCGCAGTCTAAAACCAAGCCGTTGTCTGTAATATTGAGGAATTCCTTTAATTTCGACTAAAGAGTTGGTGTAATGAAACATATGGAATTTATAGGGTAGGAAGTGATTACAGCTCCATTCTAACTTTCAGATCAACAGACGGCAGCTGCAGAGGGAGCGGAACAGCCGCAGTGTCACTAATTGTTCCTAACACAATCGCACCCTGTTGCTTACTCAGAAATGCCAAACACTGCTGGTCTGTTTCTGCTCTTAATTATTTAATACCGTGTTGTATTTAGGAAATTAGTAATATGAACTGCAATGCTGATAGAAAAGTAAGTTTCAAAGTAAATCAAAATAAAATTATTTTTAGGTCGACAGTTAATTTGAGATTAGTCCTGGACAACGAGACAGGGGAAAAATAACCCTGAATTACTATTTTCTGCCAAAACCTTCAATCAAAACCCGTCATATTTCTCGCTCTTTTCATCGCTCTTGGCATACTGTCTGCGAAATGGATGATTTTTAGTGGCACTGTTGAAACTGATCCTAATACAGTTTACATATTAATACAAGCTCTTTGCATTTTGAATAATATAATAATTGATAAGGAGGTATACTGTAAAGATTTTACAGAACTTCCTTATATTCCATCAAGATGCAATCTGGGTCCTGCATTTCATGTAACCAATCTTACAAATGAGCTAAAGAAGTTCATAATAAGTTTGTGGATTTTTTAAAATCATTAATAGTAGATAATTATTTCAAACATTGTACACAATTTGTTGTATTAATCTTTCTATCTAATTGCTTGTAACATTAAACTAACTTTTTGTAATTTTAAAGTTTATAGAAAGTTGTACCTATTATTTCATAAATTATATGAAACATAAGATTGTCAATGCCAGAATACTGTTAACTATATTTAAATCTGTATTTGTAAAAAGTTAAATGACATTCATTAAATAATTCAATATTTGGAATTAGTCTTATTAATGATTAATTTTGTGTAATTAGGAACATTATAAATTTATTGGGATGAAATATGTTTCCATTTATGTAAAAATAAACAATAAATCAGTTCACAAATGAGTAGATATAATTTCATTTACCTGTGCATCCAAGTACAACTGCTATTTTTTTTCTATTTTTTTCTATAATGAATCTATTGTAATAATTTTTGTGGCGTTTATTCCATACACCGGGGCATGCAAACACTGTACATATTAATTATTCTTTCATTGCGGTAAACAAAACTGTACGAAATGAAAGCTGAACAACATAATCAAGTGTAGAAGCTGGATCGCGTGACGTTGACATAACCAATTAGATCCAAGCAGACCTCCAGTATCGACCTAGGTCGCGAGGTGAAAACAAAATGCTTTGTTCTCTCATTGACGCCGTGGTGGCGGCATGGGCGGCGGCGCGAATGACCACCTCGGCGTGCGCTGACTAATAACTAGCGATGCTTTTTTTTTTTTTTGCACATGGATGAAACATCTACCGCGACCTGCTCGGCAAGTTTTCACCCTTACTCTTTCTTCCGAGTTTAAAAAAGTTTTCCCATCAAGAACTTTAATATTTTTATATCTTTCATTCATGTCTACAAAATTTTGCTTTATCTTTCTATAGGCCACATCTACTTTACCAACCATTATTTACTTTTCTACTTCATTCTACTTTTCTTATAGTCACTTTTCATTTGATTTTTTGCATGTTTCTGTTTTCTTTATTTCTTAAATGACTATATTGCTCTCTCCTGTTTCATCCTGAGCATTTTTGTACCTTCCCCTGTGATTCAGCAAAACTAAAATTTCCTCTGTGATCCAATATTTTGGGCGTCTTGTTTCCTAAAGCCTAAAGTATCTGCACCAGCACTGATTATTTTTCTCTTCAGTGCATTCCATTCATCCTCAGTTGAACTTTTTTCTGAGTTTTTTCTTAGACACATGTCTACCTACTCTGTAAAATATTCTCTCATGTTAGATTGATTCAATTTGTTACTTCCAGCTGTTGTGCTTGTA
>JARYHS010011408.1:217996236-218016778 GCA_031002005.1 Vandiemenella viatica | reverse complement strand
ATAAAAGAAGTTCCAAAAAATTTACAATAAAATTGAAGTTTACCAAAATTAATCTCCTTATACTCTTCAAGATTCCCCACCTCTGACAAATATTTTCCAAAAAATTCAAAACATACCATGTGTTAACCCAAATGTATTCTATTGTATCTATTAAAATTACTAGTGCATATAACGAATTTTCTAGAAATTTCACAAGAAAGTAAGCATACACCAAAATGAAGCCTTTAATTAACTTTAAGATTCCCAGAATATTTAACAGTTAACCACAACTTCTCAAGAAAATGCCAGTTTAACTAAATGAATCCTGTTCTGCTTCTTAGATTTTATAAAAGTTTTTCCATACCCTTAACAAGAAAATAGGCGTTCACCTAAATCAGACATTCCCAATGCTAGGGGTTGGCATGAAGACATTGCAGATGAGCGCATGGTGCCTGGTAGCTTCATCGCCATGTGAACGATCTATATCACTGCCTGTTTTATAATGTTATGTACAATGTCTATCTAATATTTCACTATTATTAATGAAAAGTAGGTATTTACCAGCTTGATAATAACATTGTGGAAGTGGTTTGGGGATGGGAGGTTTGGGAAGAATTCTTTTGAAGGAAGATGAGCCTGGTACGAAAAACGTTGGGGAGCACTGGCCTAAATCAATCCTCTCATGTTTTCTAAAACTCTCTAACTCCATAAAAGATTTTCCACAAAGTTTACAAGAAAATGGCTGTTCATGTACGTGAATCCGCTTGTGTTTGTTAACATGCCCAGACTGTGTGAAAGTTTTCCCACAAACATCACAAGAAAATGGCCGTTTACCTAAATGAAGGCTCTTGTGTCTTTTAAGACTCCTAGATGTTGTAAAAGATTTTCCACAAAGTTCACAAGAAAATGATCGTTCACCTAAATGAGTAAGTTTGTGCCTTTTAAAATTCTTGGACCGTATGAAAGATTTCCCACAAAATTCACAAGAAAATGGCTGTTCACCCAAATGTATTTTCTTGTGGCTTTTAAAATTCACAGACCTTGTACAAGATTTTCCACTAACCTCACAACAATATGGGCTTTCACTCATATCAATTGTCTCACATCCTTTAAGATTACCAGGATTTGTAAAAGAATGTTCACTAATATTAAATGAGGGATGACTTGTAGGTATTTTCTGATTCTTCTTGAGACAGTACGGCAATGTTAGTGATTTTTCCCATTTTTTGTTCACAGGTTCATCAGACTGAGTTATCTCATTTCTTTGTTTA
The DNA here is from genome assembly GCA_031002005.1 of Vandiemenella viatica. NCBI lineage: Eukaryota > Metazoa > Arthropoda > Insecta > Orthoptera > Morabidae > Vandiemenella > Vandiemenella viatica. Next base: position 218,015,528 of record JARYHS010011408.1, on the reverse strand, counting down.
TATTTTAATCTCTTATTGTAGTTGTTCCGGGAAAATGGTTCCACATCCATACAGTTTTTTATGTGTTTGGTTGCAGGAAGTTGTTGGTCGTAAATAAGACTATTACATTGGCGATCATAACAGTCTCTGAAAATAAAAATAGACATTCCCCTTGATATGTGCTGACAGCTTAACATATTATACAAAACGTTTAGGAACAACAATGATTATTGTTTTTTAACTAGCAGTTACAAATCATTTTCATACGTGCTTATGTGTTAAACGAAGTAACACCAAATATGAAACATTGTTAACTAGATGTGATATTTAGTATCATATTTTCATGAATTTTCTATATTTTAATAGTATTTGCATTCACCACCAGTTCAATCAATGGTATACTTTTATTAATTATTAACTAATTTTAAAGATTTGGATACATTTTCAACTATTTACTCTGACTTACAGTCTTTTTTCTCAATTTTGAAACATGCTCCTACACATTCCCTCTGCTTAACTGCAAAAATAGTTTTCAGTGATGCTAGAAACAAAAGTGGTGGAATAAGAAATCCACTTGGAGAAATTGTGTGTGATCAAAAAGATAAAGACATTAGAAAGAGTACAATTTTGTTTGATATTCTGAGGAAAATCCATTTGTGACAGTTGATTTGAAGGATTAATTTAGTACAGAGTTAGAACTGCTGAAAGTCCCAAGGATTGATGAAATTCCAGCTCAACTTATAAAGGCATTAGGGAGCAAAACAAATGTCTCAATATACAGACTGATTTGTGACATATATAAAATGGGGAAAATACCCAAAGATTTTGAGAAGTGTTTCTACGCCAAAGAAACTATTTGTGAATAAATGTCAAGATTATCCAACACTAAGTATGGTTTCTCATGCATCTAAAATATTGACATCAGTAGTCCAAGGTCTGACAGAACAGAGGATTGACTTGTAGCTAACTGATAAGTAGTGTGTTATAGGAAGGAAAGAAGTACAAAAGAAGAAATCTTGACTTTTAAAGTGCTTACCAAAAAGTGTATAAGGAAAGACAAGGATGCCTATGTAGTCTTCATAAATATTAAGGAAGCTTTTGACAATGTCAACTGTAATAATATGTTCTCAGTCCTGTACACAATTGGTCTAAAGTACAAATATCAAACAGTAAAATGGAAACAATATGAGTCAATAGTCTATGTTAAAGCAAAGCATGGTAACTGTGGTATACTATTAAGACTTACAACAAAAATGGTTTAAAATTTTTGAACTTCTATTGTCATTTGTGATAAGATCCTTTAAACGCAAAAAAAATCCTTCAATAAATGTTTACGAAACTATTTAATAATTTCTGCCCATATATCAATTAAAAATTGACGAGATATGAAATTTGATGGTAGCTAAAGAGTAAATAATAAAATAAAATTTGAATACATGTACCTTAATGAAAATTGTAATGCTTACCACAGCATTCTTAAGATTTGAATCACAGAAATTTTTTATTTTAGTTCTGTTTGTGATGTTAGTTTAGTAAAATTACCAGATGAACATGGATAATTTACATAGACAAATATACTGCTTGTAAGAATGGAGACTTTCCCGACGTATGCTTGAAATGAAGTCTTCATGGGTGTACCGACGGATTGTGTTTTGGAAACACGATATTTCGACGACTAGCTCCGTCGCCTTCATCAGGTGTCGGGACGTCTGCAGAGGTCGGCTGACCATCGGATACTGAGACATCCCAGGTGCCGCACCTCCTTATATAGGCCAACGCCTCTCTCCGACGCCCACGCCCGACGGCTGCCTGAGTGGTAGGGGCTACAGGCATTCGTTGCGGGCCCAGGAAGTTAATATTGGGCCGTTTGCGGCGGGTGCTGAACATGCGTGCCACGCTCTCCGTGTAGACTTGCCAAGGCTGGTTTCCATGCCTCGCTAAGACACAGCCCACTATCTCTGTTGTAGGTATCAGCCAATCGAATTTCAATCGCTTTTTATCCCAAAAGTATGAAGTCCTAATCAATATCGTAACATTGTTGAAGTCAACCCTGTGGCGATGGTTGTACACATGCACGGCGATCGCTGACTTGCTATACTATCCCAGGCGAAGATAGCGTCTGTGTTCTTCACACCGGTTTTGCACAGTGGGGATGGTCTCACCAATGTAGCACTTTCCACACTTTCACGGGATGCTGTAAATTCCTGGAACTCTGAGGCCAAGATCGTCCTTATCTGAGCGGACGTAGTCCTGAATTTTAACAGGTGGTTGGTAAAAACATTTACTTCCATGCCGTACGGAAATTCTGCCAATTTTCCCCGAAGTGTTTCCGACGAAATGCATAAAAGCGGTGGCCTCTGGCGTTTCTTCCTGTTGGACTGGATTTTTCTCCGGGTTGCGATCAATTGCTCTTCTTATCTGCCTTTCCATGTACCCATTCCGCCTGAAGACAGTTCTAAGAAGTTCAAGTTCCTGTGGTAGGCTTTCTTTGTCAGAAATCGCCCTAGCCTTGTGTACAAGCGTATTTAAAACATTTTGACGTTGCACAGGATGGTGAAAACTTGTGGCTCCCAAATATTGGTCCGTGTGGGTTACTTTTCTGTATACGCTATGTCTTAGCGTTCCGTCCGGCTCTGGAAAGTGTGGTTCTCAAGCCACCAAGTTTTTTCCCGCTGTGTCGATGACACGTTTGTCGTGTGACTCAATGGCATCAAGGCTTTAAATGAGTTCTTAGAACATCTCAATGGAATTCATCCCAGCATAAAGTTCACTATGGGACTCGAAAAGGACAGCCGCCTACCTTTCCTCGACATTCTAGTTGAAAGATAGCCTCTTGTCAAACTATCGTCGCTGCATTAGTTTACGAGTGACAGCCGGTTAGGTGAGGTTGTGCGCAGAGTGCTCGTGGGATTTGTCACAAAGCGAGAATGAAGGAATTGGAGGAGCAACGCGTCTGTGTGAAATTTTGTGTTAAACTTGGGAAAACTTTTACCGAGACACTTCAAATGCTTAAACAAGAATACGGGGATGACTGCATGAGCCAAACACAGTGCTATGAATGGTTTAAGCGCTTTAAGGAGGGCAGGAGTTCGGTTACCGACCATCCAAAATCTGGTCGACCCTCCACATCAACAGACGACCACCATGCTGAGAGGGTTCGCACTGTGATTCGTGAAAATCGCCGTTTGACTGTCCGTGAGGTTGCTGAAGAAGTTTGCATAAGTGTAGACTCTTGCAATCACATCCTGAGAGAAAAACTTGGAATGCATCGTGTCAGTGCAAAACTGGTGCCGCACTTGTTGACTAGCAGAAGGAGAATCGAGCTAGGATCTCTAAGGAGTTGCTTGAAAAAGCAAATGAGGACGAAAACTTCCTCAAGAACATCATTACAGGCGATGAAACATGGGTTTATGGGTACAATGTGGAAACGAAGAGGCAGTCTTCAGAATAGGCGGGGAAAGGAACACCTCGAGCAAAGAAAGTGAGGATGGGTCGGTCGAACATCAAGGTGATGATGGTCATGTTTTTTGATTGCAAAGGAGTTGTGCATCATGAATTTGTACCACGTGGTCAAGCGGTAAACAAGGAAGTCTACCAGAAAATTCTGACACGATTGAGAGATGCTGTGCAAAGGAAAAGACCTGAACTTTGGGAGAATCAGTCGTGGATGTTGCACCATGACAACGCACCCGCTCACGCATCTTGCAAAACATCGCACTCCCGTTGAGCCTCAGCCATCCTATTCTCCAGACTTGGCTCTGGCAGACTTTTTTGTCTTCCCAAAACTGAAAAACACTTTGAAAGGACATCGTTTCCAGACCATAGAAGAAATTCAAGACAATGCGACAAGAGAACTGTGCGCCATCGGAGAAATTGCATTCTAGGAGGCGTTCCAAAACTTGAAAAAACGATGGCAACGGTGTATTGATAGTGGAGGACAGTACTTTGAAGGGGACAGTGTGTAAAAGTTAGTATGATGAGCAATAAAGCAATTACAACAGAAGTTCCGTTTCTTTTTGTACACACCTTGTATACCCTAGTATCCACTACCTCTTACCATTTTGATAACATGCCAAAAATTAATTTGTTAACATCTATACAGTGCTTGCCATGTACAAATTGTGCCACTTTGAATTATATACAATTCAATGACAGGTGTTCTAGTCTCTTACGAATATTAAAATTATTAATGGGATTATTAGCTGCAATTTGATGTATAATTGAGTACTAATGAATAAAATTTGTAAAGGTTTGCCTTATTTGTTTTTAAAGTACCAAGAGCTAAGGGGAGAAAATGAGGTTTAAAGTTGAGAGTGGATCTGACTTTACAGATTATGATTGAAATTGACCAAAGAAAAACTGCCAAGAGAAACTTTACACAACTGAAAAGAAAAATATATATACAACTTGCAAACTTGTGTTAATGCATAATAAATATGATTAATGAAATAAAGATCTTGAGAATTAAATGAGTATCATAAAAGTTATTTTGGATCTGTCTAAATTAATACGACACTAATAACTTTAGAATACACAACCCCAAAGGCAGCTTCTGTACATATTGTAAAGATGTTACTTATAGCATCACACATAACTTAAACAGATGATAATTAAACAGATATTACAATAAATAAGCTTTTTAGAGCTAAATAAGATCATAATTGCTGCAACATAAATATTAAAGAGAATGGCCTAATCTTACCTTCTTTGTGATGTTCTGCTGCTGCATTTATGAAAATGGAGTTTTGCCATATCTTCAAAAACTCCACAGCAATATGTGCACACATATAAGGGAGCAGAAATAGCTGTGTTATGACTGAACACATGTCTTATCAAAGAGCACCAAGATAATGTCTTTCCACAGAATGTGCATGAAAGTTTAAATAAAGATAGCTCTTTAAACATAGTTTTCTTACTATGATGAAAATTATGGGCATACATCATTGACAGATTTAAGAAAACATTTCCACATAGATAGCAAATGTGGAATGGCGGTTTTATGTTTGTGATATGTGTAAAAACATGTTTCATTAACAAGTCCCATGTGGAGAAAGGATGAAGACAAATGGCACAGGTACTGTTCAGTGGACTGCACATAGAAGAGATGCTACCACTGCTGTGGTTAGATACACTGGAGTTGCTCAAATCAGCTCTGACTAATACAGGATTATTCACCACAAATTTCGTTTGTTGCAGTCCATTGTTTGATCTAAAAAAAATCAAATAGAGAAAAGAATTTTGGTTAATTTACTGCAAAGCAAGGATTATAAAAAATGTAATCTATTAATATAGCATGCATATTACATCAAATATCATAAAAGAGTACTATAGAAATTAATATATACAATATTTTCTTAACAGTAACTTACTGGGAATCATGCATTATACACAGTCCAGTCACATTAAGACCACCTCACAAAAACCAGAATAACCACCTTCGGCAGAGCAGACCGATGCGAGGCGTGCAGGAAGAGAGTCAATTAGGTTTCTGAAGGTGTTAACTGGGATGTTGAGCCATGCTTACTCCAGTGCCGTGGCCAGCTGCGCTAGATTAGGCTTTTGAGGATCCATGGCGCGAACAACCTGATCGAGGTGGTCCCACAGATTCTCGATTGGCTTTAATTCCGGCGAGTTTGATGGCCAGGGGAGTAAGGTAAACTCATCCTAGCGCTCTTCAAACCACGCTCATACGCTGCGAGCTGTATGACACTTTGCATTGTCCTGCTGATAGATTCAATCTCGCACAGCATGTAGGGTGGACATGGTCCGCAAGGACAGATACGTACTTGTGCTGATCCATCGTGCCTTCCACAATGATGAGTTCACCCAGTGAATGCCAGGAAAACATTCCCCAAATCATAATGCTCCCTCCTCCACCCTGGATCCTTCCGGCAATTGTTGCAGGGTATTTGCTTTTAGACGTTTCACGCCGTATGAGCCAATGTTCATCTGTCTGATGGAGCATAAAACGTGATTCATCAGAAAAAGCCACCTGTCGCCACTCTGTGGACGTCCAGTTGCGGTACTGGCGTGCAAATTCCAGCCTTTGTCGCCGATGAACAGCAGTCAGCATAGGTGCATTAACTAGGTGTCTGCTGCGGAGGCCCATGCGCAGCGACGTTCGCTGAACTGTTGTTAAGGATACACTCTTGGTAGCGCCTTGGTTCATCTGGGCGGTCAGTTGCTCAACAGTTGCACGTCTATTTGCCCGAACGCATCTCCATAGCCTTTGTTCGCCTGTGTCATCTATAGCCCGTGGTGCACCACATGTTCCACGCCGCTGATTTTGAATAGTGCCACTTTGCCATGCACGGCATATTTTCACTATGGCGGCACGTGAACCGTTCACAAAATTAACCGTTTCCGAAAAGCTTCCACCCTTCGCCCGAAAGCCAATAATCATTCCCTTTTGGACGTCGGATAAATCGCTACCATTCTGCATTACGCCAATGACTGAAATACTTTCCAATGCCCTACGACATCCTTTATATACACTCCACTGTAATGTGCTGTCACCTGCCTTCTGTGATTGGTTATTTCATGTTGATGTCGAAAGTAGGTGGTGACTGGATTGTGTATATAAAAAGGAACATACCAGAACAAAATTTGTAACAAACGAGACAAAATTCAATATATCTAGCATATTAAAATTGGTAGCTTCAGGATAATTGTATTCTGACACAGTAATAGCAAATATACTCACCACCAATACTAACATGCAAAATAATATTCTCATTTTTCCAGCCAGATGCTGTCACAGAAACACAACATTTTGAAGCTGGCTCTGATATCTTCATGAGGTGTCAAGTAGCTTCCAGATATTATATACTTGTTGTGACTGCCTAGCCTGGCTTTTATCCATATCATGCTTCCTTCTATATGTTTATAAGAAGCACCAAAAAATTTGACTCCCTCCGACACTCAGAACATATTTACTGGCCAAACACGTGATCCACATAGCTAGCAGCTCCATTCTGACTATGGTGCACAACTGAACAAGATCAGGCATCATAAGGAGACAAATTTTTTTATGCTCAGAAGAGGTGGACGAAATACAGCTTGATATGTGGCTAAGCCAGTGGTCACAGCCAGCTTGTAATATCTGGAAGCTATTTGGCACTTGGAGACAGCAGTCAAAATGTTGTATTTCTGTGACACAGCCTAACTCGACACCTGAGAAAATTATAGTGCACCATTACACCAGGGAAGCCTCCAAGAACACTTAACTAATATGCACAGTGCTGTTAAAATGGAACATTATTTTACACAACTTATGCAAACAATTATATACGTGATTATTATTATTATTTTCGATTTGGATTTCTGAAATTGCGGTCATTGGTGGGACAAAAGGAATGCAGGCAAGGAGTGGGAAGGAACTGAGTCACAGCTTTCATTGGAGGAACCATCCTGGCTTTCATGTGGAGTGATTTGTGAATCGATGGAAAACCCAAATCTGGATCGGATAAGGATCCAAACCTCCATCCTCCCAAATGCCAGACCAGAGAGCTTTATCGCTAACCCGCCACACTCATTGTGTAGTTCTTAAGTATAATTTACAAAATATTTATCAGATAGTACATTATACTGGTGGAGTAACTCTTGCAGAATTTTATCAACTTTCTAAATACATTTTTACTATTTAGTATCGATTCCTGCAAAATTCTGCATTGTATTGCTTGTTGATAATTCAATAACACACCCTTGTTTTAATATCATGATTGGTTAGGAACAAACTCAATTTGTCCAGTACAGGGTTCTCAACCTTTGCCCCGTCAAGATGGTAATCCACAAGATGAATACTAATACAATTTATTCTAATTTAGTTAAAATTATTGTAACAAAAAATATAAAAATTGTTTATATAAAATGGATACCATACTCACTCTACATAAGGCTATAAGAGAGTATAAACAATAAACCTATAAATCAACCTTCCTGGTAGTAATAAATATTTCAGCACCAAGGAAAAACATGGTATTTCCAGCATAGAAGGGCATGACTGTATAGTTAATAAAATGGTCTATTTATTACAAACATTTCCAGATCACACAAAAGAGTGGCATTTAATTAATGATTAAGTGAATGTTTTATAAAGGTTTTGCTGTAAGTTTAGCTCTCAAGAGACAATAGGAAATGCCAGTAACAATTGGTGTGGTTTGTTTACAATACCACATAGATAAAAAAAACATAGGTCAGTAAAGGTTAGTGTCTGTAGAATTATTTTGGATATTTTTCTGGTCCTCAGGTTGAAAAAATGTTGAGAAATGCTTGACAAGTGGTTTGGTTTTCCATTTTCATTACAAAAAAATGTTTCTGTTGGTACTGTTTAGTCGTGACTATGAAAGTGAAAAATCAAATTCCGATTTTGAGTGAAGCACTTGTATATATTTAGTATAATTTGATGTTAATTTTGTGTTTGTGTGTATGTGTTCTTCCTGTTGGTGTGTATGTGTTCTTCTTGTTTGTGTTGCTCCCATCAGGTACCATTATCTGTATTAAGTGATGGGTTTACTTCCGATCTCCTCCACTTTAATGTATAAAACAAATAGAGAAGTCTGTTGGGTGAGGTTCTGGATATGGAGCAACGTATCCCTACTTGTAGTTTTCAATACTGGGGCAGGAGTGATATGTTTAGAGCCACAGTCCAGATGTTCTTTGCCTCCTTGAGGAGTTTATCTCCTCAGTCCTCAGCATCAGTGTGAGTAGGCTTCAAGGCATTCAGCTTTGAACAAAAATTCCTCTTTCTCATTGAGGATAGAGCCCACTTATCAGAACCAGAGACACTCTACTCATTGAGCTACAGCCTATAAAATGTTAGTATATTCCAACTATTTTTATACTAAAGAATTTTATTTAGTTTTTACTAAGCATTCCCCCAGTATCTATTCTGCCCGTATTCAGAGTGCTTAATTTATGCCACATATATATTGTTCACAAGCTAAATTATTATCCTGTCCAATTACAATTAACCAATGATAGCCAATTCTTGACGGCATTTACAGCACATTATATGTTTCAACATGTCTTCATATAGAAACACATAATCAGCTGGAATACTGTAGATTTATGTCAATCTTATTTTTCTGTATTATTGTAACCCTCCTGTTACAGTGCTGGACTTATTTTCTGTATTTTATCTAGGTTGTATATTCAAGCACACAGTTTTTAAACAAAAAATATGGATTCTCTATGTTTATTAAGTGTATGCAAAGCAAACCTTGGAGTGAATTAATAAAGAAACAAAAACAATTGATCAGCAGATGAATAAAAGAATCCCATGCTGATCAACTAAATAATAAGAATAACTTTCAATACACATCAATAGATAATAGGCACTGAATTATAAGACCTTGCATCCACAAAACATAAAAAATATATTAAAAGATTTTATAACACTCCAGTGTTATTAATTACAACAAATGTTAATACATATTTAGGTGCAATTTTGAATGAGAAGACTGGATAATTTTTTTAAAAAAACCTCTTTCTCACACTTAGTTCACGGATATGATAACCAAATGGATTGATGAACAATTATGCTGAATTTTTCTTGGCCTATAGCTGAATACAGTTTCAATTTTGAATATTTTAAAATATTTATTTTTAGTCATCAAGCACAATCAATAATAGACACAATTACAGTAGACCAAATAATTATGTAATGTGAAATGCTCTAAGGCAAAAAAGAAAAGAAAAGAAATCAACATTTTAAAGACAAATAAATCAAGAAACGGCCAAATGATGTACTGAGCTATGGCACTTCACAACTGCTATTACAAACTTCTGAAAAAGCTCATCACAAACAGGATGTGCCAACAGATCCCAAACAAACTCACTTCAGGTACAAAAGAAGCTGTATAGATCATGTGGTGAGTCTAAATGCACATATTGAGATCAGATTTCAGACCACATTACTACTAAATGTCTATAACATGGCTTTGAAGAATGGACTACTGAGCCCACTAATAAAAGTAATCCGATGCCAGGGTATGATGAAACTAATCAGAAATATGATTTGAGACAGACACTTTTGTTAAGCCAAGGGGGGAAAATAATAATAATAATAATAAAAACAGATTGCCTAAAGGGTCAGTGATAATAGCAATAATGTTTGAGCTCCACAATTCTAATACACCTAACACTAATACATAAATGTTCTGCTCATTCAGGAAAAAAAAAGAGTTCAAAGTTATGAACAAGCTTTAAACTGATGTGATCAATATTCTGAATTACTGCATTTGGAGATTAATACTAAATCTCAATAATGCAAATGTCAGTGGTTTTATCTCAACACTATAGAAGCTAACTACATATTTATAATTTCCTATAAAAATAACAATATAAAACATCAACTCTTACATTCCAAGTGCCTCCTGTGATAAGATTTCCTCTTTTTTAAAATCTATGCAGGAAAATGCTATAAGATAATAATATATAGAATAGTATCATTAGAAGTATTACGGAATTGCATGTGGGCAGTACCTGACTGGGGGTGGGGGCAAACTAGGACACTTGTAGCAAAATCATTTTTGGAAGAGTGGCAAATGGCAAATTATGAGACAATGACCTTTTCTTTTAGCTCTACTGCCCAAGGTGGCAGATTAATCTTTGAACACGCAGCAATCTCGAGCTTTGGATCTGACTTGAAAAATTCACAGATGCATCAGTGGGAGAGGGGGGGGGGACACCAAAAGTTCTCTAAACCTGATATTTAAAAATTGTTAGAAGCTGAATACTGTATTCTAACTTGCCTTAACAAAAGTCAAATTACTACATGTTAAGCTATAACTATTTCTGTTAGGTAGTTTAATATATACTTGCCTGTGTCTTTTTTAAGTTTCATGAGTGATTTAAATTTGCCAAATCCTAAATAAATAAAGGTGCAGAATATATCATTATAAGAAAAAAACAGCAACGACCTTAAACCATTTCAGGAAGGCTTGTAAGTCAAAATAAAAAATTTGTATAGAAGCCCATTGTGCTTGCATGTACAGAGTAAGAACAACACTTCAAAATGATTAGCAACATAACCCAGGATATAAAAGGATATATCAATATACTTTATAGTAATATGGGTTAATGATGTTATATTGATGAAAACAAATTAAAATAAATCTAAAATAAAATAATAAAGACTAATTGGTAATATGAGTACTCTGAGACTAATTAAACAGTACATATTTTCTTATCAGAAAATTTTGAAGGCAAAAAAAAAAAAAACTAAAGGCTAACCACTAGTGGAATTTAAAACTGATCCTACAATGGGAGACAGAACATGAAAAAAATTAAAAACAGGAGTAACACAGGAATTAAAAATATAAATAAAACTTTGGTAACTAATTAGAATACTTCCCCTTAGATGTAGTTGCCACAGACTTTAAGAAAGAATATAGGAAAATTATATTTTTGAAATGATCATTGTACAAGTTATGTAGCAGTCTCTAGAGATCTTCTCCCAGATAGGGCCCTGAAAACAATGTTTACACAGGGGACTTTGCTGTGTCAATGAGATTAACAAGTAATCTCAACAATGCTATTCCTACTAAATACTCACTTATTTTAAATTATTAAGGAAACTGAACACAGTACCTTTAGAAAAAGATATAGAACTAAAAAATAAATAAAATATATTACCAATAATAAAACTAATAAATGAGATATATGAATGCATTAGTAAATGAATAATAAATTCTTCTAGATTTAAACCTCAAAGAAGTTGATAAAATGCACTGTTCAGTATCTGACAGTTATGATGTTAATTTTAAATTTTAACAGTAATGGGTAAATGGTTCAACATAGCACAGATGCAGTATATTAAATTTAATGTGTAGCGGAAACATGTAGCTATATTTTCACCAAATTTTAACACTTTTGAATAACAATAATAATTTCGTGTGGTTGGAATGACCTGGTGACAGGGTTTCTACAGGCTGCACATTCCGCCCCTGTCGTAGCTGCCTTAACCTAACCCGGCAATCCTACCGGGTACAGGGAACCTACAGTTTAACGAGGAATCCGAACCACGGAAGCGTTCTGGTGTACTTCACATTATACAGCATGCTGTGCCAGAGGTAAAGGCAGGGTTAAGTGCCTATGAAAATCCCCACTGAGACAGGGATTTGAACTGGGGACCTTTTGATCTCCAGTCAGACACCTTAACCACTGATCCACCAGGCCACTCACTTTTGAATAAGAAAAAAAATAGGGCATTACTTATTGAATGACACTCATATAAGGAATAAGTAGATGATACTACAATGATAGTTATAACTATTTTATATAAGCAAATAAAACTTACTAAATATTCCAAGATCTGTATAATTGCAGAGGGTACAATTAAATTAGCATAGCATTGGAAAAAATTATAAAGGAAAATATATGTTTTTAACTCATATTGAGAATTATCCTTGCAAATCCTAAAGACAAGAGACAAATTATAATATACTGAACTTTCCAGTAGTAATACTAATAACAAATGAGAGAGAGTTTTTTTATTTAACATTTTTTTTTTTACTTATGGCTTTAAGCCTCATTGACATTTAGGTAATTAGAGGTGGGATGGGACTTGGGGCAAGGAACGGTAATTTGACCATGGCATTTATTGAAGGAAGCATCCCGGCATTCACCTGGTGTGATTTGGGGAAACCATGGGAAACAAATGAAAGAGATACAGTGGCTAAATTAACTTTAATTCTCTTAGCAGACCATAAGCTGGAGGAAGAAACAGGACATGTAGTATTATCAAAAAAAGATGTAGTATCCCTGAGTGAAAGAGGATGAAATTGTCATAACAATGATGAATACAACAATAAACACAAAGGATTCTGGCTGGAGTGAAAGTCAAGGTCTTTTGGCAATTGGTGATAATATTATCTGCTATCTTGTACAGGCTTATAGATGGATGTTTTCATTAGGATTGATTTTTGGGTGATATGCAGAAGGAAAAATAGCAATGCTATTTGCAGATGCCCTGTTAGTTTGATGGGAGGATGAAAGAGAGGTGCAGGATCAGCCTGATCTTTGAGAGAGAGCAGTTGCAGCTTATGGCATGAAGTTCTCTACAAGCAAAAGTGAAGTGGTGATGACAAGAAAGAAGAACAGGATAGACATAGGCATCACTTGGAGGAGAGCAAGGAAATAGAGTGGAATGTTTCAAATATTTGGGAAGATGGATTGAAGTTGGTGGGAACAGGAAGGAAATAAATGAAAGACAAAGAGGCGCAGAAGGATTTTTTTTAAGAGTATTAGAAGTCTGGTATGGAGTAGGGATGTTGTGCAAAGGAGCAAAGAGGCAATCCATAAAAAATACTTTGTACCAATTTTAACATATGGGTTGGAAACCTGGATGATGAAGGAGAGAGACAAACAGAGAATACAATATGTGGAAATGAAATTTCCGAGGAGTAGGAGTAACAAGAAGAGACAGAATGAGGAATGAGAGAATCAGGGAGATGATAAATGAAGAACCGCCACAACAGAGAACAGAAAAATCTAGTTTACAGTGTATTCAGATATAAAGAGAATGGGAGAGGAGAAGTTACAACGGAAGATGCTAGAGATGGAACTGAAAAAGAAGAGGACAGATGGGTTAAAGGTGTTAAGAAATGTGTGGAGGAAAGAGGAGGAGATTGGGCGACAGTAGAAGAAGAGAGAAGGTGGTTAGACAGGAAGCAGTGGTGAGGCTAGAAGCTGCCCTAGATGATGATGGTATCAAAGTGTGTTTATAATTTTAAAGAAATTAGATTAAAACAATCATTTGTAGCCAATCCATACTGGCTAGCCTGCTTATTAAAAGGCCCAAGAGAAAATACAAAATATTAAAATTCAAAATCACATTGAACAGAAGAGAAAAAACTTCAATTAACAGCCATTTTAAATGCCAAGGTCAATAGCAAAGGTCATAAACTGGTCAAAATAAACAATTGGAAACAGATCCTAAAATCATATAGTAATTATTTTTGTGGCCATCAAAAGGGCATTGGCAATCTATAAAGGCCCACACGATTTGTATGGCTGGAAGCGATGTAATGTACAAGAAGTTGGTGCTGTACTTCCAGACACTGCCGGTGATAGCGAACTGCTTGTATGAGATGGCAGAACAGACCGCACATAGAGTTCTGAGCAAAGAATTCATTCATACAGGGCTGAGGTTATGGTTCACTATTATGGGATTTAGAACAGAAAACAGGAATAGAGATACTTCAACAGCACCAGAACTGTTGGAGCCACAATTTAATGATAAACCAGCTGCCTCATTCAGGTGACAAAGTAACAGCAATATCAATATAATTGCTTTTGCTATCCTCACGTAGCACAAATTATTTAAGGTACTTAATATAAAAAAGTAACACAGCATGAAAAAAATATGTTATCAGTGAACTAGGCTTCAGATCTTTACAAAAAAAAACAAAATAGAGAAATATAAAGGCAAATATGCCCTTAAAAATGGGTAAATATGACCTAAAACAACAAAATATAACCAAAAATTTAAATTCACTATACATCAAAATACACTCAATTATACATTTTTTATTTTATCTAATAGTATTACTTTCATGTAGACAGCATTATTTTAACTCACTGCACCAGATGGGTATTTAAATTTTCATTTTTTTTTGTTGAAGTCACTTTAATTTCACATAGTTTACAGAAAAGCACCCTCTCATATGTACTAAAATACTTCTCTCCAAATTCTTTTATGTAATTCTGTCTCTTTGCATTTTCAAAATAATAAAAAAATTGTTTTTGGCATGTCGGTACTCAGTGATCCACTGCAGATTTAAAGATGACTCAGGATTATTTTCAAAAGTATTTCATTGAGACACTGATTGACACTGCTACACTGTCGAGATTAAAAAGGCGGGTGGAACATTATGTTCATAGAGTGACAATAACGTATAAATTCAAGTCTTGATTGGAGAATTCTGACCAATTCAGTGACAGTTTAGTTTTTTCTTTCAGTTTATAAGAGGAGTACAGTTCTGTGAATAAATATCTTTATTCCTCTCATCTAGATTTAATGAATTCCTGGTACTATTAAAAAATTAACAGATTTTGCCTCATAACATGACAAAACATTATCATAATATGACCAAAATTATGAAAATGGCCTAAATATGAGTTTATATGCTATATCAAATACAATCATAAATGTTTAATAAGTGCTCATATAGACGGCAGGAAAAAAAAGAGACTTGTCCTATAGATCCGAACTCTAGTGATAACTATAAAGCAGTTTAGAATGAAAAATTTGTATTGATTATCAATTATCTTAATTAATTTTAAATTTCCCTACATAATTTAATCATTTAGCCTCATCTGAACCTCAACCAAAATAGTATACTAACATGGAGATACTAAAATTCCAGCACTGAGCACGTTAAACTGATTTAATTTATATATCACACTGTAGAAGGTCCTCATCACATTTCAGAGACATAGATCAACAAGTGGTAAGAGTTTAATAACAAAGAATGACCTTACCCTTCAAGAATAGGCACCGGTTTTGTATCCTCTGGTTCGAAGTCTTCAAGCATATTCTGAAAATAGGATAAGAACTACGTGATAAACTCATATAAACTCAGAATGAAAAAATAAAAGTACCGAATTGGAACAAATACAAATTTCAACAGAGAAATGTAGACAAAAACATTCATTGTTAAAAATCTCATGAAAAGAAACCACAAAAGCTAAAGGAATGCAAAGGAATTTGGCCATGGCTTTTTGAACATCCTGGCATATGCCTGGATTGATTTGGGGAAACCATGGAAAACCCAAATCTGGATGTCTCGATGAGGATTCAATCTAGCGTCCTCTCTAATGTGAGGTCTGAGCATTAACCCCTCACTCACTATGCTCGGTAAAAAATTCAGCTACAACAAAGATTCCTCCATATGGACCAATGAGTCATCATAGTGTGGTAGCTAATGGGAAGATGCATTATTTTCAAGCTTATATACCTTGGATCATTATTTTTAGCTGCAATTTGGTTATAATACAGCTTTTACCAATATGACACCAATAGAAATACTTCAGAAACTAGTTCCAGCGGTGATCTGTTGGTCCAGGGTGTATATGTAATATTTCTCATAATTGACAACTGGAGTATCACCCTAGAGGAAGGAATGCTGTTGTGTTGAAATTGTGAAATTTAATAATCCCCATCTACAACTTTATTTTAATTTCTGTAATATAGTCGTTCCCCCCCCCTTTTTTTTTGGCCACGGAACCCTAATTGATCATACTTTTTTTGTCGGATCCCCATTTTTATAATAAAAAAATGACTGTACCTTGTAGTTTGAATATTTTCATGTTTGACTTGAAAAGAATAACTAAATTATAAATGAAAAATAATTATTAGTAGTAATTATAAACATTTACGCAGACAAACAAAAACAAAATATTTCAGCAGCTGCCTAGTTGAGTAGTAGATAAACGGGTCATTAGGTTCCGTACGTGTACACACACAGTATGTCAACTAAAGTCATTGGGTCATGATGTATTCAATACACAAGCTGCTGCAAACATCATTTACGGGACCTGCTTGGAAAATAGGGACTTTCCCAGACAGGGAAACCAAAATGTAATATATCCAGAACTATTTATGTAAACAATCCTAGTTTTCAATATTAGTGGTATTGCTACATAGAATTAAGCGAATCTCCATGGAACTGCATGCACATTTATAAATCTCACACATGTTATTGACATAGAAATGATTGGTTTTCTGTGATATAGAAAACTGGATGATAGATTCATTCCACAAACCTGAGCATGTTGGTATTATTATCGAAAATTAAGCCGAAAGGTTTTCTGACATAGATCATGATACCACCACAACACTGTAAACACTTTCTAACAATACTGTTGCCAGTAAAGAAATCATATCACCCTAAACTTGAATAAATTCAGTTCTCTTGTTAGCGGCTGTGGTTAAGATGAAATACGGCCTGAACCAGGAGAAAATTTTTGTAAAAGCCACAGAACTGTGGTATTTGCACACAGCAAAACCACTTGAACACCTCAAACAATTCTATGTGGTGAGACATATCCACAATTAAGTCGTAGAAAATATTCTGCTAGCGTCAATTTCTTGTGTCCTTTTGCAACAGTAATATGACAATATCTCAAAAACATATAATGAAGTTTCTAAAGTTCATTTGCAAAATAAATCTACAGCTGCAACTTCAAAATGTTTTATAAATTCTTGTAGCCACGTGTATAATTTTGGTATCTGGATACAGAAATATAAGAAAGGGTTGAATTCTAGCTTCTGATAAAAGAGCTATAGAAATTTTTTTGAATTTTGTCATATAATTTTATTTAAATATTGTAAGTCATTTGTCCTGCAAAGAGGGGGGAAAATTACTTTCCATGCAGATCCATTTAGTAATATTTAAACTTGCCTGTGTAACGTTATACCCAACAACATAATGTTGTCATAAACATTGGCAGTAGTGTTCATATTGTTATTGTCAGCTTGGCTGAAAGTAGTGTTAGTGGTATTGCGATCTATAATTAACCCCAAATACCAACTTGACGGATCATAAATTCAAGATTGTCTATTCCTGCACACAGTACTCTTGGTTATCTTTTAACTTCAAACACATAATCAACCATACACAATTGTGTTAATAGGTTGGTGATTTTTTTCGGCCCAGGTCCTTGGTTGCTACGATAACTGTTTTATGGGTTATTTCCCGACTTGCAAATAAACAAATGCAATAGTAGCTGGTATGGAACCACGAACTTGCGCATGTTAACACATGATATAAAACTGTAAGTACCTACTTATTAGACCTAATATTAAAAAACTGAACAAAAATCAAACAGTATCATTGTGTATATATATATATATGTTCACCTAGGGCACTGAAGATGCCTTAAATAAAGGTGAAACGTGTCTGCCATCAAAAGCCTTTGTTTAGTTGCAAGTTGGAAAAATAACCCGTAAAACAATTGTGTTATTTTGAGGAATGTATTTTATTACTCCACAGAAGAATTTCTTTCAAAGATATATGTGAAAGTATTGCCAGTATCTTGAATAAATTTAGATGCTATAATTAACATTTGTATTACTCTGTTTAAGTGTCTCTTCTAGTATGTATCTTATTATTTAATTATTTTTATTAAATTGACTCATTTTTCACATCACTAAGAGCTAATCACTTATACTGGGATATATGAAAAATGATTTATTGTTTCTATAGGAACATGAAGAAATATTTCTCTTTACAATGCCACAAATTAAAAATTGGAAGCAATAAGCACATAGTAACTTAAGTAAAAACACTGATTGTATCTTACACAGTGCAGAAAACTTAAACAATTACTTCTTATTTTACATAGCTATCTCCCTATCACCACCATCTGTTAAGAACCATGCACCTAATAAATTATTAATACACTGCACTTGCTTCACATCTTACATAAATCAGAATAAAAAAACAACTAAAAATTGATCAACAGAGGGCGTTATTAGCAGCATACTGTTTGTCAGATAATCTTAAGCAAACAGAGGCAGGTGTACCTGAGATCGCGATTCCATTACAATAAATATTCACTAATGGCGTCATAATACTGCTGTACTCAATAGCAAGACGTATTATTTTAAAGCAGTAATTCAGTTATGATACAACCTGGACCATTAATTTGAAGCAGAAATTAGGTTGTTATACAGACTGCACCAGCATGAAAGCGCCGAATATCCTTCAGAGAGTATTTCTAGTGGTGTCTTGCGTGTGACTACTGCAGTATTGTTCCTCGCGGTATCGCGATCTCCAGTAATCAAAAAGTGGCTTCGTAGAAATCAAGGTACAAAACGTATACAGTTTATTACGTTCATGTACTCAATTTCTATGCCTTTAGTTTTCTAAATATGAATGCACAAATTTCCAAATCGGTTTAATATAGTGATACAAGTGTCGTTTGAAAACGAACTAAATTTTTCAATACGACATTCATAGTTAGTGTAAACGAATTTGCTCACACGTTTCAGTTGATAAAATACGACACACTTCACGGAGATTAAACATCGTAAGATTATTGTTATACAGATTAATGAGTACAATGAATCCACTTAGAATAGCATAGTAACCACACAAATAACAACAATCTTTTCAAGTATTCTCGAGTGAAAGATGCGAACATACTGATGTCGTACAGTAATAAGGTATGCATGTTCTGTACTACTCCAAAAGACAAATATAAAGTTAGCAACCTACCTCCTCCATAATATACACAGCATTTATTGGCTCCATATCTCCTTCTGTTGACGATTCGAAGAGCGAATACACAATATTCATTGTAGT
>JARYHS010011408.1:217971235-217995236 GCA_031002005.1 Vandiemenella viatica | reverse complement strand
AAGGATGTAAATCCTACAAAGGAGAACTGCAGCATGAGTTATATCGTGTTGATCCATTAATTTATGAAATTGAAGAATACTAAATGTGTGAATTTTGTTTTATTTTTATCTGAAACTCACAACTATACTTAGTATAATAAAATCACTATATCAGACTGATAATGATCAAAATAAAACGAAAATTGCTGTGGGCTTCTATAAGAAGAAAATTTAATCATTTCTTAGTAGTATTGTAAGTATCGCCAAAAAAAGGAAAATTCTTTGTTAGCTGGTAGTTTTTTTTTTTGTTTTTGTTTTTGTTTACTAGAAATGAAACTTTTTAAGACTAAATATTCTGAAGTAATTATTAGCTTTCCATAACCTTCCTAAGAAATAGTTTATTATAAATGAAAAAAAAACCAAAACTGCATGAATAACTTATTTTAAATGTTGTCGTGCATGCTAAATAGAGTGCGATACCATGCATTTTAATTAGATGACATTAACATGTTATGTTGTTCCAGCTCTGTAATATGGTTTCTGAGCTTTGAAAATGTTCATTCTATTCAGTGCATTTACAAAAACTTTTAAATTATTTGTAATTTCATTTGAGATTATCTCCCATATAGTTGGAAGTATTTTTATGTAAGTGTCAATTGTTCGTAATAATAACCGATTGTTTGAGCCATTGTTAGATGTTATAGAAACGGCAAGATGTGTGTTTTTTAATGTCGAATTATAAAATATTGCTCTAAAAGTGGCCAGCAGAGTCACTCAGAATAATGCTACGTAATCAAGTATATTTACATGCTGCCCTCCTCCCTGCAACTTTGGTGAGTGTTGGGTGTATTTTACCTGTCCTTTCCATATAAATATTGCCTCATGGCATTTCTTTCCATTCATTGTTACCTTATTGTTGCCTTTTGGTGTCCCCTCAGTTTTTTGTCCTAATTGTTTCTATCTTCGTGTTCTTTCTTTTCTTTTTTCCCTGTCTTTCCCATCTTCCTTACTTGCTATTTGTTCCTATTTTTACTTGAAGAAGGGATTTTCACCCGAAATATTGTACTTTATTAGTTTTTGTGATGTTTTGTGTTGCTGCTGCCCTCCTCCCTTCGACTTTGGTGAGTGTTAGGTGTATTTTACCTGTCCTTTCCATATAATTATTGCCTCGCGGAATTTCTTTCCTTTCATTGTTACCTATATATAAATTCCTTGGAAACCCTCGGAAGAGAGACCGATCTTCATTATAAACTTTTTTTTTTTTGCAATAAAGAGATGTTAAATGCACCATCTGCTTTCTCGTTTAAGGCTACCCTACATCACCATTGAAAAAGTTAAAACTTCAATAAGACTACAACAAATTAAAATTACAAGTAACATTATAAGTCTTATTTAACACATAAATCACTCCTCACCTTAAAGGCAAGCTATAAAATACACCAGAACAAAACAAATAAAAAAGTACTACTGGGTTTTAACTAACCATAGCCATTTAATAATTATTGTAATTATCTACTAGTAGTTAGTGATTAACAAATGTTTTTCAATTATAATCTTATCTATAAACTGAACTGTAATCCAGTTGCACAGTAATTGACATTAAACTCTTCAAAACATAGATTTCAAATCGGATCTGTAATAAAAATTTGCATGAGAAGTATGAACAGCTCCAGGTCTGACACACAGTTCCAGCTCCGTGGTTGCAGGTCTGGCCTTGGTTCAACCTCCGGCCACAAGAGACCTGTGGCGCGTTGATACAGGTCCGGCTGGATACAGATCCGACAAGTGCTCGTATGTACATCCATCCCTAGCGCAACCGATACAGGTCCACGAACTGTATCCATCGGGACCTAGCCATCTCTAGTCTCACTTGCAACGGTAACGCGGGAGTTGAGTCCACTGCAGGAACCCACCAATGAGTTGAGAGGAATTAATTGCCTTGCTATGGTCTTCAGTACAGACAAACAACTGCTTAATGGGAAACCCCTCCTTACCAAAGTCAGTCATTCCTCACATACCAGACTCTACACATCGAGACAAGCACATAGCCTTCGGTCTCACACATACTGTCAGCCAGTGTTAAATATGCAGTGGATCAATGAGTACTGCCATGCCAAAAACAAAATTTTCAGAAAGTACAAAGTTACGTAAAAGAATTTGGAGAGGAGGATTTTAGCACAGAAGAAAGTTATTTTCTGTAAATTATGTGAAACTAAAGTAACTGCAACAAAGTGATATCATGTGCAGCAGCATTGCAATACAGAGACACTGCTTTCAGCTCGAGAAAACAAGCAGCGACTTTTTTTAGTTACATCTACAGCTTCGTCATCTTCCAAACTGTCATTTTTTTCTAAAAAATTCTGTGAATTGATAGTATCAACCAACATTCCACTTAATAAAGTGAACAATGAACATTTCAAATCCTTCTTGGACACAGAAGATTCTGACATTGAGGAAGAACTATTTACCATCTTGTTATGAAAATGTATTGCAGAAAATTAGAACCAAGATACACATCAATACAATCTGGGTATCAATGGATGAAAGCAGTGCAGCTTGTGGGAGATATGTTGTAAATGTTATACTTAGAACCCTACTTGCTGACAGACCAGGTGATATGTTTTTACTGGACTGTGAAGTCAATCAATCAGTAAACCATTCAACAATTGCAGTACATTTTGACAATGCTATGAAACTGTTACGGAATGGTGAAGTTAAGAGAGAACTTGTCTTACTATTTGTGACTGACACTGTGCCTTACATGGTAAAGGTCTTAAGATGAGGTATCCTTGGATGATGCATTTAACTTGTCTCGCTCATGGATTACATAGGGTTGCTGAGGAAGTAAGACTAAATTTCCCTGATGCTGATAGGTTGATATCAAATATACAAAAGATTTTTGTCAAAGCTCCAATGAGAGTGACAAAATTTAAAGAAGATGCACCTTCCATCTCTCTTCCACCCCAACCAATACTTACTCATTTAGGACACATGGCTCGATGCAGTTAACTATTGCTGTGAATACTATGAAAACATAAAGAAAATAGTTTCTAATTTTGATAGAAGTGAAACATCTTCCATAAAAATTGTCCAAGAACTCTTTTCCAGCAATTTGGCATACATAAAGTCAAGTTTTTCAGGCATAACAACTGCAATTTTGCGTCTTGAAGAAATTGGTATAGAACTGGATGAAAGTTTGGGGGTAATTAAAAGTGTGGAAACTGAGATAGGCCAAGCAGGGGGCAGTGTGGCTAGTTAGCTGAAAAATAAACTTGATAAAGTGTTGCATGGGAATACGGGATATGAAACAATTTGTAAAATTAGTGAAATTTTACATGGTGGTGAGTCTGTTTTGACTGAAGACGACCCACAATTAAATTTCAGTGACCTGACTCTGTTTAAGTACATCTTGCGATGTCAAACAAAGTTTTTCACAATATAAGACAGTTTTAAGTGACAACCAGAGAAAATTGCTTGAAGATGCATATGGTGATCATGGAGGAAGGAAATATATGGAGGAGAAGTGACGTTAAATCGGTGAAGCAGGCTCTAAACTCTCCCGCATGGCGGCAGCAGCGGTATTGCGCTTCTAAACATTGCGATGTTCCCAGTATATCCCAAAAACTAAGCAAGATATCGAAAAATTTTATTCTTTATTTTCGATTTGTCTCGTCGTGTTACATAAGAATCGATCATTAAATTTGACTTTTGCGAAATTTTTCTTCTCAATTTCAACTCAAGAAACCTCACTTTTGATACAGTATATCTCTAGAACTAGGTGAGATATCAAAAAAATTTATTCTTTATTTTTCATTTGTCTCGTCTTTTTAAATAAGAATCCATCATCAAATTTGATTTTAACCAATTTTTTCTTCTGAATTTCAACCAAAACCATTTCACATTTGGGACAGAATATCTCGAAAACTAAGCAGAATATCAAAAAATTTTATTCTTCATTTTTTATTTGTCATATCGAGTTATATAATAATCCATCACCAGATATCGGTGTCACCTTTATCCTAGAGTCCCCTTGAGGTTTTTGTACATATTCCCCGTGTCTGTATGGAAGCGGCCATGCCCCCTCCACTCCGGCCATGCCCCCCCACTCCTCCTCCGCCCTGCTTCACTTCAATGCGTGGTGAAGGTCTCTTGCGTCGTCTCCATATATTTCCTTCCTCCATGATGGTGATATACTGCAATGGCATCAAACAAGAATAAAAAAAATGGTATGTACACTAATTCACAACAAATTTATAATAAATTCCCATTTTTAAAAGTAAAATCCTAGAAATCTATTCTTTTACAGAAACAAGAAAATAATTTTTGAAAAAAATTAATTTTCCTATTGCTATCACTTCTTTTTCAGCATATAATATTAATTAAAAAAGAACTGCAATTGAGCACACGCTCCAGTGACAATTCTCTTAGTCATCTAGTTATCCATTTACTATTTTATTTTTAATTATCTTATATAATTTGAGTGTCAAATTCCTCCCCCATCTACTTCTGCAATTTTAATTTCAAATTCTTCATAATTTCACTTGGTAATTTGTTCCAATCCCCGACATCCTTACCCACAAAAGAAAATTTTCCCACTCCGTTACGCATGAACTCTAATGCCAGCTGGTGGTCATGGTAATCTTTTCCCTTCCACGCACTATTCCTAATTCTTCAACCAACATCCTCCCAGCACCCTCTTTGCCCTCCTCCTGTCTTCAAATAACTCTATATCTAGCTCCTTTCTCATATCAGTAAATGACTGGGTCCTGCCATAATTTCCAGAAACAAATCTAGCTCCTCTTAACAAGTAACAAATCCTTGACACTGATGTTTCTTCTTTAAGAGGATGATAATGCAACTTTCAATAAGAATTGTACTCGCAATAGTATATTCAAAGAAATAAATTGAACACTACATACACACCAAACTTAATAAAAAAAAAATCAAATCAATATACACTAACATTATAAAAGCGAAAGTAACACGCACAAGTCTATATATCAGTCACTAAGGCTATGTTTTATTTGCAGACGTTGGGTGCATGATGTGTTCATAAATTTCATGTAAAGGTAACTTATTTATTATTTATTTATTTACGCCAATCGGCATTGTACACAAAATATTTTACAACAAACAAGCCAAGGATAATTGGTTAGATTAAATACAAAAATTTACACCACAAGAAAAAGATTTTGTAAACTTAATCAGTCAGTAATTTTTTAATGTTTGCTGAAAAACATGAAAGTGAACCTCCAAAAAAGTTAATGTCTGAGTGCAAGTTCACCAACCTGGCAATTCTATTTCTGGGTGCGTGGTACACATAGTTTCTGTTTGTACTTTCAACTGCACTTCTTAGCACAGACTTTGAGCACACAAAGCCAAAGTCAGCTAAGATTTCCGGCGAGTCAATCAGCCCATTGACAACTTTGAAAAAGAAAGACAGGTCAGCCACATGTCTCCAGATTATTAGGCTACTCAGTTTATGCTGGTGATAAATATCAGTGATATTTATTACATCATCAGAATGATTATAATAGTTTAAGAATTTACAAAATTTTCGCTGTATTCTTTCAATACAATTGATGTTTTGATCAGTGAATTGAAACCAGACCACAGACCCGTACTTAAGTATGGGTTTAACGAAAGTTGAGAACAGAAGTGTCAATGTTTTGGTGTTTCTGAATTCCTTGCCTACTCTACAGATAAAGCCTAGGCTTCGATAGGCACAAAGTGTTATGTGATTCATATGGCCACAGAAGGTTAGTTTATCATCAATAATCACACCAAGGTCTTTTATTGTTTTTACTGTTTGGACAATTTGACTGTCTAGCAGGTAAATTGGAGGCAGTTGGTTGTGTGATCGCGAGAAAGAGATCACTGCGCACTTTTTGATTTTTAATGTTAACATGTTCCTCCTGCACCAATCCACAAGCTCGTCAATGTCTTGTTGGAGGTTTTGTAGGTCTTGTTCACTACTAATTACTTTGTAAATCTTCATGTCATCTGTGTAGAGTAGGTATTCAGACATGATGTTGTCACCAATATCATTTATAAAGATACAGAATAGAATTGGACCTAGATGTGAACCCTGTGGGACACCAGAAGCGACACTGAATACATTTGAAAAATGACCAGCAACCCTTACCTGCAGACGTCTATTGGAGAGGTACGAGCGCAACCATTTCAGTGCTTTTGATCTGACACCATAATAATGCAGCTTTTTTAGTAGAACTTCATGGTTCACCGTATCAAAGGCCTTGCTGAAGTCTGTGTAGAGTGCATGTACTTCCTTACCTCTGCTCAGTGAATTCAGTATGTAGTTAACATAACCATACAAGTTGGTGGTTGTGGATCTGCCACCAAAGAAACCATGTTGTCTGGTAACTATAATATTTTTGTAAGCAAATGTCAGTTGTGGTAGGACTATTTTCTCCAGAAGTTTTGCGAGTGATGACTGGATGCATATTGGTCTATAGTTAGCCACATTTGTCTTATCTCCAGTTTTATGGATGGGGCTGATGTAGGACAATTTCCATAGATAAGGAAAATTGCCAGTTTCCAGAGATTTATTAAAGATATGGGTGATAGGCTCACATAGACTCACCACGCAGTTTCTTAGGAGAATGTTTGGTATTCTGTCGGGTCCAGCACCTTTATTAATGTTCTGTGAAGATAGTTGATGAAAAACCTCATCATAGCGGACTTCAAATTCTGTGATGTGTGCATCAGGAGTTTCATTACATTTTGTAATCTCCTGTAGTTCATCAACAGGATCCAGTGGTCTGTCAGGTGTAGTCTTGTAAATACTGTTGAAAAATGAGGCAAACAAATTACTGATCTCATTACCATTATTTGCAGATATATTGTCCCAGGCCATGGTAGCTGGAATATCAACACCACTATGGCGTTTATTCTTCATAAAGCTCCAGAATTTGCCTGTATCACTTTTAAAGCCATTTTCAACCTTGTCTAAGTATTTCTGATAGCAAGATGCACTTAACTTTTAACACTGAGACCTCAGTTTGCTAAAAATTAAATAATTACTCTGTGTTTTCTTCACTTTGTATTTCGTATGAGCAATTTTCTTTTGCTTAATAGTGAATATGAGTTCATTGGGGAACCAGCATTGATAATTTCTATTCTTTTTTTGTTTTTGTTTTTTTTGTTTAACGGGACAAACTTAGCTATTCCTTCATGTACAATATCATATAACCAGTTCACCTTATCATCAATGTTGTCTATTTTGTATAGATCAATCCAATTTACCCTAAGGAAATACTTAATCAGTGCTGCGTAATCAGCACTATTGAATGCATATGAAGAGGTATCATTCTGTTTCACGTTAAGATGAGCAGACAGGGCTGGGTGATACTTGTCCTCATCAACAATTGGAGGGGTTTTGTCAATAACAATGTCAAGGTCACTGAAGCAAAAGTCTAGAATTCTACCATTGTCATTTTGAACTCTATTATGTTGGACACTTCCAAGGAGAAGAAATTTCTCATTTAACATGCTTTCACACTCTAGCTGTGACAAACTGCTACAAATGTTATAGTCATAAAAAACCAATAGTTCATTATTAGGATATTTGTTTTTAATAAAATTAACAGCAGACAAGTGACTTAGGTAAACATCAGTGAAAGAATGCGGGGGTATATCCTATAATAATGTGAGTATGAAATCCCTTGATTTTGACAAATATTTGCTCCAAGCCACTGTCAGTAACATCAATTGGTCCTACAGTTCTGACCTCATTACCTGATTTAAAATTACAATAAATGTTATTATTTTATTGAATGATCATGAAAGGTAGAACTTGCGTGAATACTTTATATGAGAAATCACAAATGGTATTATTTCAATTACTGACATGAAATATACAACAAAATTAGTTAAAATTAATCAGTTGTCCTTCTGTGGGCACCAGGGTATTTTATATAAAATACACAAAATTAAACAGTAAACAAATTCAACATTTTGACTGTTCACTTCTGAAAGAAATGTTTACTCCAGGCTATGAGAGTTCTTATCTGCAGGGTCGTAGCTGGGCAATGCTATGAACTTTCACTTGTAGCTAGCACAATGTCCTTCATACGGCAATATATAATTACCGAATTTTGATGTCAGCCACACACACTGGATAAAGTTTTCTGCTCTGCTACGGAACAGTGTGGCACAGTTCCTCAGAACATCCTTTGCCTGAGCACCTCCGCTCAAACAAAGTGGCTGATTCAATGAAAGTTACATGGGTGTCCAGCTAGATGGTGTCATAAAACGATGACGTTTCTACAACCTGCTCGGTTGCCTTCATCAGGTCTATTTAGATGTTGCTTCTCGAAATCACAAACAGACTGGCTTCGCTGCCGCCGAAATTTGAATGTCATGTATAGAGGGTTGCCAGGACGCCCAAATCAGCGCACTGGAACTGAGGGTATCAGTGTTGCGGACTGCATATGGAGCCAAACGTCGTTTTATGACACCATCTGGCTGGACACCCGTGAAACTTTCATTGAATCAATACACCGGGAAAGTCTCCATTTGCATATCCATTTGCATAAAGTGGCTGATGTCCCGTTCCAGGCAGCACAGTTCCCACAGAAAGTGCACATCGACCGATCGTGCTTGCCGGCCCGCACCGAATGAATCCCGTGCCACATGAAAAACAGAAAATCCCATCCGTCACTCTGTAAATCTACCTGGCTAGCACAATCCTCCCCTCTCAGGGACACACTCCCCTCGCTAATTCGAGGAACCGGCCTGCTGGCATTCCTCAGATCTGCTGCTCCACACTTGTACACTGCACCCAAATGCCCACTAAAATATTCCACATTTTAAATAATAAACATATAGTCTAGTTTATTAATGTAACTAGCGGTCACAAGACACGTTTGTTACAAGTTATATTACGTTTAACAGTGATGAAGTCACCCCCACCACACTTATAATTGCTAGTGCTTTTGTCTCTATCTTTCCTAAAAATATTATAGTTATTGCTGACTATTTCACCATCCAATATTGATGAGTGGAGCCACAATTGAGTAATACAAAATACATCACAGTGACAGCATGCAGATGAGACTAAGAAGTTCGTTAACTTAGTTCGGAGCCCCCTGGTATTCTGATAATACACTAGGAGATCCTGTTTGAAATGTGCGCTTTTTTTTGGGGAAACGAAAAGTAGAAGCTTTAACTATTCTAGAAACTCCATTTACATATTTAATCACCACTTTTGAAAAAGTCATTTAATTCAGATCGAAGATTCTTCAGGTGCTTTCTCTGCTCCCGGGTCAAGTCAGGTTTGATAAGAATTTTTTCACTGCCAGTGCCGACAGCTTTAGCTTGTAATAAACACCTTGCATCAGCCACTGATGGTGTATTGATGAGTAATGGACGGGTTTTTCCATCTACTGGACGACCAATCCTACGTAATTTACCGCTGGAAAGAGTGTCAGCTGATTCAGGCGGGAATAATTTGGAAAAAAGTTCGCGATCGTCACGTAAACAATCAGAGCCGACCTGTTTACTGGACTCAGGAACATTGTAGATTATCACATTTTTTTCTTTCATTTGCTTCGGCTATAATATCCTCAGCTGTTGTTCTGTCGATAATTGGACCACACTCAAATGCTACCAACATGGATTCAATTTCACTGACTCTTTTGTCCAGTTGTGCACAATGTTTTGATATGTCGACATTTTGCTGAGAAATTGTCGCCAATTCCGACTTGAGACATTTTTCAATATTAGCTTTAAACGGTATGAAGTATTTATTGAAAAACAAGTTCTATTTTTGTGACATTCAGTTCACCATCGTTATACTAATGTATATCGTCAGAAACAACAACACTAACCTCACTTATACACGGCATACATTTCCACGATGATTTGTTTTTCTCGATATTGGCGGCCACTTTTTAAACTCTTTATAGTCTATTCCTGAACATTTTAAATGAAACCAGGAATTACACTTGCAACACAGAATACTTGAGGCATTCTCTTTTATTATTTCGGAGCAGCAACGACACGCGTGTTTACTTGGCGCCATCATACATGTAAATTATTATATAGTATAGATAGATGTGGATTTGTACTTCACCAGACAATTATTTTGTGACAACAAATCTTCTAGGGCAGGGATGGCGAACCTTTACTGATACACGTGCCACTTTTTTCTAAAGAAATGTTGAATGAAGCCATGATGTGCCATCAAACAATCATGACGTAGTGATTAATGGGAAAAGAGATAAAAGTTTATATCTGCATCCAGAAATATACAGTTTTCATACCTAGTATTAATAACATCAACAATTTTGAGTTTATTTAAGTAGACGAAATTAGTACGACTACTGTCGTTGCAAATTAGAAGCCAAATAACTTAAATTACGTTCATACTTTGTTACTTTTAGCAGAATGCAAGTTGAAGTGGAATCATCTGACAAACGGTTTCGAAGTAAGGCTTTAATGTTATTCATTTCTAAAAATAATGACTCACAGGTATAGGCAGATAAAATATTGTTAAGATAGCAAACGGCAGCTTCTTAAGTGACTGGAATTGAATTCCAAGTTTCCATAATTATGGTCTTGACATTTTTACCCCTATTGTTTGATATTCCTGCTAATTAATTTGATTACAACTGCATCCTC
Organism: Vandiemenella viatica; assembly: GCA_031002005.1. NCBI lineage: Eukaryota > Metazoa > Arthropoda > Insecta > Orthoptera > Morabidae > Vandiemenella > Vandiemenella viatica. The sequence continues at coordinate 217,984,613 of JARYHS010011408.1, read as the reverse complement.
ATTTCGATGAATTTTTGAGACCATACTGAACTGCACTGGGACTCCGTCAGATACATTTCCATTTCTTCAATTTCCAACCAGACAAATTAAGACAAGTTCAGTTCATCAGGTGAAGTCACATCAGGATACATAATAAACTTTTTCCGATAATTCTTTGAACTGAGAAAATCTCGATGAAAATTTTTCGATTGAAGAATTAATTACTGATGATAGCTCTTCAGTGAGTTTTAATTGGCCTGGTTTTTCTTGTACATCCAAATCTCTGGTGATTTTTTTCTTTAAGTTTGAGAAATACTTGTAATTATTGGAAATAAAATCGTTAGAGAAAACTTCCCTCAAAAGCGCGAATGAGATCTGTCATAACGATAATCGTTTTGTTTGCGCCTTGAAGCTTTATGTTCAACTCACTGAAATGCTGGCACAAGTCAGTAAAAAACATTAATTTTGAAATTATATTTGTATCCGTAGTAGTGGTTAGTAACGATTTTATCGTAGTTAATTCTTCCTGAATTCGTTTACTGCACAATATCGAGCAAAACTAGCTAAAGGAGCGGATTTATTTACATCAGTACAATCGTCAGGACACAACGATATAAAAGAAGGTGACTTTATGTCAGTTGTAGGTTGTTCTATTACATTTTCCGCCAGTTTTAGTATTCTATACTTTAGTGAGTTTCTGAATAAACTACAATCTTTGATATGTTGAATTATCTTTATTTTCAAAGTTTTTAAAAAAGTGAAAAGGCGCATGTTAAACAATCTTCTTTCAAACAATTATACCTCGCAAAGGTTAACCATTCCGAGCAATAAGATTTGCAGCCGAAAAACTTCCGGCACTTGTACGACAATCCTTGCAAACATACTTAATCAAGGCGTCGATTGTTTATTTCTCTCCGTAATTGCACATGCAATGAATTCTGGTTGGGTTTTTTGACAAAGAGAAGTCAGCTTAGCGCCACTCCTGCCATTCGCTCGAATTGTACATCTTTTGCGCAGTCTGTAGTCTTTGTGACAGCGGAGGTTTTTCTCTGTGAACTTTGTTACAGTGTTCTTAAATTATGTAGACAAGAAAATAAATTACGTATATCTATTAGGAACCTACTTAACTAACGCCGTGCCGAAATTATTTGGTCGCGTGCCATCATTGGCACGCGTGCCGTTGGTTCGCCATCCCTGTTCTAGGGTTTGCAGCCGGATTTTATTATAAAGCGACAAGCTTTCGGCTACTAGCTCAGTAGCCATCTTCAGGTCGATTATGTATCGGCGATCTTGCCTTGATGGATACCTGAAGATGGCTACTGAGCTAGTAGCTGAAAGCTTTTCGCTTTATAGTAAAATCCGGCTGCAAACCCTAGAAGATTTGTTGTCATTTATTCATTGGGAAAGCCTGCATTTGCATATATTATTTTGTGTTTGCATAAAAGTTTTTGGCATCAATACATTGCGTACAAAAGGTATTGATATAAGATGTCCCCAGAAAGTAACATAATTTAAAACGCAAACCAAAATCTGACAGGGGAACTGTAGTAGGTAGTCTCCCACATGTACCCTCCCTCCATCCCGCTTAATTTTTTGCTATTTTTAAAAATGTTACAAACTGGTTCTCTTCATGAGACAGGTTTATTGGTAGAATGGTATGATGATGGTTTTCCTGTCATATTATTTTGACTCCTTGCTTTTTGTGACACCTTTTACATAACATACAGTTTTCTTTATCCAATTCTAGCAGTAAAATTCTAAGTAAATGCATGCAAGTTGTGGGTAAAAAATAAAATAATTATGTACATTTATCACAGCAATATATCACAAAACTCTACTGCCAAAGCGTTATACAAAAGAACATTTATCTCTTGCTGGAATTCATTTACATTTACTATGTTCTAACTTGCTTATTAGGATAAGAACAATTCCAACTGAACACACACATTGATTTTAATTTTTATTAAAGTGAATCTTTAAAATATTTACAACAGTGTATTGTAAGAAGAAACTCATAAAAATCTTCCACTTATTTTAAGAGATGTAAGACAGGTACAGTTATTAAAATCAATCATATAAACATAAACACAGTCCTTTTAAAAGATACTATAGCTTAGAATTTTTATACAGGTATTTCTTTACACTCATTTAGTTTCACATAAATAGATATGGCACTTACAACTAAGTGACTGTACATATCAAATTAATAAAAACAATTGGGCACCCGATACGGGTCAACTCTTAAGAAATGTGAACCATGTTGTGGTATAGTGTTTATATTCCTTCAAGACAGATCTTTTTTCGCCGTCTTTTTACTTACTAGCATTTTGGTAACTGCAAACTGAAAAAGTGAATAGAGAGAAAAGGGGGAGGGTAGAGGCAGGAGGATTGGAAATAATTCTTGTCAAAAATTAAGAAAGGAATTGAATGATTGAACTATTGTGTACATTTGCAGTTAACTAAAACTTTAACTGTTGCAACTGTAAAAACTAAAATCTCTTAAAAATTCAACAAGTTATAACTTCAGAGAGTTCTAACTGAAGCAAATGCATTCAAAGTAACAATTGTAACTTTTGACAGACTATGTAACACATTAAGAAGACAAGACTCACAAAATATAACATTAATATATCATTTTAAAACATTTATCAAATTAAAACTCTATATTTACCATTCTAATATTGCATGCAATTGTGGAAAACAATGGCAGTATTGCTGTAAATTGGTCTGTTTTATAAAGTGGCAGTAAAGAGGTTGCTATCTTAATTCACTCATTGCTAATTGGCACACTATGTCTAATCATAACCAACTACAAGAAATGGAACTTACACATAAATCAATTAATAAACCATATTTGGCTGTTTCAAAATAGGTTATAATAATGAGACTTAAATGTTTTAAGAAGAAAAAAGTTCTTGCATAATTAGTTAAAAATGGGTAAAAATCTCAACTTCTATTAACACATTTCTAACAGAAAATTCTACTGTAATGCCAAACTGCTGTTCCAAGATTATGGTACGAAACTTATAAAGCTGCTATTATAAAATAGAACTCGCCAATTACCGTAGAATATTTGTAAACAGATCATTTTTATTTAAAGCTAATAGTCTGCCATCAAATTCATTGCCAAGTGTGTATTTGCAGTATTTCATGAGAGTTTTCCAGTTTGTAATTTCATCACAGTAAGGTGTTTCAGATGGCAGACTATTTATTTGGCTTTGTTTATCCCTTTGTTTTGTGACAAAGCAAAACATTTACATAACCTTTGGCAATGAAAAAAAAATTCTCAATATAACTGACAGGTGGTACACAATGGGTCGATCTGTTACATAAGACTGAATGGGCATTTGTACTCTGAAAAATACATAAGAGAGCATTCCATACAACTTAATTAAACACCCATAAATATGATATATGCTCATTAAGTTACTTTAAAAATTTAACAGATGCAGATTTTAGAAAACTAAATCAAAGAAATACAAATGTGCCATATAATTAATGCATACAACACATGAAATATTTCTGAGATCAGTTACACAGCCATTTGATAAAATACTGTTTGTACCAGCAGTCATTTTCTCCTATTTTTTTTTTCTTAAATAAAGACTTACAACACACATTTACTCCACAAATTCACAAACCTATTTAAGATGTCAATGACGTGCCAAAATTAGCAAGTGATTTCAAAGTTAAAGCATCCCAACAGTTTCAATAATCCTACTTGATACAGATTTGGTATGCCGCTGTTAAAATAAATGATATAATTTAATAAGACCACTAATCTTCTTGAATAGGGAATACTTGTGTTATTTTACCAATTCCTTTTGTCAAACCTTCCCTAAAGAGCAGTCGCATGCCAACCTTGACATGTTCTGGATGTCTCATAAAACGAAATAATACGGATGCTCTATCATTAGTGTGTATGCCACCGACACCCATTATTCCTTCAATTGTTGCTGTTTGCCGAATGTTTCCAATGTGAACTGTAGTCTGGAAGCCTCGGTAAATTGCAGTCGCATGAAATAAAACATAAACGGTGGCCTGAAACAGAAGTATCATAAGTGTAAGTACATCCAATTCATTACAAACCAATACAGCAAAGAATTCAATATCTAATAGAAACTTTTTTTTCTGTAAAATTCTGATGGTAAGACAGTGCAGATTTAAAATAACAGTATGAAATTTACAATAATCCCATAATTTCTCTCATTGATTAGCAGTATGGACCTTATACTAGAATAAAATTGAGTAATTGGTGTTTTACACTACACATTTATAACATTTTTAACAACCGAAATCTCCATATCATGATTGCAACTAACAATGGGATCTAACAATTTTATTAATAAGGTAAACAATGAAAGACACTATGTATCAAACAGGAGAGATTCCCATTGATTTTAATAAATGTGTCATCTTCACACTTCCAAAGAGAGCACAGGCTGACAGATGTGAGAATTATCACACTATAAGTCTAACATCACATGCCTCAAAATTACCGACCAGAATAATATAGAGGAGAATTGAAAGTGTAGTTGAAAGGATGGTAGGTGAAGATCAGTTTGGGTTTAGAAAAAACCGCGATACACGAGAAGCAATTCTGGCATTAAGATTAATACTTGAATGGCGGATCAAGAAAAACAAAGATACATTTATGGCGTTTGTTGATTTAGAAAAAGCTTTTGACAATTATTAATATATTTCTCTCAGGCTTCCAGCCGTGTTAAGATGTCACATTTGTGCGACGTTTCGAAGGTGTCCTTCTCTGCCTTCATTCTCAACCAAATGTCAATGATTAACTGTTTGTTTATTCATCCGCTGCCATGGAAACGGTGGAAGACAAAAACCAACACAATGCAATCACGTCATCCGCTCTTCTGCTCGTTACCGACGCGAAACTGTTTCAGAGTTTTAATATGGAATTTGTACTGGACTCGTGTAAACTACCTTACTCTCTATTTTCGAATATTCAGTTAAAATCCAACGAAGTTTGAGGTTAACATTCGATACACGATACCATACTTTGAAATCGAGATAACAACACTTTAAGCTCAGAAAAGTAAATAAATAAGAAGTTTCTAGTAAAATATAAATCATAAACTTACCTAAATGAGCGTAATCCATAATAATTCTGAAGTAAAGTAAACAGGTGTAGTTACACAACCATAGCACTAATATTCTACTGAATTAAACACTGTAAAGCACTTTAATAATTATAAATTCACCGTTTTATATTAAATTCACTAATAACTCGCAGTTCCAGACTAATTTAAAGCAGTAAATATGATTTTTAAAGCATCACCTCATGGAGTGAGTTCAATATTTAATTCCAGCACATCTAAGTAATTTCTGAGTTTTAAAAGTAGATTTAAACACGCTAAATAACCGGCCAGTCTATATTCTTTAAGTTTCCAATAACCATCAACTAATAGAAAGAAGATATAAATAAATAAAAGTCCGTTTTTTGATGGCGTCGTAGCAACCAACTTGTAAATTTGATTTACTCGCTGACTAACATATTTCACGAACTAAAAACTTTTCTAAAGTACTTAAATTAAATAAAGGTACGATTTAAATTTAGTTTCAGGCCACAACAGACTTTAAATAAAAAGTGAATTATTTGTTGCACCATTCAGGAAACCAGTAAATTTTAGAAATTCAATAACTTTTGATATCCTCAACCGATTTAAAAGATTTTTACACCACTGAACTCAGCGAAGGCTGGGGAACACTTTGAAAATAGTATTAACTAGATATTTTAAAATTTTGCAAATCCATATTTCGGATGTGACGTATGATGACGTATCGCAATACTTTAAACAAATGTGCTTTTAGATTAACCAACTTTCAAAATTCATTTACACCGGTCTGGAAGCTTTAAAACCATAACCAACCACATCACTACACTTGTCTCACTACGCTCTTCATCTTGTGATTTTCTGGTAGTTTGTATTTAACAGATTCTTTTTCCAGATAGACTGTTGTCTAGGTCAGTAGGCCATTTTGATAAAGGAAGCTCGGACAGCCTCTCGAGGCTAGTTGATCAGAACATCTCATAGAGTATACACGCAACTCGTGTGTTATTGGGTTCGAGCGAGGCGGCTCGCGGTGGCTGATGGGAAGTAGGAATTCGGGCAGCATGGCTGAAAGACGCCATTACTAACAGGATGGCCAACCATTGAAATCCGAACTGTTCCGGCATGTGTTCATCGATGTGAACTTTAACTTCCAATTTCATTCGGGGTGGTGCAGTCTGTTCTGTTTCATGACTTGTGATCTTCGGCAAATGATTTTCATCCGATTGCCATTGCTAACTGTGACTTTTTGTAAATTCTGTGAAAATTTTTAAGAATATATTCTTCAGTGATCCGGACTTAGACTTTCATTTCTAACTTAGTACCTTTCTTACAGGAGGTTAATCTGTAAGTGGCGGCCGTTGTAATCATTACAGTTAGCATTCTACAAGGTTTTTCACGGTTATAGAACTTTTTCCGTACTTTTGATAACATTTTGGATGACTTCAAGTTTAGGTGTACAAGCCGATACCAACCCCGATATACGGCTTATCCCCTAACACTCGGATCCCCCATCGCACTGACAAAGTGGGGAGTTTGCTAAATTTATTTTGTCCAAGTGGCTTCCGAACCTGTCGTGAATGAATTTTAATGTCAATATTATAGTCACAGCTTTTTTGGTGACATATTAAAAAAAAAACCATTGTGTTGTCGATATTTGCAGTAGTATGTGCCTGTAGTCTCTTCCCTTGTATTTTTCACTGGATTGCCACATATCATTCCAGGCCTCAGTTGTTTTGTGGAAAAATAATGAGATTAAGTCACTTCCTATCAGAAGTTCTGCTTTGTTTAAAATGCGCTTAGTATATTTTTGATTCTTAGGTAAATATTAGTTATAAACATTACAGCAATAGCCAAATAAAATATACTTACAAAACTGAATGAAGCTACATATTAATGAATTTTGAAATATACCTACAGTGGATTTTTCATACAATATTTTGTAATCTAAATTCAACTCATCTCATCTCCCCTCCAATACACTTAACTTTTTCTTTCTCTCTCTGATATTTAATATTAGATTTAAGCTTTACTACTCAGTCACCGTAAACATATAATCTATTTAAGTAATTAACACTATCTAGACTTAAAGTAAATAACACTTATCAGACATTAACAAATAATGATTTTAAGGCTTGTCTAGATAAAACTTGTGTGACCTGGTAGATCAGTAGTTAAGGTGTTTGACTCAAAATCTATAGGTCCCCAGTTTGAATCCTGTTGTGGTGGGGATTTTCAGAGGCCCTAAACCTGACTTATAACTCTGGCACAGCTTGCTGCGTAATGCAAAGTAGGTCAGAAAGCTTCTGTGGTTCGGATTCCACATTAAACTGTAGGTCCCCTTTAACCAATGAGATTACAACGTTAGTTTAGGTAAGAAAGAAAGGAACTGCCCAACTTAACTCCAATACCAGGTTAAATATTCCTCTCTCGGGTTCAACCAACCTTCAATGATCAATAACTAAGATAGAAATAAAAGTTATCTCTATGTTTGTATGATAAACATCTCATAGTAGAATAGAGCACAATTAGGAATATTAAAACTTAATGTATAAGTATACAGAAAATGGTCATAATTTGATGAACTGTTAAATTATTGGAAACAGAAGAATGATTTTTATGAAGATGTTAGTGTAACCTAAAATGAAACCACTCCAAAAAAAAAAACAAAAAAAAACGAGTAAGTAGTTTTTAGATGCTGACAAACTAAACCAGTGCCTATAAAAATTGACCAAAGCCAGACAATGAACATGAACGCTATCCAGCTGAACTCCTGTAAAGATTACATTTCAACATGCATGTGGGATGAACAAAGCAAATTTTTGTATCGAGTCTTAAGTGATCCAGAGAGTTACATCTGTAAGTAGTTTTTAAAAGCTTTAGACACAATTTTAGTTCACAACATATTCTGGTAGTCTGATATGTCACTGGAGGATTGGAGCAAAAGCGGTTAAAGTAAAGAGGGGACCAGATAAAGCAAAGGAAGTTGCCTGAGACTATGATAAATTCCAGGTTTCCTTACTACTCTTCCTACTGCAACATCTTCTTTAACATAAACGCTACCCCACATGCCAGAGATTCCTCAAAAAGTGTATGAAATTCTGTGTGTAAGGAGGGGCAAACATATCTGTAAAATTGAAAATCTTCATCTGCCCATGGGCTCAGCCCGACAATTTGTACATTTTTACTTTTATCTCAGATGGCTACTCCTCACCTTTAATAAGATCAATTCAAGCCACGTATTCAAATTTTTACTATTAACACTGTGACGAGAGTGTGTTAGGTCAGAAATATGCAGAAAGAGTGGATAGGAAGTCATAAATTTACTGTATGATATTGAGGATTAATAAAATATGTTAGAAGTAAAATAATAATTTAAGTAAAACAGTAGGTCAAATATCAAATTATTAAACATCAACAGTAATCCATAACTGTTTCTGTTGGTTAGAGGAAAGCTCACTGAAAAGGTTACTTAGGAGGGTGAAAGAAAGAGAAGTGGTTCTTTCCTCAAGTTGAGATCAAAGAAGAGGCAACTACAAAAATGTATAATTTCAACCCCAAAGGTCCATAAGAACTGCTACTAGCAGGCAACTCTCAGATAGCATAAACGATGAAATAATAATTGAATTTATTGTTATTTGCAAAAAGTGTAGGCAGAAATTGGATAGTCCAATTTTGGATGAAAATTGTTTATCTACATCCATTTATCTTGCAAATAAAGCTGAATTATGGGTAAACTGATAAATGACATGGGAAGTTTCACACATTGCATGAAACATTGAGGAAAACCTCCCATTTGAACCTCATCGATGTTAAGAGGTGGGAAAGGAATGGAGACAAGGAAGGGGAAGGAATTCGACTATAGCCTTTTGAAAGAAGCATCCCACCATTTGGTAAAACCCAAATCTGATGTCCAGGTGGGGATCAAACACCCATCCTCACAAATATGATGTCAGAACATTACCGCTCTCTCATCATGTTCGGGGAATGAATTTAATTATGATGGAGCACATGCTCTAGTGGCAATTTCCCTTGTCATCTGATTACACCTTTATTATTATTATTATTTTTACAGTCTTATATACTTTAAGTGTTACATTTCCTCACCAATTTTGGTAAATTATTCATCACTTCCCTTGGTAATTTATTCCAATTCCTGACACCTTACTTGTAAAAGAAAATTTTCTCTCTCCAGTAGTGCAGTAGATAGTTACAATGTGGTCTCTGGAAAGGTAGCAAACTATGAGAGTGTGTTGACTGATGAGGAATCTGATATTGATGGACCACAAGTTATTAGATCAGTTGAAGAATTTTTTGGAGGAGGCAGGGAGGATTTTGGGAGTAAGAATCTCATTTATAGGAAAGACTGAAGAAATCGTGCATTATGTAGGATACGGCTTTGAAGCTTGGGGAGAAAATGTGTAGCAAGAAATTCAGTGTGGTTCTTCTTAGGGGCAAGAGGAAGCTGCTAGGCTGTGTGGCCCAGGATACAACATTGGAAAGTTGTTTATGCATCAATTTGAGCTGGTAATTATATTATCAGGAAAATATCAGAGTATGAGGTTGGTGGTGGTGGAAAATAAAACCATGGATGAGGTCATTAACTTTTCTGAAACTAAAGACCTTATGAGAGAATGTGCTGGATCTTCAGTGAGAAAAAAATTAGTTTTACCCAACTGGTCTTTTTAATTATTAAAGAGTGTGATTCAGGGAAAGATGACGCAGACAGAGTTCAGAGAATGGCTGGAGTATTTGAAGGCTTGATTTGATGTCAGTCTAATACACTGTCCAAGTGTCACTGGAAATGTCACCAATGAAGCATGTGGTATAATCAAGCCACCAATCAGGATGATATTGGTCAGATTTTGGTATGGGAAGAAAGCTGTAACTTTTTAACTCTAGAGAATTAGAAATTTGAAGGTGGGTTGGAGAAAAGTTTGACTGCTGATTGGATTTGGTAATTGGACTGAGACTAGCAGCAGCCCCAATGGGTTTGAAGAGACTGGTTGAAAGATGGGCACAATCCAAGATTTCAGGGAGAGAGGAAGAGAAAGGGACAGAGAAAATATGGGGTGGAACTGGTAAGGTTTGGAAGACTGATTTTTTGTTTTACGGTGAGTATGTTATGTATTCTGCAGAACAATGTACTAGGGCAAGTAGTAGTTCACTTGTATCCTGCATCAGGGCAGTTTGAAAGATAATATCCAAAACTGTCCATTTTTGCAACAGTCTAAGTGAACTTCTGGCAATAACAAAGGATAATGTTAACAGTAAACTTCTTCATGTTGCTAACATTGGAGCTCAGACAAAATCCTCCTCCCATGTGAAAATTAACATTACAGGTGTAGCAAAGCAAAATAAATAAGTATAAACAAACTTAAGCCATTGATTCAGAAAATAATTTAAAGAACCTAAACATTAGTAAATGATCCTAAAAATTAAAGAACACCTTCACAATACCTGAAAGAAATAACAACCACTTGCTTCCAGCTCTGGACTGAGAAGTACCATACCATTCCTTAGCCCTGTAACTTCTCGGCTAAGACCAAGAGAGGCACTCTGACTTGCACGCACAACTCTGCAGGGAGCTTTATTACGATGAATTGATTGAACAACTACAGGCAAAAACTTTCCATCATCAAATGGTCCTGCAAGAAAAATGTTTGCTTGTTATCAGACTTTTCCAAAAGTGAAAAAAAAAAAAAAATGCAGGAATGTGATAAATGATGAAAAAACCAGAAATTTATATTGAAATTGAAAAGAGTAAAGGGAATAAATACAACTCACCAATCATCAGCCTAGTGCCTTCTGTTACAACTCCTTTAGTAAGCAAGCCTCCTACAACTGTGCCCACTTCTGGAACTCTGAACGTCTCATCAATTTGGAATTCACATAACTCCTAGAAACCAATAATATTTTGAAGAAAGTTAAACAGAAGAATCATAAGCAAATGATTACATATGCTGTTTCAAATTCCACAACACAATGATCGTTTTCAATAAAAAAGATAAAGAAAAATTATTATTCTATACTTTAAGGAAATAATGGTCTTTTACTTAACAAATTATATTGTGCAAAAATATACGGGTAGTTTATGATATGTATGAAACAGAATGAATTAAATGTTTCCAAAAATTGACTTATAATCACCTGCTCCAGTCGTTCTTTCTCTTTAAGACTTGTTCCTGGAGGTAACACATGCAGAAACTTTGTTAAAAGCTCAAGTCCTTCACCTGTGACACTAGATACACAAAATATTGGAACAATGTTCTCAGCTAATTGGTTTGAACCAGCAGTTATTACATCATCTTCATTCTCTACTAGAAGTGGAACCTGTAATAATATAAAGAACAGTAGTTTTCAAACAAGTCATAACAGAAATATTTTTATAAAAAGAGGAGACAGAAATGACTTGCAAGAGAAACTTGAATTCAACTCAAGAGGGAAAACATCAAACAATTATAAAGGCAGATGAAAACCTGAAGTAATGAAAATATTGTGGATAATCGGGCGACTTGAAATTCAAGCTAAATGTTATGGAAATGGATAATATGGAGTTATATAAAATATATCATTCTAGGAAGGATAGGGAAGCAATCTGTCATTTTCACACAGATGAAGGCAGGAGGGCAAGGACAAACAAGAAAATACGAACACTTATCACAGTATTTCTGTAAAAAGCCTTGGTCATGTAGAAGGTGAGACATGTGGCAAGGGGAAAGATGAGTACACATCTAGTCCTGCAGTAAGTTTTTTTACTGAAATATTTAACATGTGGTCATGTTTTCGTGTTCTTCAAAATATCTTATTTCTCCTTCTTCATGACAGTTTCATCTCATTTCTTTATAGAACAACAGTTGTTTCCTAATGCCCATACTACAAATTTTATGTTCTACTGCTGGGGAAGGGATCAAAACTTGAAAATCTTCTAACTGTTCAATGATGGTGTATTTCTGTGTGTGTGGGTTTGTACACTATCCAGCCATCAACTGCATTAAGTGATATTTTGACATTTACACTTTCTTTTCATGTTTATATTTGCTAATAAGTAAATTGTGCACTTACAACTATATGGAAAAAATTTCACTGAGCTTTTTTAATTTTGACACTTTTATCTCTTTTGCCAGTAAGTATCTGATTATAACTGTTTGTAATTAATTATTTTTAACAACCCTCAACTATTTTAATGATACACTTGTGCATCAGCTCTCCACGTATATCACAATTTTCTTAATTTTTTTCATCAATGTCTGTCAGCAACAAATTCTCAACCATTTCAATTATTGTCCTAATTTACCAACTCTACTCCTCATTCCTTCACTCTAACACAGCAGTTGTAATACTTGTGTATTTAGACGATACCACAACCTATATACAGTATACCACCATGAGCTAGTGGCCTTGTTGGCTAACTCAATTGGCTGCCAGCCCCCAGCCATCTCACTCTTAATACTGAAGAAGAGCTATAGGTTCGAAAATTTTGTTCTATGTTTGTACGTGTTTTTCCCGTGTCTCGATGCAGGAATCCATTTCTATGGTAAGTGGTGGTTTTTCTTCTATCCTAATGTTTAATATATATAATAACACAGGAATCCTTTTCTATGGTAAGTGGTGGTTTTTCTTCTATCCTAATGTTTAATATATATAATAACAACAATGAGTGGGAAAATGCTTTAAGGCAATAAAACTAGGAAGGATAGGGAAATATGACCCAACACTTACCACAGATGAAGGTGGTTGGGAACAATGAACACAAAAACGAACAAACACAAGAAACGCACAATTTTTCGGCATATAGCCATATTCCTGTAAAAGTGAAACACCAGGAGGAGCCAGACATGTACACGATGATGGGTGTCTGATGGTAGTGTAGGAGGGGGCGGGGGGGGGGGGAGCAAATACTAGATTGATAATCGATAATGTTGAAGGTATATTATCATTGAAAGTGGTAGACCAACATAATAACTGACTGATGACATATGTATAAATCATATTTTGAAAAACTTTAAGTACAAAAATAAAATATAAGCTATATAAATAGTAGAGATAATAAGTTCTGGGTCTGGTGGGAGGGATTTATTGGAGATTGAGGCCTGGAGGATGTCTTGTGTCCAGTATATTCTGATAGGCTAGTTCCCATCTATGTAGTTTAGAGGAGATTGTGTTAGCAGGGAAAACACGGATCACCCTAACTGAGAAACAGTTGTTAAAATTATTCAGTTTGTGGGAACTGGCATGTTTTGCCACTGGATGGGCCTCATTGTTAGTATAGCAGCCATTCATTTTAATAGCAAGTGGGTTAGTAGTGAGGCCTATATATGAGC
>JARYHS010011408.1:217948235-217970235 GCA_031002005.1 Vandiemenella viatica | reverse complement strand
ATAAATTTAAACATATCTGTATATTTAAATACTTTTTAAAGAGTAAAGATCATGTATTTTTGCGTTTAAAGTACAGCATTTAAAAAAAAAAAAAAAAAAAAAAAGAGGGAAGCCTTATTTTCCCTTATTTGCTCATTGAACTGCAAACAATGTGCCAAGAAATCTCCCAAGCTGGTTGGTTATTTAGGTCAGACTACACAGCTGATTGCTACACAATGGTGGTAGGAAGAGTACTCACTTTCACTTTTTGTTGGCTGTTCTTCTTGTCACAACTGTCTTCCCTTAAGACAGTTATTGACATAAGTTGGAAAAATTAAAATAAATGCACATTAAAAAATTAGTGACCTATTGAATCAAAAAGGATAGTAGTATATTTTATTTTTCCCAGTAATAACATTCCAAATGAAAGACATATTAGTAAAATTGCATAATGGTAACAGGTACCTATGGATTTCTTGGGACTATTTGACCCTGCGTCTTCGGATGACTCTGGTGATAGCAGTGATAATTTCACTGATCAGCTTCCACCTGAACCACAGGTTGGGAATGTAGAATACAAACTGAAACTAGTCAGCCCTTCAAAGCAGCGTTTCGAGCACCTTGTTACACAAGTAAGTCTGACATTCCTCATGTGTATTCTTCTAATTTTATACTTTGACAAACTGTATCATAATAATTGAGTTATCTTAACCAAATGTATACTTATCCAAATTATTTGTAGAGTTATTCTATGGTTGTGATCAGTGAAAGTTGTTCAACAATAAAATGTTTTACTGTATGGTATGTTGGAAGGCAGTAGCTTAGTTTTCCGAGTTATTGAAGTTGTTATTGAGTTGTGAGGATTATACTGTAACTAAGAAGTTCTTGGAATGTGATATGGAATTTGGGAGGAGTGGTGCAACTATTATTGTTGATTGGTATATATCTTATACCCCATTGGCAATATCCATATACATCTGCTGCACATTTTTAGTTGTTTGAATTATATTATTCAGTGCCTCCCTTAGTTAATTATTCCAGTAATGGGAGCCGGCAGGATTTTTTCTAGGGGGGGTGCACCAGGGCTGCATTGGAGGGGGGGTGCACCAGGGCTGTAATTGGTGCTCCCCACCCCCTATCGGCCCAAATTTCCGGGCGACCCGGGATGTCAGGGGGGTTCAAGTGCACCCCCCTCCCGGCGCCCATGATTCCAGTCTCTGACTTATCTGTGGACATAGTAAAACATTCCCACTCCTTTATGTCTAAAATTAAGTACAAACCTATGATCATGGTACCCCCCTCTCCCCTCTTGCTACATACTACTCCTAAGGCTTTGCCAAATATCCATTCAGGTCTCATCGCCAGTGTATGCTTTACACATATCCACCACTTTTTTATTTGTCTGCCATCTTCAGATAACACTTAACACAGCTTCTTGATCATGGCAGTTAGTGAGTATATTCTATGCTAATTTCCACAGATAAGTCTACCTACTCTCCTTTTCAAACCTCCAACTCCTGTAATTGATACAAGTAAGATGAATATACCATAATTGTATCATAATTGAGAAGTGACATTATCAACATTTCATAGACCACTTTCCTTTTAACTGTCATAGTTATAATACTTAATACTCCACAAAGTTTTCTGTCCATACATGCATATTGGCAAATGATCTTCCCAAATATTCACATTTTTTGTCATCCATCTGAAGTTCCCCTCTGTATAATCATACAATTGGTTATATCTACCTTCGTTCCTGGCCCAGTTATCCAGCTAGGTATTCTATCTAGATTCTGTAGTTAGTCAGTTATCTTTCAGTGAAGTTGTGTTACATAGCATTAAGTCATCTGACTAATCTCACTCCTCATTTGGATAGTCACATTAGGTAGACAGAAGGAAAAGACATCAGTGTACTGCACTATCTGAAAATAGGAAGGAAGACTTGAACCTTGAAAGTAGGAGGACCGGGCTGTAAAAACCTAGACCGTGTTTCAAGGAAATCATTCCAGTTTTACAGAATAACATTAAAGAATTGCTGTGAAGAAAGTATATAAGAAAAACCTTAAGTATTTACTATTTGATTCTGTAAATTAGTTTTTCAATTTGCTATTTTTCAATCAATAATTGCAGTAAATATTGTACAATGATGCAACTAAGGAAAATGGAAGCGGCTTCTAGGCGATATAAATAAGAAAAGAAAGGGAAATTAACCCACCACATACCAAAGTGGATGGACGGATGCGATGAGAGGGAACACTTACGCTGACAAACAATATTTCGGCATCTGCCTTGCTCACAAGTAGAAAAATGGGCCATTAGGCTCGGAACATGTGTACACAACGAACGTTACCTAATGACTAACCGAGTAGGTGGGGGAATGGCTAAGGAGTAGACTATCGATATCGGTATGCAATGTCTGAGATAATATATTGCAGGCAATGGTAAAATGAGCATATGTAGTAAGGGCACGGTATAAACACCGGGGGGGGGGGGGGGAGGAGGTGGGGGTTAATTGGATTTTAACGGTGGTTAAGTCCAGGTGGGTGTCTTGTATCCAGGATATTCTGGTACGCTAGTTCCCATCTCCGGAGTTCTGCTGCAGTGGTGCTGTCAGGGAAAACTCTGACTGCTCTCACAATAAAACAGTCATTGAGGTTGTTGGAATCATGGCTATTGGCATGTTCTGGTACTGGAAGGTACAGGTTGTGGGTGTGGACTGTTTGTCTGTGGCCATTCATTCTAACAGAGAGTTTTTGTGTGGTGAGGCCTATGTAAGACCTGGTGCAATAGCGGCAAGTTAGTTGGTATATAAGATGAGTGGTTGAACAGGTGGCATGTCCAATAATGGGGAAAGTTTCCCCTGTGGTGGGATTGGAATATGTAGTGGTGGGTGGAAGCATGCTGCAGGTTTTACAGCGGGGTCTATTGCAAGGATAAGATCCATATCGTGCTTTTGGAGAGTCTAACGGAGGGTATTTGTGGACTAAGATGTTCTTAAGATTGGGTGGTCTGCTAAAACATGCACGAGGGACATTGGGTAGAATTTTGGGTAGGAGAGTACGCATTTCGGAAATGAGCGAAGGAAGTCATACCCCTGTCGCAAGATATGGTTGATGGACTCGAGGCCAGGAGAGAACTGAGTGACAAAGGCAGGGCTATGGTTGGTTTTTGTAGAAGACAAGTGAGAATGGTTACGTGGAGGGTGGTTGATCGCGCGGGAGATCTGTTTATGTACAAGATCCCTGGGGTAACAACAGGAAATAAGGGCTTGGGATAGGTTTTGTGAGTATTGATGGAGAGAATGAGCATCAGAGCAAATGCGACTTCCACAGATGGCAAGACTGTATGGAATGGATGGCAGCTATCAAAGTGTAGATACTGCTGTAAATTAGTGGGTTTGATGTGGACTGCGGTATGAAGGACACCGTGCCTGAGCATGATGTCAACATCGAGGAATGTGATGTGTGGGCGGGAGTAAGTCCAAGTGAAATTGTTGCTATTGTTAAGGGAGTGGAGGAATCCAAGGAGGTGGTTTTCACTGTGGGTCCAGATCATAAATATGTCATCTATGTATCTGAACCACACAGTAGGGTTTAAAGGGAGTGTTGTTCAGGAAACGTTCCTCCTGACGACCAAGGAATAAGTTGGCATAGGATGGGGCCATGCGGGTGCCCATGGCGGTACTGCGGATTTGGTAATATACTACAGAATTAAAGGTAAAGAAATTTTTGGTGAGAACTATATGGGCCAAGGTTGAAATGAAGTATGTACTAGGCAGGCTATGTGGCGGTCGTAGGTCTAGGTAGTATTCTAGGGCACTGAGGCCCTGACTATGTGGAATGTTGGTATAAAGGGAAGTTACATCAATTGAGACCAGTGAGGAGTCTGGAGGTAGAGGTGTGTGGATTGTGGATAGGCGTTCAAGGAAATGTGGAATGTCTTTCACGTAGGAGGGAAGATTTTGGACAATGGGTTGGAGATGTTGATCCACAAAAGCTGAAATCCTTTCAGTGGGCGATCCATATGCCGCAACTATAGGTCGCCCAGGATTACCAGTCTTGTGGATCTTAGGAAGAAGATACAGTGTGGGAGTGTGGGGATTCTGGGGAGGGAGATGGACTGAGGAGAGAGGCCTTGCAGGGGGCCTTGTAGGTCAAGAAGATTTTTTATTTCCTGGCATATGGAGGTAGTGGGATCTGTAGCTTGTGGAAGGTAGGTTTTAGTGTCAGACAGTTGCCTTAGGGCCTCAGCCACATAGTTATTGCGGTCCATCACTACTGTGGTTGAGCCTTTGTCGGTAGGGAGGATGATGATGGCCTGGTTTTTGGACAGTTCTCTCATAGCTCGAGTTTCCAGTACAGTAATATATATAGGCTGTTGGTGTTTGGGTGGACTCTTTGATACTGCAGATGGTGAACTAAGAATTCAAATTATTTGTATGATGCGAGGTAGTATGAGCAGCTACTGGTTGATGAGTATTTTGGGTAAATACTATTTGTCTGTGGGCATTCATTCTAGTGGACGATTCATATCAGACATATGTATAAGGCCGGATAGTTATGGAATAGCTTCCACCTATTCCACATGTACCTAACATTAATCCACCTATAAAATCCAGACTATCTGTTGCAAATCTGTATTCTTCTCCACCATCAGAACCCAAACTTTTGATTTTCCTTAAAAGCCTCACTTTTTCATCTATCCCAAACATTGATCGTACTAACATAATCCATGACTCCCTATCATCCTGTTGCATGCTTCAGTGTTTGGTAGCACTCCACCTGTCATGTCAGTAAACCAGACTAATGGGATGACCTGTAGCCTAGTTTTCAGAAATTCCAGCCACAATCTACACCTGATCGACAATCTTGGCTTCTTGCAGTTTCCTGAAACCCCTATCTAGTACCAGCAACCAATCTTTACATACCCAAAACTTTTGGCATAAGGGAGCTTTTGACCAATCCGAACTTGATGATGCTCCTGGTAGACAAGTGCTCAACCACACTTTTCATAAAATGCTTAAACCCTTTTTCAGTTTGTTAGATAGGTTCACTCGCTGCTCCCTCAACTGCGACTTCACACCTGCAGTCAAGAAGAGCATTCACCAAGCAAGGGAATGATTGGTAATGATCTGGCCTCACATTTGAGATTATGTCGTTTCGAATCCTCATCCTTCAAAAAAGCCATCGCTGAATCCCTTTCAATTTCTTAATCCAGTCCTTCCCACCCTTGATGTTTACAAGAATATTATAAGCAATAAAGATTTCATACCATTTAGTGGATCCCTACAATTTATCACCCACAGTCTATATCACTTCTCCCTCCCAAAAATCCACACTCCCCTACCCTACACCTGCTTCCCAAAGTGCATAAACCTGGAAACCCATGCCGCCCCATAGTTACTGCATATGTTTCTCTGACTGAACACATCTCTGCCTTGGTAATTGCAATCCATATTCAGTGAACTCCCCTACCACATAGACACACAACACTTCCTCCTCCATCTTTCTACTATGGCCACACTTCTTTGTGCTGACTCCTGGTAATGATTGATGTTATATCTTTGGACACATAACTACCTAATTGCTGCAGGCTGAGTGCCATGGAACATTTTCTAAATCAGTGCTCTCCCAACAATCTGACCCACAATAACTATTTCTCCTTCAAAGGCAAAATCTACCATCAGATTTGTGGCACTGCCACCCTTGTGGCTCCCTCTTATGCAAACCTCTTCTTAGAACAATCATTTTCAGATAACGTGGCTCAGATTCAATATGACTTTTTTATGATCTGGTCCCTTCACGGAAACTACCTTCATAGCTTCCTGAACAATCTTAATGCCTTGAATACCCTGAACTTCACATGGATCTATTCTCACACCCAGACCACTTTCCAATATGTGTATTTGTTCCTTCCCAATGGTACCTCAACTCCTCGGTACACATCAAACCTACCAACCTACAACAGTATCTTCATTTCAACAGTTGCCATCCTTAGAAAGCATGCACAAACCACGTGGCTCGGTTCAGGAGGGAGAGGGATTGGCTGGAAGGCTACGTGGGGGGGGGGGGGGGGGGGGGGGTTCCGAGCCAGGCCACGTAGCTTTTCTTCACATTTAAAATGAGGAACAGAATACACAACAGCATGTGAATATTTATTTCCCTCAGTTAATTATCTCCTTATGTAATTTACAATCATCTGAAAGAAAAAACAGTACAAAATGTCTTCTGGAGTCAAAAGGGAAAAAAGCTACGTTGGGGGGGGGGGGGGTAGAGGCAAAAGCCACGTGGGGGGGGGGGAGGGGGGTTAACAGGAGGCCAAAGTGGAGCTATGTGGTTTATGCACGCTCCCTTATCAAACCAAATTTTCCTTGCTTTACAGCCTTGGCCCTCCTGGTAGTCGTACATGCTCTAACCAGTAGTCCCACAGATCGTATTGCAACATCACCCAAGCACCGACAACCTGCAACCAGTGATGGCAGGACAGGCACAATGCCAAGCGCCCCCAGCAGGATAGAGCCCCCTGGCACAAAAGGGCCTACCACAGTAGTGAAACTAAAAAAAGGCTACCATAAATTGAGTGCCCCAGTTTGCCTCCTCCCCAGATCTGGCATTGAGGGAGGGCCCAACCCGATGATTTTGCCAAGGGCCACAATGGCGTAGTTATGCCACTGCCTGCAACTATCCACAGACAACTTTCCTGTGCCCCATCATAATCTGCAGAGTCTATCAACCACTCCAAACCTTAAAAAATCAACTGTAGACTAGTTCTAGTCACTCGGTACTTTCCAGGCCTCGAATCCTTCGGCAAGGTTTTGATTTCCTTCAAGGCTGCTTGGAAATAGCACTGTCAGTGGGAAAGTTTCCCATCATAGCACATGCCACTTATGAAACCTCCTATGCAGTAAACCAGCTAATCTGCAACTACTGTCTGGCCCCCTGCAGAGGTCTGACCACGAATCAATTGTTTAGAATGAATGGCCACAGACAAATGGTGTCCACCCAGAATCCTGCCACACTGTAGCTGCCACCTCGCATGGAACTAATGATTTTAATTTTTGCTTCTTCATTCACACTATCTGTCCTCCCTAACAGTAGCATCCATCCCCTCTGAACTCAGAAGGTGTGAGCTTGCTTACCAGTACAAACTGGGCACCAGGCAACGACCAGGCCTCAATTTAAGATAATACTCAATCATTGCTTTAGCTTTTCTTTCTTTCTATCCTCTCCTTTCTTCCACCCCTTTACCTGACTTGAACCACTGCTAACCAGAGGTGATGTTTAACTTAATATTTTTTTGTTATTGTTTAATATAAAGATTTAGTTATTTTTGTTTATTTATGTACTAGCTGGTACCCACGACTTCGTTCATGTTTGTAAAGAACTTGGATTGACAGCTACCGACATCTAACCACCATAGAGCACGATGGAATACTCGATGCTATTACCACACACAAATGCCAGTCATCTGCGCTATGTAGTTCTGGCAGCAAAGTAAAATATACGGACACACATGTTTTTGGTCGAAATATCCTTGATCAATTAATTTCAACCATCATATCTCCCACACTCTCACAGTTACCGAAATTCGGCCAACGTTGTGATCGACGGGTGACTGTGCTACTACCATACACAAACACCAGTGATCTGCGCTAGATAGTTTTGGCTGAAAAGTGATACACCATGACACATACGTTTTTGGTAGAAATATGAAAGTGCCGCAGGTCGACCACTTTCAACCACCATATCTCCCACACCCCCATAGCTACCAACATCTAACCACCATAGTACATGATACCACTACCACACACATTGGTCTATTGATGGCAGTAGAGTGACATATATGGAGCCACATGTCTTTGGTCGAAATATGAAAATGCCCTGCATCGAGCACTTTTAACCATCATATCTCCCAAATCCCTACAGCTATCGACATTCGGCCAATGTTGTGCACGACAGGAAACTCCATGCTATTTCCACACACAAAGACTAGTGATCTGTGCTAGATAGTGGTGGCTGAGAAGTGAAATATAGGAAAACACACATCTATTTTTATTTATATATAAGATTTATATTTTTATATCTGCTCTTTTTGCCCTCCCATGATTAGTTTTTATATTTTGCAGTACTTGGGTATTAGCTTTAAATCACTACCCCTTCTCCCTTTCCTCTGTTCGAATTTACCCCTCATCATCAGCCACGTTCCTTGTTCAGTAAGTCACTATGTGAGGCAGTCTCCTACAGCAACCACTCTCTGCAATGTTCTCAGGAGGACACAGGTTCGAATCCCCATCCGGGCATCCAGATTTGGGTTTTCAATGGTTTCCCCAAATCACTCCAGGTGAATCCTGGGATGCTTCCTTCAAAAAGGTCATGGTTGAATTCCTTCCCATTCCATGTCCCCAGTCCCATCTCACCTCTAATGACCTTAGCCATCAATGAGGCGTAAAGCAGTAATTTAAAAAAAAATGCAATGTTCTCCATGGTTGAAGAAAGACTAATACCTGAACATTTCAATGTCTTTTGTGTTTGTGTCTGTTATATGAGTAGCAAAATAAAATTGTATAAGGGAATAAACTTGAGATGAGAGCAGGATGGTGTCGACACACGAACTCACTTGAAAGATTATAATTATCATGTATATAACTCTTTTTTAGCTGTAGAACATGGTGTATGCAAGGCAGTTGTTTTTGACCAATTGTTGTCAGCTATTTAAAAAATTACAGTGTTAAATGCCTATTTATGTCTTTCTGTGTGTCTGTGTTGTCCTGTCTTCATTTGTGGTAAGTGTTAATTTATTCCCGTATTCTAATTTTTAAAATAAGGAAGGATTGCGAAAATAACCTGTCATTTACCACAGATGAAAGCAGGAGGATCAGAGAGACACAAAAACATGAACATACTTTACAATTATCACCACTATCCAATTGAATCCTAATTTTTCTGATAACTTTATTGTTGCTTTGATTGATAGATTACAACAAAACAAAAAAGTAAAAGAAGCTGCATAGCAATTTGTTTTTTTTTAAAAGGGTAATGAAATAAACTACCAATCATTACAGATGATGGCAGGACAGTGTCTGTGGAAGGTGATCGTCGCCAACTGTGTCAATTTCCATCATGTCACTACCTTGTTCTTCTGAAGAAGGGCCCTAGATCCGAAAATTGCAATGCTTAGTGTGTGTACATGTCTGTCCGTGTTTCTGCGGTCAACTGTGGAAAGCATTGGTTATTCTCCAATACTGTGTTTGATTTATATCACACTGAAGTGCCAAATGTTATTGAATACTTCCTAATATTGTATGGGACCTTTTTTTTTTTCGGCGAAGTGCAGCAACTCGCCAAGGCACTCACTCAACAAGTCATCTGTCGAAATTATCTGCACAGTGGTGCATAGGTGTGAGTGTTGGTGGTGCTGTACATAAACTGACCTTTCAATCATGTCCCAGATGTGTTTAATTGGATTCGTGTCTATGTGACAAAATCATTTGCTGGAATTTTCAGGAATGTTTCTCAAACCAATCGTGAATGATTTAGACCCAATGATATGGCTCATTGTCATACAGGAAAATTTGATCAGTGTTTGGAAACATGAAGGCCATGAATAGGTGCAAATGGTCCCCATGTAGCTGAACATAACCATTTCCAGTCAATACTTTGTTCAGTTTGACCAGATTTCCCAGTTCATGCCATGTGAACAAGGGCATTCCAGGAGGGAGTAACCAACAGCTCGCACAATGCCTTCATGACAACTTGGGTTTGTTGCCTTGTGGGGTTTGCGCTGCACTTGGACCCTACCATCAGCTCTTATCAACTGGTATTTCATCTTACCACACAACCTTTTTCCATTCACCTAGGTTTAATGTGATATGTTGATGAGCACAGGAGAGATATTGCAGCCGATTTTGTTTTGTTAGCAATCTTCTGCTGCCATATCCCACCAAATTTTGCTGCACTGTCTGCAAGATAAGTCTGTTGTACATCCCACATTTAGTGTTGCTGTTCTGTGATGCAGTGTTGTCTATCTATCAACACTAACACCTCAACACACATATCATTGGTATCAGTTATTAAGTAGACATGATCATCCACTGCAACGTCCATGGCGGGAATTAATACTGGATAGTTACTATTCACAGCAGACTCTTACTGCTGTGGATCAAGGAATATTGAATTCACAAACAATTTCTGAAATTGAATGTCTAATACCAACTAAGATTCCGTGTTCAATGACTATTAATTCATGTCGTGCTGCCATAATCACTTCAGAAGGGACTAAGCTGCTATACCGGGGTGAGTATAGGGCTTCAGTACCTTAACTGAATGTCTACTTGAAATAAAATGTTCTCTGAATCTGCTTCGATACTTTTAAATTGACCATGTGCCTGCCTGTAAAGCTTACTTTAAAGCTTATCAGCCACAACCAAGCTTATTTGAACCAAAAGCTTAGAAAAGGTTACTGTTCAAAGATAAGATATTTGAAAAAATCTACTTGATGAAAATTTTTTAAAGTTTATTAAAAATCACATTTGGAAAAACAGCATTTACAGTCAAATAGGCTATCGGACTAAACTTTTCCTAACAAATTGCAGATTATGGAGAGATAGAATTTCACCGACCCAACCCCATTGAAAATTTTACAAGTTCATAGTCTTTACTATTAACTTAACGTCAATAAGGCGGTGCATCAACCAACCAGAACTTGTCCCACCTAAATGGCAATCACTTCAGCACACGCCCGACACATCCTTGCACAGGTCCAATATATGCCATGTTCCCGGGATAAAGACCAGATCCCTCTCCTAGGCCACTACCTTTATACCACCCTCCGCACGATTGATGTACACCGACACTTTCCAAAAATAATGTAAAAAGGTGTAATTATAGAATGTATTCTAACTTTAATCATGTGTAGCCTGGCCTTCAAGGATTATGAAAAGTGTTTAGTGAAAATTCTCAAATAATTATCTTGCTTGTAAATGAATTTAGTTTTCAGGCGCATCGGTAAAAAGTTTCCGAAAGTTAATTAGTGATTCCCCAATTTCTATCTTAATTTGAGCACTTTTTAGGTGACCCTGCTGAGTTGCAAATTATCATGATAAAATTGTTGTCATTATGTTCTACTTTTTCCTGATTAAAATGGTGTAAATATTATTATTATGGCAAAGTTTAGAAGGGCGCTAATGACCCCACTGTCGACGCGCCCTAAAGCAACAACAGCAACGGCAAAGTTATGAGTCTAACAAAGATTGGGTTTAAATCTGTTTAGCAGATACTTGGATTCTAGTTATAATTATTAAAGTGTTGTTTATATCGAAAAAGTGAAGTTATCTGAACTTTTCTCTTATTTAGTTACATGTTTTATCAGCTGTTTTATTTATGGTTGGCTTGGTTGATTCGCAAATAAATTCTGAATACTACCACGTGTGGTTTACGACGAAATAATTTTAAAAATTGGTTTAATATCTGTTATACTGCATGGAATGTTCTGCAATTTTAATATGTTATACTAAATTGTTAGTTCTTTTAGAAAATCTACTTTTTAGTCTGAGAAATTACTTAAAACATATGGTAAAAAATGTTGAAAGTGAAAGCGTATTTAACGAAGTGTTTCAAATTTTATTTGCTTTATTTACGCAGTCTGAAACTACAGAATTTTAGTGAATTTAGCGTTCTTTTAAATTATTATTATTATTATAAAATTGCTTTACTGCGTATAAAAGTGTCGAGAATTAGTGAAATTATCACGTATCCAAAATCAACTGTTCACAAATTGGATAATATTGGATAACACTATTCCAGGTTAGTTTAAAAGTTCTTTACTATTAAAAAATGTTTATTTAGCACTTATATTATATGTTGAGTGACTTTATTGCTCTTAAATTGGTTTATTTATTGAGTTAGGTTGCAGTATCGGCTTCTACATGAAATGGTTTTCTCATATCCTATCGTTGCAAACTGAAAAATTTAATGTTAACTGGGAAGCTTACTTCCTTATGCTCTTTAGCTATGAAAACTAGAATTTACCCAAATTCTAAGGTGCTTATACGCCCCTGGATGATGAAGTTATTTTCTTGAAGAGAAAACTAATTGAACATCTTGAAAATAAAAAAAGAATAAAAAGAAAAATAAAGAAAAAAATTTTGAAAAAATTTAAATCCCCAAGTAAAATGAACTATTGCATGTTGGGTCTATTCTTCCTCTTCTTCATTCATTCAAAAAAAAAATATTTTTAACAATATGAAAGCCTTGACACAGGGTATTTATAATTTTCTTCTGCAATAATATTGCCATCTCAATATATGCATCTTTCAAACCCCTGGCTTTTGGCACATCAGCATAGATGTATATTAATTTTTTTAGCTTGCTTTTAGCAATATTGTAAAAATGAAATCGGAAATTGTGAAATATTCTGTTTTTGTGTCCACATTTTAATGTTTCTATTATGTTTTAAAATACATTTCAGGTGCAAAATATTTTGGTGAATAATTTTTTAGAGACAGAGTCTCAATTTGCTTTGCATTCGACATCTGCAGTGGCTTAACGTGACCCCGTAATTTTATTTGATAAAGGGAAATTACAGCTTTACATGGAATACAAAACTTAAAATTTCCATAATTTTATTGCTTTCTATAAAGCACTAATTATTTAAAATTTATTTTCATTGTTTTTGTGTTTTTAATTTTACTTTTATTGCTAGGATTTATACAAAATTGTAGAATCTAGTGGTTCAAAAGTGGAAAGCAATAATAGCTAATTCAGTTTAAATATTATCCTATATTTGATTGCTGGGGACTGGTTTGGAAAATGGTACCATTTTGAATGAAATTTTTAAGTATACTTTCTATATCTAACATTTTTTCCTTTCTGCTGTTTTTTTTTTTTTTTTAGATCAATTTTCATTGATCCTTTTAAAATAGATTAATCTTGTGATTTTTAAAGATGAAATGGCGTCTACGTGAAGGTCAAGGTGAAGCAATTTATGAAATAGGTGTAGAGGATAATGGTGTTTTGGCTGGCCTGTCGGACTATGAGATGACAGCTAGTCTACACACACTTCAGCAAATGGCTTTCAAGTTAGGAGCAACCACTACAGTCCTCAGAGAGCGGCTGGTAGACAATGAGAATGGAAATGGCAGGAAAGTTGCTGAAGTATTAGTAAGAAAGGTAATTTGGTAACACCTTTATTTATATTAGCAATATTTTATAATTTTGCTAAAAATTATATTTCTTGATCAGATGCTGTCCTTATATAAGAAGTGCTAAGATTGTGGTTTTCAAGATCATGATTAAAGCAATTAAACAAGAAATCAAAGAGAGAGCACTCCATTGATGTACTTAATATGTGATGTAAACATCAAGAACTGGTGCATAAACTGTGTTTTTTTTTTTTTAAGCCAGGAATAATGTATATTTTTTTGTGACATTTCCATTTTACATACCTCAGTCATTAATTGTGTTTTAGAACCAGAAGATTTAAAATTTTAATACGGCACTTGCTTTATGTAAACTACAATTCTCATGGACATTTTTGCATAAATAATATAACTGAAATCCTTTATCATTCATAAATTAACTAAGATGCAGTGCTTGCTCCAGTGACAATTTCCCTACACATCCATTTTCCCCTTTCTTTTTCCCACCTAATTTTGCACTCTTCTAATTTCAAATTTAAATTCTTTCAGTGTTTTTGGTAAATTATGCATCATATCTATTGGTAATTTATTCCAATCTCTGATCCTCATACCTACAAAAGGAATTCTTCGCACACTCTTAAGTCTGAAATCGAGTGCTAGTTTGCGGTCTTGATCATCTTTTTCCTTTTATGCACCTCTCCTAATTCTCCCACAAATATCTTTCCATGTCTCATCACCTTGTACACTCCCATGACCCCCTTCACCTTCCTCCTGTCTTCCAGTGAATCCCATTCCACCTCCTTTATCATACCACTTACTGCTTGTGTTCTGTGGTAATTTCCAGAGACAAATCTAGCAGCCCTTCTTTGCACCCCATCCAACTCCTCTACCCAAATATGTGGGTCCCATACTACACTACCATATTCAAACAATTGTATGACAAAAGTTTTGTAAACCACTTCCCTTACTTCTCTGGTACACCCCCTTATCACTCTCTCCAACAAATGATTGATATGTAACCTTCTTCTACTACCCGTCCAATGTGTCCTGCCAAGATGAGTTTGTTATCAAATGTTATGCCAAGATATTTACATTTCAGTTCCTCAGCAAGCAAATATTTCTCAATCTTAAAATCATAACTAATAAAGGAAAGGGAAATTAACCATCACATACCAAAGTTAACAGCTGCGACGAGAGAAAACACATAAGGCGAACACACAAATATAAGATTTCAGTATTAAAATTATTCATGTACTAGAGAAACAGGCCATTTCATGCTGGACATGTGTAACTGGCTAGGTAGTGGAAGAAATTTCTCCCACTGCTTAGCCAGTAATTGGGTGACATTCTGTGCGCGCACACGTCCGAAACCAAATGGCCCATTTATCTATTATATGAAGAAGGTTTATATTGTATTTGTGTACCAACCTTACGTGTTTTCCTCTCATTGCAGCCATCAACTTTAGTATGTGATGGGTTAATTTTCCTTTTTTTATTATTTGTATCGCCTAGAAGCCACTTCCTTTTTACTTAGTTTCATCATTATCATAACTGGAATTGTTATGCACAATGTAAACTGATTCTTTGTTTTCCCCTCATTAATCGTCCCTGTAAAGTTTTGTTTGCTTGTGTTTAGGTTCCTGATGATCAACACAACATTGAGGTACGTGTTGCTGTGATGGGAAGTGCAGATGCGGGAAAGTCTACACTGCTTGGAGTGCTGACACAAGGACAGCTTGATAATGGAAGGGGATGTGCTCGTCTCAATATGTTCAGGCATCTCCATGAGGTGCAGTCAGGAAGAACATCTTCTATTTCCCATGAGATATTGGGCTTTGACTCGCAGGTAATTTTTCTTAATGTGTATTTTGTTTTATATCTTTTCAAATGTGATTTATTGTTTATTTGTCTATTGCAGTGTTTCTCAAACTTTTAATCTCCACGTACCCCTATAAAACCTCCCAGCTGTTGGCGAATTGCCATTAGAAAAAACTGACTTTTTTTAGCTCCGCTCCTAGTCACAATGGTCAACAATGAGCGAAATTCACCATTGTGCGTGTACAGGTAGTAGGAAAAAGGTTTCAAAATTTTGCACTTTTTATATTATATGCAGATTTTCTTTCCAACTATCCCACCATTAATAAATAATTTTTCTCATCTTAAAACATGACTCAGTATTCTCTGTCTTCATTTTTCATCGATAATTTTGAGAATAAGTACATTTTCTATTTTATGTGATCTGACACTATTGCTATTATTTCTACTGTCTAACTATTATTTATTTTTAATCAAAATTCCTCTGGTAACGAGACTGTTCTGTTTTGGCAGTTAAAGAACAATGAAAGCTGATAGTTTGTTCATTTCCTATAAAGATGCAAGTTCAGTAATTGACCTGATCACCACCAACACAATAAGGAAATTTGAAGGGTAACTTGAAATAAAAGTTGATTTTTAACAAAGTTCTCTTTCAGGAACTGTTTGAAGACACTGGTCAGCCAACAGCTGAATAAAAAACACTTAAGTTCTGAAAAATGGTTAATATTTGTTAATGAATGAATCAGACCTCAAAATTCTGAAGATGTGAGTTTGAATTGCGAGACATTCGAATTATGTTAGTTAAACAAATAAAGGGACAATATAAAGAATTTTTGTATTCGTCCTTGCCCTCATGCCTCCTTCTGCGTTAAGTGACAGGTTATTTTCCTTATCCTTCCTTATTTTCATTGCCAAACAGCAGTTATTATTATTAATTTACTCGTGAAAGAGCACATGCTCCAGTGGTAATTCCTGTAGTCATCTAATTACTCCATATTTGTTATTATTATTTTAATATAATCTTACATACTTTGCCTAATTCTTTGACCAATATCCTTCCAAGTCCCATTACCAACATATGTCTTGTATGCTCCCAGCACTCTCTTCACCCTCCTCCTGTCTTCTAGTGACTCCCAATCCAGCTCCTTTATCATATCAGATACTGGCTGGGTCCTGCGATAATTTCCTTAAGCAAATCTAACTGCTCTTCTTTGCACATCCTCCAACTCCTGTATTTGAGACTCAAAATGTGGATCCCATACTACACCGTATTCAAGCAGTGGTCTGACCAATGTTTTGTAATCCAATTCCTTAACTTCTCTGATACATATCACCCGTTCCAGTAAATGATGAAACTAAGGAAAATGGAAGCGGCTTCTAGGTGATATAAATAGTAAAAGAAAGAGTAATTAACCCACCACATATCAAAGTTGACGGCTGCGATGAGAGAAAACACGAAGGCAGAAAAACAAATATACAATATTTCGGTAACAACCTTCTTCAAGCAGTAGAGAAACGGGCCATTAAGTTTCTGATGTGTGCACATTCACAATGTCTGGAGCCTAATGGCCCGTTTCTCTACTACTTGAAGAAGGTCATTACCAAAAGATTGTATATTTGTTTGTCTGCTTTCAGGTTTCCAGTTATTATTATTCTCGAATCATAAACATCAAAACAGTTGAAAAATTGTACTAATTAACATCTTTAAACACATTTTGCCCAGTACATCGCAACCTCAAATACATTTGATGTTGCTTGAAACAAATTGTCTTTGCTGCAAGAAGATGGGCTTTAACTGTGGCCCTGATAAAGTCTTGCACATTGATGTTTCTGGTGTGAAAGGTTTGGCCGACATTATACCATTGCCCAGGGATCACCCGGTTGCTTCTGTTTCCAGTAAATGAATCATTTTATAACCTTTCCCTATCACCTGCCCAATGTGCTCTGCCCAGTTGAGTTTATTATCAAATTTTATGTGAAGATATTGGACTTAAAGCCTTCAACAAACAATTCTAACCCCAGTCAATGTTCTTGTTTTGATCCTGTTATATAGCATTATGTCATCTGTAAACAATCTAAATTCTAAATGTGAACCATCACTAGAATGACGAATAGCAATGGTCTCAATACATTACCATGTGGCACTCCCATATTCACTTCCACCTCTTTCGATAATGCATTTCCTTCTATAATGTTTTGCTTTCTGCCTTTTAAGAATTCCTCTCCACAACATGTCACTTTGTCATCCACTCCAATAGTTTTCAACTTACTTAAAACAATTTATGGCATGCATACTGCTGGAGTAAACTGCTTGCTGTAAAATATGCTATAAAACTGTAATTACTTGTGGGAATGATAACATGAGTATTTTGTGTAGGGGTATGAGGTTTCCAGAATGTTGGTTAGCCAGAATGGTATATTATTGCAGAACTAGGTGAGTAAGGGCCAAAGACTGTTGGTAGCGAAAGGCATGTAGGGCAGGGTGAGTTTGTGGGGGACAACCAAATATTGGCAGTTTGATTGTAAAACCATTTGGAGGTATGTTGAAGGACAGACATGCTTTTAAAAAAATAATATGTGATTGAAATTTGGCGAGCTGAAAAGCATGGTATCTGTACCTATGTATGTACATTATCAACAAGTGGCCTCTAAAGTGATGTCAGTGGAGGCATGTTGAGAGCCAGAAATGTTTATTTAGAAGAATGCAAATTGTGTTCGATATATATATATATATATATATATGTGTGTACAAAAGAATTCCTTGTTTAATGATATAAGATAAATAATATAGTTTCAAGTTTTATTCAACAAATGAAGTTGATTTTTTGTGCCCCTGCCACTTATCTATCAAATAATGCTCATATTCTTATTTTTGTGTCAAGTACCCTATTATCAGATGTCATGGCACCCACAAGATATATTATTTGTCAAGATCTTTTGCTGACCAAGAGTATATATCTGGTAATTACAATGTTTGGAATGTGATTGTATCTTTGTCATGTTGATGCCATCCTGCTGTCATCTGTATTAAGTGGTGATTTCTTCCCCTAACCTAATTTTTACTTTAATTTGGTAGTTAGCTCCTTCTGTTTCCTTGAAATTAAAATAATTATTTTTCGTTTCTAACATTTTTCAGGGCCAAGTAATTAATTATAGTGAGCTAATGACAGCAGAAGAAATTTGTGAAAGTTCTTCAAAACTAGTGACATTTATTGATCTTGCTGGTCACCGTAAGTACCTCCGCACAACTGTGCTTGGACTGACAGGCTACTCCCCACACCATGTAATGCTGGTGGTCAGTGGAAGTGCAGGCATTGTTGGGATGACACGTGAGCATCTAGCTCTGGCTCTTGCTCTTGATGTTCCTTTTTCAATTATTGTCACCAAGATTGATCTTGCCTCACCTATTAGTACTATTCGTTCCTTGGACTCTGTGCTGAAGTCTGTTGGCTGCAGGAAGGTGAGTTACCAAATTATTTATATTTGTATGAAACCATATTTCTGGTTCTAGGTGACACAGGAAAAGAAAACATTACTATACACTGGAAGTAGTCAATATAGAATTAAGTTTGGGTTACAATAATATCTTTTTCTGCCCTTATTATTTGAAATACTTTCATAAATTATTAGATAACTAATCCCAAAGCCTGTTAAAAATGAGAGGTTGATGGAGTGTTCTGGCAATTCATTTTTTATTTTCCTAACTAAAAAGAATTGTTACAAAATAAAGTTCAATGCAATTCCTCATCACTTGTGCTGTAGCAAAACAGTAGTCAGCTTGGTTCAGATTGCATTTCAGCCTGACCAAATACTGCGGTAATATTTCTTCTAGAAAATCAAAGCTGCAATCTCACGTGAATTAATACTTTCTCTGTATCACATATTAATGTTTTCATGCATTGCAATTAAACTTGATTCAGAATCTTCACAGGTTCTTATATCATTATTTTTTTGTTATCCGTGAACTTACATGTGGCTGAAATAATGACCCCAGTAATATGAAGTCAGTGAAAAGATACTAAAATAAATCTTGACTACTTACGTTAAACCATGTAATATTAGTTTCAATTTTGGTGTAGGGCGCATAGATAGCATTCAATTTGGAACTAATTTCATTCAATTCAAATAATGATTTCAGTTAAAAGTAGCAAATAATAATTAATATGCCAGTGTTCTGGCAATTCATTTATTTGCAGTTGCTTAACTAAGTAAAAGTGTTTCAAAATAAAGTTCAATGTAATTCCTCATGCCTTGCGCTGTACCAAAAACATTCAGTTGTCATCCTAACCAGGTAGCATTTCAACCTAACCACAAACTACGCTAAAATGGAACCAGAAAAACAATACTTCAATCGCACTATTAATACATGGCGATATAAACATCATAAAATCTTCACGGGTTCCTACACTGTCCTTTTTTTATATTCGTTATTCATATCGATACTGCAACATTTGAATGGCTGACAGAGTTACATGGCACTGAAATATGGCATCAGTAAAAGGAATGGAAATTAAAAATAAATCTTAATAACTTACACCATTCTACATAATATTAGTTTCAACTGTAGTCTATGCTGTATAGATTGTGATCAGTATGGAACTACTTTAAGTTAAAATGAAATAATGGTTTAAGTAATAAAACAATCATAAAAACAATTTAAATCAATTAAAAAAAAAAGAAGAGTCTTATGCCCTCCGCTATAACGCCAAGTGCCAGTTCTGATAACAATCTATCAAAACTGCCACTACCATTACTAATCGAAACTTAAAGCTTTTATGTTACATATTTATGGCCAAAGATTTTAACCAATACTTTTACATCAAACGAATATTAATCAAAGCCCATAAAAAATTACTGGTTTAATGGAGTGTTCTGACAATTCATTTCCCTGTGGTTGCCTAAGTAAATAGAATTGTTGTTATTTTATGTAATGCTCATAACCTTATTTTGTAATTTGTACATATTTTAGTTTACACAGTGACACAGATGGAAGTTCTACTGAATAAATGATGTCAGAAATAAGGAACCAATTAAATTCAAAACAAATTAGGAATCCTAAAACTTTATGCTATAGTGCGCGATATTGGTTTTATTCCTGGTCCAGGTCTCATCAGCATGATAAATTCAGAACTATTTATTTCCATCCGTGTAAAAATACCATAACTTCAGAAACTTGCAGTGAGAGCAGATTAAATTATTTATATACAAAAAAAAAGAATTCATCCTGATTTAGTCTGTAAAAAAAAATGTATCAGATGTCTGGTCCTATCTGTAATTCGACATATCCACAACTTCTACTAATATTGCTGTTCCAAATTCAGAGATGCTATTACAATGAATACATTGATTGTATTGTGATCTAAATTTGACCTACTGGAAATATTTACATGTATCTGATAAAGTTACTTCAGTAATAAAAGCAACTAATAATTAATATATTACTTTAAATACAGTACGTATCTTTATTTTAGTGTTTCGGCAAATCAGTCCTTCCAGTATATTATAACAGTGACTTAAAATATCTATGTTGGATATAAATATCTTGTAAGCCTGTCAAAAATGACGTGTTGAATGCAGTATTTTAGCAATTCTTTTCTCGCTGACTAAGTACAATTTTCATCAAATAATGTTCATTATCCTGAAAATGATGTAATGTAGATATTTGTTAGCTTACTGTGACAATGGCATCACTGTCCAGAGTGTATAAGAAATCTACATTCAACGAATTTTAATTAGGAAAAAGCAACTTATAATTAATATCTCGATTTCAACGGATACATACTTTTCTTTCAGTGTTCTAACAATTAAGTTGTTCACTGATGCATAGCTAAATAGAACTGTTATTAAATAGTGTGCCTAAACTCGAACATCACCATTCGTTGTTTGTTGTGCAGCGGAGGCGGGAAGCATGATGTCATAGTCTGACGTCATGGAGTGACAGATGACCAAAACTTGTGTTTTATAAGTATAGATCATATAATGAAATTGTGTTTGCAAAGTTAAAAAAGATTGAATACAGGCTAGCCCAATGACTTCTGGGAACCTTCTGGCCAGGGAAAATACTACCTAAAATTATCAAGAACTGAGATATTTGTTTAAGCATGTGAGGATAGGTCCATGTGAAATTCAAGGTGTCGGAGGTAGTGAGTTTTTTAATGAAACTGAGTTTTCCATGTCCCATCCAAAAATGACCCATCAGAAACCACTTTTGTGGATCAGATTCATCGACGACATTTTCAGCATCTGGACCCATGTGGAAAACAACCTATTGAATTTCCTTAATAAACTCAATACCTCCAACATCCTGAATTTTACATGTACCATTTTTCTGCATTTCGATTTATCTCTCTCGAATGGCCACATTAACTCATCTGTCCATATCAAAATTACCAACTTAAAACAGTAGTTTCACTATGACAGCTGCCATCCTCATCACATCAAATGCTCCCTGTCCTGTAGCCTTAACATTCGTGGAGAGACATATGTTCCAATGAGTAGGTCCTTGTACAGTATTCCAGCAACCTCTCCCAAGCTCTGATATCCTGCAATTTCCCATCAGATTTAGTTCATAAACAAGTTTTGGGTGCCACACCTCAACCCGGTCAACCTATCAACTGTCCACAACCCTCTAAAACCAATCACAGCCCTGTTTTGTTCACCTGATACTTTCCGGATTCCATCAACCAAGTCCTTCGACAAGTTTACGATTTCCTTTGAGCCTGTCCAGAAATCAGAACCTTCCTTCCAAAAATCCTTCCTCATCCACTTTGAACTTGCTTCAGTAGACCTCCAAACCTCAATCAACGTATTTCATAAACATGGGCCTCCCCGTCTTACAAGACAATCCCAAGGATCTTTTCCTTGTAACAGATCCTGCTGCAAATAATGCACCCTGCCTCCACAACCTTCACCAACCCCGTAACTGGGGAAAACTTCCCTATCCACTTATGTATACTCCCACCAAATCTTTAACCATTGTCCAGTCTTCTAGATGGGTCTGACCACAAATCCATGGCCACCAGAATGAATGGACATAGACAAATGGTATTCACCCAGAAACTTGACTAC
>JARYHS010011408.1:217817693-217947235 GCA_031002005.1 Vandiemenella viatica | reverse complement strand
CTCCTAAGGCTTTGCCAAATATCCATTCAGGTCTCATCGCCAGTCTATGCTTTACACATATCCACCACTTTTTTATTTGTCTGCCATCTTCAGATAACACTTAACACAGCTTCTTGATCATGGCAGTTAGTGAGTATATTCTATGCTAATTTCCACAGATAAGTCTACCTACTCTCCTTTGCAAACCTCCAACTCCTGTAATTGATACAAGTAAGATGAGTATACCATAATTGTATCATAATTGAGAAGTGACTTTACCAACATTTCATAGACCACTTTCCTTTTAACTGTCATAGTTATAATACTTAATACTCCACAAAGTTTTCTGTCCATACATGCCTATTGGAAAATGATCTTCCCAAATATTCACATTTTTAGTCATCCATCTGAAGTTCCCCTCTGTATAAGCATACAATTGGTTGTATCTACCTTCATTCCTTGCCCAGTTATTCAGCTAGGTATTCTATCTAGATTCTGTAGTTACTCAGTTCTCTTTCAGTGAAGTTGTGTTACATAGCATTAAGTCGTCTGACTAATCTCACTCCTCATTTGGATAGTCACATTAGGAAAATGGAAGGAAAAGACATCAGTGTACTGCACTATCTGAAAATAGTAAGGAAGACTTGAACCTTGAAAGTAGGAGGGCTGGGCTGTAAAACCTAGACCATGTTTCAAGGAAATCATTCCAGTTTTACAGTATAACATTAAAGAATTGCTGTGAAGAAAGTATATAAGAAAAACCTTAAGTATTTACTATTGGATTTTGTAAATTAGTTTTTCAATTTGCTATTTTTCAATCAATAATTGAAGTAAATATTGTACAGTAATGTATATAGGCTGTTGGTGTTTGGGTGGACTCTTTGATACTGCAGATGGTGAACTAAGAATTCAAATTATTTGTATGATGCGAGGTAGTATGAGCAGCTACTGGTTGATGAGTATTTTGGGTAAATACTATTTGTTTGTGGGCATTCATTCTAGTGGACGATCCATATCAGACATATGTATAAGGCCGGATAGTTATGGGATAGCTTCCACCTACTCCACATGTACCTAACATTAATCCACCTATAAAATCCAGACTATCTGTTGCAAATCTGTATTCTTCTCCACCATCAGAACCCAAACTTTTGATTTTCCTTAAAAGCCTCACTTTTTCATCTATCCCAAACTTTGATCGTACTAACATAATACCGAGCGGGGCGGTGTAACGGTTAGCGTTCTCGCCTCGCATTCGGGAGGGCGGCGGTTCGAATCCCCGTCCGGGCATCCAAATTTGGGTTTTCCATGGTTTCCCCAAATCACTCCAGGCAAATGCCGGGATGCTTCCTTCAAAAGGCCATGGCCGAATTCCTTCCCATTCCTTGCCCCCATCCTTGCCCCCCATCCTTTCCCGTCTCTAAAGACCTCGATGTTAAAAAGAGATGTAAAGCAGTTAAAAAAAAAACTAACATAATCCATGACTCCCTATCATCCTGTTGCAAGCTTCAGTGTTTGGTAGCACTCCACCTCTCATGTCAGTAAACCAGACTAATGGGATGACCTGTAGCCTAGTTTTCAGAAATTCCAGCCACAATCTACACCTGATCGACCATCTTGGCTTCTTGCAGTTTCCTGAAACCCCTATCTAGGACCAGCAACCAATCTTGACATAGCCAAAACTTTTGGCTTAAGGGAGCTTTTGACCAATCCAAACTTGAGCATGCTCCTGGTAGACAAGTGCTCAACCACACTGATCATAAATCGCTTAAACCCTTTTTCAGTTGTTAGATAGGTTCACTTGCTAGTTAGATAGGTTCACTTGCTAGTTAGATAGGTTCACTTGCTACTCCCTCAACAGCACTTCACACCTGCAGTCAAGAAGAGCATTCACCAAGCAAGGGAATGATTGGTAATGATCTGTCCTCACATTTGGAAGTATGTCGTTTCGAATCCTCATCCTTCAAAAAAAAAAAAAAAAAAGCCATAGCTGAATCCCTTTTAATTTCTTAATCCAGTCCTTCCCACCCTTGATGTTTACAAGAATATTATAAGCAATAAAGATTTCGTACCATTTAGTGGATCCCTACAATTTATCACCCACAGTCTATATCACTTCTCCCTCCCAAAAATCCACCCTCCCCTACCCTATACCTGCTTCCCAAAGTGCATAAACCTGGAAACCCAGGCCGCCCCATAGTTACTGTATACGTTTCTCTGACTGAACACATCTCTGCCTTGGTACGCCAGTATTTGCAATCCATATTCAGTGAACTCCCCTACCACAGACACACAACACTTTCTCCTCCATCTTTCTACTATGGCCACACTTCTTTGTGCTGACTCCTGTTAATGATTGATGTTATATCTTTGGACACATAACTACCTAATTGCTGC
This sequence comes from Vandiemenella viatica, assembly GCA_031002005.1. Lineage (NCBI taxonomy): Eukaryota > Metazoa > Arthropoda > Insecta > Orthoptera > Morabidae > Vandiemenella > Vandiemenella viatica. Next base: position 217,944,859 of record JARYHS010011408.1, on the reverse strand, counting down.
AGGCTGAGTGCCATGGAACATTTTCTAAATCAGTGCTCTCCCAACAATCTGACCCACAATAACTATTTCTCCTTCAAAGGCAAAATCTACCATCAGATTTGTGGCACTGCCACTCTTGTGGCTCCCTCTTATGCAAACCTCTTCTTAGAACAATCATTTTCAGATAACGTGGCTCAGATTCATAGATGACATTTTTATGACCTGGTCCCTTCAGAGAAACTACCTTCATAGCTTCCTGAACAATCTTAATGCCTTGAATACCCTGAACTTCACATGGATCTATTCTCACACCCAGACCACTTTCCAATATGTGTATTTGTTCCTTCCCAATGGTACCTCAGCGCCTCGGTACACATCAAACCTACCAACCTACAACAGTATCTTCATTTCAACAGTTGCCATCCTTAGGGAGCATGCACAATCCACGTGGCTCAGTTCAGGAGGGAGAGGGATTGGCTGGAAGGCTACGTGGGAGGGGGGGGGGGGTTCCGAGCCAGGCCACGTAGCTTTCCTTTAATAATATTTTTCACAGTTAAAATGAGGAACAGAACACACAACAGCATGTGAATATTTATTTCCCTCAGTTAATTATCTCCTTATGTAATTTACAATCATCTGAAAGAGAAAACAGTACAAAATGTCTTTTGGAGTCAAAAGGGAAAAAAGCTACATTGGGGGGGGGGGTAAAGGCAAAAGCCACGTAGGGCTATGTGGGGGGGAGGGGGGGTTCACAGGAGGCCAAAGTGGAGCTACGTGGTTTATACACGCTCCCTTATCAAACCAAACTTTCCCTGCTTTACAGCCTTGGCCCACCTGGTAGTCGTACATGCTCTGACCAGTAGTCCCACAGATCGTATTGCAACATCACCCAAGCACCGACAACCTGCAACCAGTGTTGGCAGGACGGGCACAATGCCAAGAGCCCCCAGCAGGATGGAGCCCCTTGGCACAAGAGAGCCTGCCACAGTAGTGAAACTAAAAAAAGGCTGCCATAAATTGAGTGCCCCAGTTTGCCTCCTCCCCAGATCTGGCATTGAGGGAGGGCCCAACCTGCTAATTTTGCCAAGGGCCTCAATGGCGTAGTTATGCCTCTGCCTGCAACTATCCACAGACAACTTTCCTGTGCCCCATCATAATCTGCAGAGCCTATCAACCACCTCAAAACTTCAAAAATCAACTGTAGACTAGTTCTAGTCACTTGGTACTTTCCAGGCCTTGAATCCTTCAGCAAGGTTTTGATTTCCTTCAAGGCTGCTTGGAAATAAGAATCTTCCTCCCACTGTCAGTGGGAAAGTTTCCCATCATAGCACATGCAACTTATGAAACCTCCTATGCAGTAAATCAGCTAATCTGCAACTACTGTCTGGCCCCCTGCAGAGGTCTGACCACAAATCAACTGTTTAGAATGAATGGCCACACTGTAGCTGCCACCTCGCATGGAACTAATGATTTTAATTTTTGCTTCACCATTCAGACTATCAGTCCTCCCTAACAGTAGCATCCATCCCCTCTGAACTCAGAAGGTGTGAGCTTGCTTACCAGTACAAACTGGGCACCAGGCAACGACCAGGTCTCAATTTAAGATAATACTCAGTCATTGCTTTAGCTTTTCTTTCTTTCTATCCTCTCCTTTCTTCCACCCCTTTACCTGACTTAAACCACTGTTAACCAGAGGTGATGTTTAACTTAATATATTTTTTGTTTTGTTTAATATACAGATTTAGTTATTTTTGTTTATTTATGTACTAGCTGGTACCCATGACTTCGTTCGTGTTTGTAAAGAACTTGGATTGACAGCTACCGACATCTAACCACCATAGAGCACGATGGAATACTCGATGCTATTACCACACACAAATGCCAGTCATCTGTGCTATGTAGTTTAGGCAGCAAAGTAAAATATACGGACACACATGTCTTTGGTCGAAATATCCTTGATCAATTAATTTCAATCATCATATCTCCCACACTCTCATGGTTACCGAAATTTGGCCAATGTTGTGATCGACGGGTGACTCTGTGCTACTACCATACACCTGCGCTAGATAGTTTTGGCTGAAAAGTGATACACCATGACACATACATTTTTGGTAGAAATATGAAAATGCCACAGGTCAACCACTTTCAACCACCATATCTCCCACACCCCCATAGCTACTGACACCTAACCACCATAGTACACGACAGGAGACACAATACCACTACCACACACAAACACTAATGGTCTATGCTATATAGTTGTGACAGCAGAGTGAAATATACGGAGACACGTCTTTGGTCGAAATACGAAAATATCCTTGATCGGCCACTTTCAACCACCATATCTCCCACACCACCACACTTGCCAAAATTCAACCAACGTTGTTATCGATGGGTGACTCTGTGCTACTACTACACACAAACACCAGTGATCTGTGCTAGATAGTTTTGGCTGAACAGTGATACACCATGACACATACGTTTTTGGTAGAAATATGAAAGTGCCGCAGGTCGACCACTTTCAACCACGATATCTCCCACACCCCCATAGCTACCGACATCTAACCACCATAGTACATGATATCACTACCACACACAAATGCCATTGGTCTATTGATGGCAGCAGAGTGACATACGGAGCCACATGTCTTTGGTCGAATTATGAAAATGTCCTGCATCGAGCACTTTTAACCATCATGTCTCCCAAATCCCTACAGCTATCGACATTCAGCCAATGTTGTGCACGACAGGAAACTCCATGCTATTTCCACACACAAAAACCAGTGATCTGTGCTAGATAGTGGTGGCTTAGAAGTGAAATATAGGAAAACACATGTCTATTTATATATATAAGATTTATATTTTTATATCTGTTCTTTTTGCCTTCCCATGATTAGTTTTTATATTTTGCAGTGCTTGAGTATTAGCTTTAGATCACTACTCTTTCTCCCTTTCCACTGTTCGAATTTACCCCCCATCATCATCCACTTTCCTTGTTCAGTAAGTCACTATGTGAGGCAGTCCCCTACAGCAACCACTCTCTGCAATGTTCTCGGGAGGACATAGGTTCGAATCCCCATCGGGGCATCCAGATCCCAAATCACTTCAGGCGAATCCTGGGATGCTTCCTTCAAAAAGGCCATGGTTGAATTCCTTCCCATTCCATGTCCCCAGTCCCATCTCGCCTCGAATGACCTTAGCCGTCGATGAGGCGTAAAGCCGTAATTAAATAAAAAATTGCAATGTTCTCCATGGTGATGAAGGACTAATACCTGAACATTTCAATGTCTTTTGTGTTTGTGTCTGTTATATGAGTAGCAAAATAAAAATAGTGTAAGGGAATAAACTTGCGGTTACCTACCAGAGATGACAGCAGGATGGTGTCAACACACAAACACACTTGAAAGATTGTAATTATCGTGTATATAACTCTTCCTTAGCTGTAGAACATGGTGTTGGCAGTTGTTATTGACCAATTGTTGTCATGTTGTACTGCTGAGGAAGAGCTATTTAAAAAATTACAGTGTTAAATGTCTATTTATGTCTTTCTGTGTGTCTGTGTTGTCCTCTCTTCATTTGTGGTAAGTGTTAATTTATTCCCGTATTCTAATTTTTAAAATAAGGAAGGATAGGGAAAATAACCTGTCATTTACCACAGATGAAAGCAGGAGGATCAGAGATAAAATACCAACCATTACAGATGATGGCAGGACAGTGTCTGTGGAAGGTGATGGCCAACTGTGTCAATTTCCATCATGTCACTACCTTGTTCTTCTGAAGAAGAGCCCTAGATCCGAAAATTGCAATGCTTAGTGTGTGTACATGTCTGTCCGTGTTCTGCGGTCAACTTTGGAAAGCATTGGTTATTCGCCAATACTGTGTTTGATTTATATATATCACACTGAAGTGCCAAATGTTATTGAATACTTCCTAATATTGTATGGGACCTTTTTTTTTCCCCGGCGAAGTGCAGCAACCCGCCGAGGCACTGACTCAACAAGTCATCTGTCGAAATTATCTGCACAGCAGTGCATAGGTGTGAGTGTTGGTGGTACTGGATGAACTGACCTTTCAATCATGTCTCAGATGTGTTTAATTGGATTCGTGTCTGGTGATCTATGTGACAAAATCATTTGCTGGAATTTTCAGGAAAGTTTCTCAAACCAATCGTGAATGATTTAGACCCAATGATGTGGCTCATTGTCATACAGGAAAATTTGATCACTGTTTGGAAACATGAAGGCCATGAATAGGTGCAAATGGTCCCCATGTAGCTGAACATAACCATTTCCAGTCAATACTCTGTTCAGTTTGACCAGATTTCCCAGTTCATGCCATGTGAACAAAGGGCATTCCAGGACGGACTAACCAACAGCTCGCACGGTGCCTTCATGACAACTTGGGTTCATTGCCTTGTGGGGTTTGTGCTGCACTGGGACCCTACCATCAGCTCTTATCAACTGGAATTTCAAGTCATCTTACCACACAACTTTTTTCCATTCACCTAGGTTTAACGTGATATGTTCATCTACATATATATACTCTGCAATTCACAAAATTGTGGGTGGCAGAGGGTTGATGAGCACAGGAGAGACACTGCAGTCGATTTTGTTTTGTTAGCAATCTTCTGCTGCCATATCCCACCAAATTTCACTGCTCTGTCTGCAAGACAAGTCTGTTGTACATCCCACATTTAGTGTTGCTGTTCTGTGATGCAGTGTTGCCTATCTATCAACACTAACACCTCAACACACATATCATTGGTATCAGTTATTAAGTAGACATGATCATCCACTGCAACGTCCATGGCGGGAATTAATACTGGATTGTTCCTATTCACAGCATACTCTTAATGCTGAGGATCAAGGAATATTGAATTCACAAACAATTTCTGAAATTGAATGTCTAATACCAACTACGATTCCGTGTTCAATGACTATTAATTCATGTCGTGCTGCCATAATCACTTCAGAAGGGACTAAGCTGCTATACCGGGGTGAGTATAGGGCTTCAGTACCTTAACTGAATGTCTACTTGAAATGAAATGTTCTCTGAATCTGCTTCCATACTTTTAAATTGACCATGTGCCTGCCTGTAAAGCTTACTGTAAAGCTTATCGGCCACAACCAAGCTTATTTGAACCAAAAGCTTAGAAAAGGTTACTGTTCAAAGCTAAGATATTTGAAAAAAATCCACTTGATGAAAAATTTTAAAGTTTATTAAAAATCACATTTGGAAAAACAGCATTTACAGTCAAATAGGCTATTGGACTAAACTTTTCCAAACAAATTGCAGATTATGAAGAGATAGAATTTCACCGACCCAGCCCCATTGAAAATTTTACAAGTTCATAGTCTTTACTATTAACTTAGCGTCAATAAGGCGGTGCATCAACCAACCAGAACTTGACCCACCTAAATGGCAATCACTTCAGCACACGCCCGTCACATCCTTGCACAGTTCCAATATATGCCATGTTCCCGGGATAAAGACCAGATCCCTCTCCTATGCCACTACCTTAATACCCCCCTCCGCATGATTGATGTACATTGACACTTTCCAAAAATAATGTAAAAAGGTGTAATTATAGAATGTATTCTAACTTTAATCGTGTGTAGCCTGGCCTTCAAGGATTATGAAAAGTGTTTAGTGAAAATTCTCAAATAATTATCTTGCTTGTAAATGAATTTAGTTTTCAGGCGCATTGGTAAAAAGTTTCCGAAAGTTAATTAGTGATTCCCCAATTTCTATCTTAATTTGAGCACTTTTTAGGTGACCCTGCTGAGTTGCAAATTATCATGATAAAATTGTTGTCATTATGTTCTACTTTTTCCTGATTAAAATGGTGTAAATATTATTATTATCAGTGGTGTAATGGCAAAGTTATGAAGGGCGCTAATGACCCCACTGTCGACACGCCCTAAAGCAACAACAACAACGGCAAAGTTATGAGTCTAACAAAGATTGGGTTTAAATCTGTTTAGCAGATACTTGGATTCTAGTTCATAATTATTAAAGTGTTGTTTATATCGAAAAAGTGAAGTTATCTGAATTTTCTTTGAATTTAGTTACATGTTTTCATCACTGTTTTATTTACTGAAGTGGCTCGCAAATAAATTCTGAATACTTCCACGTGTGGTTTACGACGAAATAATTTTAAAAATTGGTTTAATATCTGTTATACTGCATGGAATGTTCTGCAATTTTAATATGCTATACTAGATTATTAGTTCTTTTAGAAAATCTACTTTTTAGTCTGAGAAATTATTGAAAACAAATGCTAAAAAATGTTGAAAGTGAAAGTGTATTTAACGAAGTGTTTCAAATTTTATTTGCTTTATTTACGCGGTTTGAAACTACAGAATTTTAGTGAATTTAGCTTTCTTTTAAATTATTATTATTATGAAATTGCTTTACTGCGTATAAAAGTGTCGAGAATTAGTGAAATTATCACGTATCCAAAATCAACTGTTCACAAATGGATAATATTGGATAACACTATTCCAGGTTAGTTTAAAAGTTCTTTACTATTAAAAAATGTTTATTTAGCACTTATAATATATGTTGAGTGACTTTATTGCTCTTAAATTGGTTTATTTATTGAGTTAGGTTGCAGTATCGGCTTCTACATGAAATGGTTTTCTCATATCCTATCGTTGCAAACTGAAAAATTTAATGTTAACTGGAAGCTTACTTCCTCCCTTATGCTCTTTAGCTATGAAAACTAGAATTTACCCAAATTCTAAGGTGCTTATACGCCCCTGGATGATTGAAGTTATTTTCTTGTAGAGAAAACTAATTGAACATCTTGAAAATAAAAAAAGAAAAATAAAGAAAAAAATTTGAAAAAATTTAAATCCCCAAGTAAAATGAACTATTGCATGTTGGGTCTATTCTTCCTCTTCTTCATTCATTCCAAAAAAAAAAATATTTTTAACAATATGAAAGCCTTGACACAGGGTATTTATAATTTTCTTCTGCAATAATATTGCCATCTCAATATATGCATCTTTCAAACCCCTGGCTTTTGGCACATCAGCATAGATGTATATTAATTTTTTTAGCTTGCTTTTAGCATTATTGTAAAAATGAAATCGGAAATTGTGAAATATTCTGCTTTTGTGTCCACATTTTAATGTTTCTATTATGTTTTAAAATACATTTCAGGTGCAAAATATTTTGGTGAATAATTTTTTAGAGACAGAGTCTCAATTTGCTTTGCATTCGACATCTGCAGTGGCTTAACGTGACCCCATAATTTTATTGGATAAAGGGAAATTACAGCTTTACATGGAATACAAACCTTAAAATTTCCATAATTTTATTGCTTTCTATAAAGCACTAATTATTTAAAATTTATTTTCATTGTTTTTGTGTTTTTAATTTTACTTTTATTGCTAGGATTTATACAAAATTGTAGAATCTAGTGGTTCAAAAGTGGAAAGCAACAATAGCTAATTCAGTTTAAATATTATCCTATATTTGATTGCTGGGGACTGGTTTGGAAAATGGTACCATTTTGAATGAAATTTTTAAGTATACTTTCTATATCTAACATTTTTTCCTTTCTGCTGTTTTTTTTTTTTTTTTTAGATCAATTTTCATTGATCCTTTTAAAATAGATTAATCTTGTGATTTTTAAAGATGAAATGGCGTCTACGTGAAGGTCAAGGTGAAGCAATTTATGAAATAGGTGTAGAGGATAATGGTGTTTTGGCTGGCCTGTCGGACTATGAGATGACAGCTAGTCTACACACACTTCAGCAAATGGCTTTCAAGTTAGGAGCAACCACTACAGTCCTCAGAGAGCGGCTGGTAGACAATGAGAATGGAAATGGCAGGAAAGTTGCTGAAGTATTAGTAAGAAAGGTAATTTGGTAGCACCTTTATTTATATTAGCAATATTTTATAATTTTGCTAAAAATTATACTTCTTGATCAGATGCTGTCCTTATATAAGAAGTGCTAAGATTGTGGTTTTCAAGATCATGATTAAAGCAATTCAACAAGAAATCAAAGAGAGAGCACTCCATTGATATACTTAATATGTGATGTAAACATCAAGAACTGGTGCATAAACTGTGTTTTTTTTTTTTAAAGCCAGGAATAATGTATATTTTTTGTGACATTTCCATTTTACATACCTCAGTCATTAATTGTGTTTTAGAACCAGAAGATTTAAAATTTTAATACGGCACTTGCTTTAAGTAAACTACAATTCTCATGGACATTTTTGCATAAATAATATAACTGAAATCCTTTATCATTCATAAATTAACTAAGATGCAGTGCTTGCTCCAGTTACAATTTCCCTACACATCCATTTTCCCCTTTCTTTTTCCCAACTAATTTTGCACTCTTCTAATTTCAAATTTAAATTCTTTCAGTGTTTTTGGTAAATTATGCATCATATCTATTGGTAATTTATTCCAATCTCTGATCCTCGTACCTACAAAAGGAATTCTTCGCACACTCTTAAGTCTGAAATCGAGTGCTAGTTTGCGGTCTTGATCATCTTTTTCCTTTTATGCACCTCTCCTAATTCTCCCACAAATATCTTTCCATGTCTCATCACCTTGTACACTCCCATGACCCCCCTTCACCTTCCTCCTGTCTTCCAGTGAATCCCATTCCACCTCCTTTATCATACCACTTACTGCTTGTGTTCTGTGGTAATTTCCAGAGACAAATCTAGCAGCCCTTCTTTGCACCCCATCCAACTCCTCTACTTGATACCCAAATATGTGGGTCCCATACTACACTACCATATTCAAACCATTGTCTGACAAAAGTTTTGTAACCCACTTCCCTTACTTCTCTGGTACACCCCCTTATCACTCTCTCCAACAAATGATTGATATGTAACCTTCTTCTACTACCCGTCCAATGTGTCCTGCCAAGATGAGTTTGTTATCAAATTTTATGCCAAGATATTTACATTTCAGTTCCTCAGCAAGCAATTATTTCTCCATCTTAAAATCATAACTAATAAAGGAAAGGGAAATTAACCATCACATACCAAAGTTGACAGCTGCGATGAGAGAAAACACATAAGGCGAACACACAAATATAAGATTTCAGTATTAAAATTATTCATGTACTAGAGAAACAGGCCATTTCATAGTGGATATGTGTAACTGGCTAGGTAGTGAAAGAAATTTCTCCCACTGCTTAGCCAGTAATTGGGTGACATTCTGTGCGCGCACACGTCCGAAACCAAATGGCCCATTTATCTGTTATATGACGAAGGTTAATATTGTATTTGTGTACCAACCTTACGTGTTTTCCTCTCATCGCAGCCATCAACTTTAGTATGTGATGGGTTAATTTCCCTTTCTTTATTATTTGTATCGCCTAGAAGCCACTTCCTTTTTACTTAGTTTCATCATAATCATAACTGGAATTGTTATGCACAATGAAAACTGATTCTTTGTTTTTCCCTCATTAATCGTCCCTGTAAAGTTTTGTTTGCTTGTGTTTAGGTTCCTGATGATCAACACAACATTGAGGTACGTGTTGCTGTGATGGGAAGTGCAGATGCGGGAAAGTCTACACTGCTTGGAGTGCTGACACAAGGACAGCTTGATAATGGAAGGGGATGTGCTCGTCTCAATATGTTCAGGCATCTCCATGAGGTGCAGTCAGGAAGAACATCTTCTATTTCCCATGAGATATTGGGCTTTGACTCGCAGGTAATTTTTCTTAATGTGTATTTTGTTTTATATCTTTTCAAATGTGATTTATTGTTTGTCTATTGCAGTGTTTCTCAAACTTTCAATCTCCATGTACCCCTATAAAACCTCCCAGCTGTTGGTGAATTGCCATTAGAAAAAACTGACTTTTTTTAGCTCCGCTCCTAGAGACAATGGTCAACAATGAGCGAAATTCACCATTGTGCGTGTACAGGTAGTAGGAAAAAGGTTTCAAAATTCTACACTTTTTATATTATATGCAGATTTTCTTTCCAACTATCCCACCGTTAATAAATAATTTTTCTCGTCTTAAAACATGACTCACTATTCCCCGTCTTCATTTTTCATCGATAATTTAGAGAATAAGTACATTTTCTATTTTATGTGATCTGACACTATTGCTATTATTTCTACTGTCTAACTATTATTTATTTTTAATCAAAATTCCTCTGGTAACGAGACTTTTCTGTTTTGGCAGTTAAAGTATAATGAAAGCTGATAGTTTGTTCATTTCCTATAAAGATGCAAGTTCAGTAATTGACCTGATCACCTTCAACACAACTGTTGGAATTAGTTAATTTAGAAAACGTCAACTAACACAATAAGGAAATTTGAAGGGTAACTTGAAATAAAAGTTGATTTTTAACAAAGTTCACTTTCAGGAACTGTTTGAAGACACTGGTCAGCCAACACCTGAATAAAACACTTAAGTTCTGAAAAATGGTTAATATTTGTTAATGAATGAATTAGACCTCAAAATTCTGAAGATGTGAGTTTGAATTGCGAGACATTCGAATTATGTTAGTTAAACAAATAAAGGGACAATATAAAGAATTTTTGTATTCGTCCTTGCCCTCATGCCTCCTTCTGCGGTAAGTGACAGGTTATTTTCCTTATCCTTCTTTATTTTCATTTCCCAAACAGCAGTTATTATTATTAATTTACTCTTGAAAGAGCACATGCTCCAGTGGTAATTCCTGTAGTCATCTAATTACTCCATATATGTTATTATTATTTTGATATAATCTTACATACTTTGCCTAATTCTTTGACCAATATCCTTCCAAGTCCCATTACCAACATATGTCTTGTATACTCCCAGCACTCTCTTCACCCTCCTCCTGTCTTGTAGTGACTCCCAATCCAGCTCCTTTATCATATCAGATACTGGCTGGGTCCTGCGATAATTTCCTTAAGCAAATCTAACTGCTCTTCTTTGCACATCCTCCAACTCCTGTATTTGAGACTCAAAATGTGGATCCCATACTACACCGTATTCAAAAAAATGGTCTGACCAATGTTTTGTAATCCAATTCCTTAACTTCTCTGATACATATCACCCGTTCCAGTAAATGATGAAACTAAGGAAAATGGAAGCGGCTTCTAGGTGATATAAATAGTAAAAGAAAGAGTAATTAACCCACCACATATCAAAGTCGATGGCTGCGATGAGAGAAAACACGAAGGCAGACAAACAAATATACAATATTTCGGTAACAACCTTCTTCAAGCAGTAGAGAAATGGGCCATTAGGTTTCTGATGTGTGCACATTCACAATGTCTGGAACCTAATGGCCCGTTTCTCTACTACTTGAAGAAGGTCATTACCAAAAGATTGTATATTTGTTTGTCTGCCTTCAGGTTTCCAGTTATTATTATTCTCGAATCATAAACATCAAAACAGTTGAAAAATTGTACTAATTAACATCTTTAAACACATTTTGCCCATTACATCGCAACCTCAAATACATTTGATGTTGCTTGAAACAAATTGTCTTTGCTGCAGGAAGATGGGCTTTAACTGTGGCCCTGATAAAGTCTTGCACATTGATGTTTCTGGTGTGAAAGGTTTGGCCAACATTATACCATTGCCCAGGGATCGCCCGGTTGCTTCTGTTTCCAGTAAATGAATCATTTTATAACCTTTCCCTATCACCTGCCCAATGTGCTCTGCCCAGTTGAGTTTATTATCAAATTTTATGTGAAGATATTGGACTTCAAGCCTTCAACAAACCATTCTAACCCCAGTCAATGTTCTTGTTTTGATCCTGTTATATAGCATTATGTCATCTGTAAACAATCTAAATTCTAAATGTGAACCATCACTAGAATGACGAATAGCAATGGTCTCAATACATTACCATGTGGCACTCCCATATTCACTTCCACCTCTTTCGATAATGCATTTCCTTCTATAATGTTTTGCTTTCTGCCTTTTAAGAATTCCTCTCCACAACATGTCACTTTGTCATCCACTCCAATAGTTTTCAACTTACTTAAAACAATTTATGGCATGCATACTGCTGGAGTTAACTGCTTGCTGTAAAATATGCTGTAAAACTGTAATTACTTGTGGGAATGATAACATGAGTATTTTGTGTAGGGATATGAGGTTTCCAGAATGTTGGTTAGCCAGAATGGTATATTATTGCAGAACAAGGTGAGTAAGGGCCAAAGACTGTTGGTAGCGAAAGGCATGTAGGGCAGGGTGAGTTTGTGGGGGACAACCAAATATTGGCAGTTTGATTGTAAAACCATTTGGAGGTATGTTGAAGGACAGACATGCTTTTAAAAAAATAATATGTGATTGAAATTTGGCGAGCTTAAAAGCATGGTATCTGTACCTATGTATGTATTTATCAACAAGTGGCCTCTAAAGTGATGTCAGTGGAGGCATGTTGAGAGCCAGAAATGTTTATTTAGAAGAATGCAAATTGTGTTCGATATATATATATGTACAAAAGAATTCCTTGTTTAATGATATAAGATAAATAATATAGTTTCAAGTTTTATTCAACAAATGAAGTTGATTTTTTGTGCCCCTACCGCTTATCTATCAAATAATGCTCATATTCTTATTTTTGTGTCAAGTACCCTATTATCAGATGTCATGGCACCCACAAGATATATTATTTGTCAAGATCTTTTGCTGACCAAGAATATATATCTGGTAATTACAATGTTTGGAATGTGATTGTATCTTTGTCATGTTGATGCCATCCTGCTGTCATCTGTATTAAGTGGTGATTTCTTCCCATAACCTAATTTTTACTTTAATTTGGTATTTAGCTCCTTCTGTTTCCTTGAAATTAAAATAATTATTTTTCGTTTCTAACATTTTTCAGGGCCAAGTAATTAATTATAGTGAGCTAATGACAGCAGAAGAAATTTGTGAAAGTTCTTCAAAACTAGTGACATTTATTGATCTTGCTGGTCACCGTAAGTACCTCCGCACAACTGTGCTTGGACTGACAGGCTACTCCCCACACCATGTAATGCTGGTGGTCAGTGGAAGTGCAGGCATTGTTGGGATGACACGTGAGCATCTAGCTCTGGCTCTTGCTCTTGATGTTCCTTTTTCAATTATTGTCACCAAGATTGATCTTGCCTCACCTATTAGTACTATTCGTTCCTTGGACTCTGTGCTGAAGTCTGTTGGCTGCAGGAAGGTGAGTTACCAAATTATTTATATTTGTATGAAACCATATTTCTGGTTCTAGGTGACACAGGAAAAGAAAACTTTACTATACACTGGAAGTAGTCAATATAGAATTAAGTTTGGGTTACAATAATATCTTTTTCTGCCCTTATTATTTGAAATACTTTCATAAATTATTAGATAACTAATCCCAAAGCCTGTTAAAAATGAGAGGTTGATGGAGTGTTCTGGCAATTCATTTTTTATTTTCCTAACTAAAAAGAATTGTTACAAAATAAAGTTCAATGCAATTCCTCATCACTTGTGCTGTAGCAAAACAGTAGTCAGCTTGGTTCAGATTGCATTTCAGCCTAACCAAATACTCCGGTAATATTTCTTCTAGAAAATCAAAGCTGCAATCTCACGTGAATTAATACATTCTCTGTATCACATATTAATGTTTTCATGCATGCAATTAAACTTGATTCAAAATCTTCACAGGTTCTTATATCATTATTTTTTGTTATCCGTGAACTTACATGTGGCTGAAATAATGACCCCAGTAATATGAAGTCAGTGAAAAGATACTAAAAATAAATCTTGACTACTTACGTTAAACCATGTAATATTAGTTTCAATTTTGGTGTAGGGCGCATAGATAGCATTCAATTTGGAGCTAATTTCATTCAATTCAAATAATGATTTCAGTTAAAAGTAGCAAATAATAATTAATATGCCAGTGTTCTGGCAATTCATTTATTTGCAGTTGCTTAACTAAGTAAAAGTGTTTCAAAATAAAGTTCAATGTAATTCCTCATGCCTTGCGCTGTACCAAAAACATTCAGTTGTCATCCTAGACCAGGTAGCATTTCAACCTAACCACAAACTACGCTAAAATGCAACCAGAAAAACAATACTTCAATCGCACTATTAATACATGGCGATATAAACATCATAAAATCTTCACGGGTTCCTACACTGTCCTTTTTTTATATTCGTTATTCATATCGATACTACAACATTTGAATGGCTGACAGAGTTACATGGCACTGAAATATGGCATCAGTAAAAGGAATGGAAATTAAAAATAAATCTTAATAACTTACACCATTCTACATAATATTAGTTTCAACTGTAGTCTATGCTGTATAGATTGTGATCAGTATGGAACTACTTTAAGTTAAAATGAAGTAATGGTTTAAGTAATAAAACAATCATGAAAACAATTTAAATCAATTTAAAAAAAAGAAGACTCTTATGCCCTCCGCTATTATGCCAAGTGCCAGTTCTGATAACAATCTATCAAAACTGCCACTACCATTACTAATCGAAACTCAAAGCTTTTATGTTACATATTTATGGCCAAAGATTTTAACGAATACTTTTACATCAAACGAATATTAATCAAAGCCCATAAAAATTACTGATTTAATGGAGTGTTCTGACAATTCATTTCCCTGTGGTTGCCTAAGTAAATAGAATTGTTGTTATGTTATGTAATGCTCATAACCTTATTTTGTAATTTGTACATATTGTAGTTTACACAGTGACACAGATGGAAGTTCTACTGAATAAATGATGTCAGAAATAAGGAACAAATTAAATTCAAAACAAATTAGGAATCCTAAAACTTTATGCTATAGTGCACGATATTGGTTTTATTCCTGGTCCAGGTCTCATCAGCATGATAAATACAGAACTATTTATTTCCATCCGTGTAAAAATACCATAACTTCAGAAACTTGCAGTGAGAGCAGATTAAATTATTTATATATATATAAAAAATTCATCCTGATTTAGTCTGTAAAAAAAAATGTATCAGATGTCTGGTCCTATCTGTAATTCGACATATCCACAACTTCTACTAATATTGCTGTTCCAAATTCAGAGATGCTATTACAATGAATACATTCATTGTATTGTGATCTAAATTTGACCTACTGGAAATATTTATATGTATCTGATAAAGTTACTTCAGTAATAAAAGCAACTAATAATTAATATATTACTTTAAATACAGTACGTATCTTTATTTTAGTGTTTCGGCAAATCATTCCTTCCAGTATATTATAACAGTGACTTAAAATATCTATGTTGGATATAAATATCTTGTAAGCCTGTCAAAAATGACGTGTTGAATGCAATATTTTATCAATTCATTTTCTTCGCTGACTTAAGTACAATTTTCATCAAATAGTGTTCATTATCCTGAAAATGATGTGATGTAGATATTTGTTAGCTTACTGTGACAATGGCATCACTGTCCAGAGTGTATAAGAAATCTACATTCAACGAATTTTAGTTAGGAAAAAGCAACTTATAATTAATATCTCGATTTCAACAGATACATACTTTTCTTTCAGTGTTCTAACAATTAATTTGTTCACTGATGCATAGCTAAATAGAACTGTTATTAAATAGCATGCCTAAACTCAAACCTCACCATTCGTTGTTTGTTGTGCAGCGGAGGCGGGAAGCATGACGTCATAGTCTGACATCATGGAGTGTCAGATGACCAAAACTTGTGTTTTATAAGTATAGATCATATAATGAAATTGTGTTTGCAAAGTTAAAAAAGATTGAATACAGGCAAGCCCACTGACTTCTGGGGACCTTCTGGCCAAGGAAAATACTACCTAAAATTATCAAGAACTGAGATATTTGTTTAAGTGTGTGAGGATAGGTCCATGTGAAATTCAAGATGTCGGAGGTATTAAGTTTTTTTAATGAAACTGAGTTTTCCATGTCCCATCCAAAAATGACCCATCAGAAACCACTTTTGTGGATCAGATTCATCGATGACATTTTGAGGATCTGGACCCATGTGGAAAACAACCTATTGAGTTTCCTTAATAAACTCAATACCTCCAACATCCTGAATTTTACATGTACCAGTTTCCTGCATTTCGATTTATCTCTCTCTGATGGCCACATTAACTCATCTGTCCATATCAAAACTACCAACTTAAAACAGTAGTTTCATTATGACAGCTGCCATCCTCATCACATCAAATTTTCCCTGCCCTGTAACCTTAACAATCGTGGGAGAGACATATGTTCCAATGAGTAGGCCCTTGTACAGTATTCCAGCAACCTCTCCCAAGCTCTGATATCCTGCAATTTCCCATCAGATTTAGTTCATAAACAAGTTTTGGGTGCCACACCTCAACCCACTCAACTTATCAACTGTCCACAACCCTCTAGAACCAATCACAGCCCTGTTTTGGTCACCTGATACTTTCCGGATTTGGAATCCATCAACCAAGTCCTTCGACAAGTTTACGATTTCCTTTGAGCCTGTCCAGAAATCAGAACCTTCCTTCAAAAAATCCTTCCTCATCCACTTAGAACCTGCTTCAGTAGACCTCCAAACCTCAATCAACGTATTTCATAAACATGGGCCTCCCCGTCTTACAAGACAATCCCAAGGTTCTTTTCCTTGTAACAGATCCCGCTGCAAATAATGCACCCTGCCTCCACAACCTTCACCAACCCCGTAACTGGGGAAAACTTCCCTATCCACTTATGTATACTCCCACCAAATCTTTAACCATTGTCCAGTCTCCTAGATGGGTCTGACCACAAATCCATGGCCACCAGAATGAATGGAAATAGACAAATGGTATTCACCCAGAAACTTGACTACCCTGTATCTCATCATGCCACCACTCATGATGCCAACAGTTTCAATGCTTGATTCGGAGTCCGTTGCCATCAGAGTCCTCTCAGACAAAAGTAGAATCTTTGAACTCGGAAGGTGGGAACTGGCTTACCAGTATAAAGTGGTAACCAGACAACCACCAGAACTTAATTTAAGATTGCAACAGTATTCCTCTTTCTCTTCCATTCTCACACCCTACCTTTTCTCACAAAACCATTGCTCAACAGAGTTAATCTTTTAATAGTTTGTAACATAAAAAACTGTGTTTTTTTTTTAATTTTTCAAAAATTTTCAAATATCTACTATATAATTTCGTAAGGTCACTCATTCACTCACCTCGATAGCTATTGGCTTGACAACGGTGTCATGTGTCAGCCTTCACTCGCAAATCAGTGACCAGAGATACCATTAAAAGAAATTCGTGGTTATATCCACAATTTAATACCTAAGCATCTGCTACAAAATTAAATGCATTAATCCATTCATTAAGTTTGTGTTTCGTAGCATTTCATAGATTAAAAAATATCGATAAACGTGAAAAAACATGGATCTGCTTTTGAGTAACATGTTGCTAATGAAAGCAACTTAAAAAAACTTTTAAAAAATTAAATGGGGACTGTACGTACCACTTTTGGAACCTTCGCACAACTGGTACTAACCTGTTAAAATTTACATCAGTTGCTTCATTAACATGTCCTCTTCATGTTATGTGTTCATACTTTGCGGAAAAGTTACCAGGAATTTAATTAAAAATGCTGAAATATAACATGACGCACAGCCGTTAGATGCCGCCAATGATGAAAAATCAGTGAAAGTCTCTTAAAATGTTAATTTAATCCTTTGTTCTAATGTGTTCATGCCTTTTCAGCTCTTATCCGTTATAAAAAGTCACACAAAATTGACAAATTGCTAATAATGGCTAACGGATTGGTAGTCAAACCTATGTAGGAAACCAGGCAGTGCTTGCAGGTTAGCTGGTATATTACATGGGAGGTTTCATAGGTGGCGTGTCCTATGATAGGAAAACTCTCGCCAGTGATAGAGTTGGTGAAAGTGGTGGAGACATGGTGAATGTTGCACATTCCCATGCAATAGACCCCACTGTAAGATGTGCCACATTCACCATGCCTCCACCACTTTCACCAACCCTATCACTGGTGAGAACTTTCTTATCATAGGACATGCCACCTGTGAAACATCCCACGTAATATACCAGCTAACCTGCAAACATTGTCTGGCTTCCTACACAGGTTTGACTACCAATCAGTTAGCCATTAGAATGAATGGCCACCATCAGACAGTTTTCACTCGGAATCCAAAACATCCAGTAGCTATCCATGCCATCTTCCATGACACTAATAATTTCAATTCTTGATTCACGGTCCGTGCTATCAGAGTCCTCCCAAACAACAGGAGCTCCTCTGAACTCAGAAGGTGGGAACTTGCCTACCAATACAAACTAGGCACAAGGCAACCTCCTGGTCTCAATTTGAGATAATACCTGGTCAGTACTTTTCCTTCCCTCTATCCTCTACTTGCCTCCATGCCCACTTCTACAGTATATTGAACCACCACATACCAGAGCTGATGTTTAACTACATAGATTCTTTTATTATTATTATCATCATTATATTTTTCATATTTTGTAACTTATTTACTTTTACTTTCTCAAATTTATGTTATGAACATTTTAATGTATTTTTCTGCACTTTTTGCAACATTTGCATTGCTCAAGTACTAGCTCCAATTCACTGTCCCCCTCTCCCTGTTCTCTGTTTGAATTGACCCCCACCATATTCCTGACTAATGGCCATTCTGTGAAACTGTCTCCTACATCACTCTCCCTCCTTGATTTTCTCCTTTTGACAAAGGGCCAAGTCCCAAAATATGCATTTTTTCCCCTGTGTTTTGTGCTTGTTTATGTGTTCACCCCATGACACCATCATCTAAGGTAAGTAGTGGTTCACTTCACTATTACATATATACATTAACAATGAAATCAAGGCACTAAGTAGCATAAAGGAATCAAATTAGGATAGGGAAATGAGCCACCACTTTACCTTTAGATGATGGATTTGGGGTGCGAACACACATAAAAGACACAAACACAAATAATGAAGAAATTTTCGGGATAAACCCTTTGTCAATGGGAGAACATTATGAGAGGTACGTGCAGCTCAATTAACGAAGGGTTTATCCCGAAAATTTCTTTATTATTTGTGTTTGTGTCTTTTCTGTGTGTTCGCGCCCCACATCCATCACCTAAAGGTAAGTGGTGGCTAATTTCCCTGTTCTAATTCAATTCATATACCAGGAAATAATAGATTCTAAGCAGCAAAAAAGATGGTTGCATGCCGTAAACACACACACACGCACACAAAACAAGAACACAAAAAACATAAGAATTTTTGGGTCTAAAATATATAAAACTAAGGAAGGACAGGGAAATATGGCCCAACACTTACCACAGATGAAGGTGGCTGGGAACGGCAAACACAAAAAAGAACAAACACAAGAAACTTGCAATATTTTGGTGTATAGCCTTATTCTTGCAAAAGTGAGACACCAGGCGGAACCAGACGTGTACATGATGATGGCCGTCTGGTGAATGGCATGGCCAACACAGATGGTAGTGTAGGAGAGGGATGTGTGCAAATACTAGATTGATAATCAATAATGTTGAAGGTATATCATCATTGAATGTGGTAGACCAACATAATAACTGAGTTACGATACACGTATAAATCATATTTTGAAAAACTCCTTGTGGTCACTGGGTTCATTCCCCGTGCAACATACCCCGCTGTAAAACATGCAGCATGGATCCAGCTACTACCACTTACTCCAATCCTACCACAGGGGAATAATTCGCCATCATGCTGCATGCAATACAACACACCTCATATATCAACTTACATGCCTTGATTGCTCCAGCTCATATATAGGCCTCACTACTAACCCACTTGCTATTGGAATGAGTGGCCGCTATACTAACAATGAGACCCATCCAGTGGCAAAACATGCCAGTTCCCACAAACTGAATAATTTTAACAACTATTTCTCAGTTAGGGTGATCTGTGTTTTCCCTGCTAATACAATCTTCTTTGAACTACATAGATGGGAACTAGCCTATAAGAATATCCTGGACACAAGACATCCTCCAGGCCTCAATCTCCAATAAATCCCTCCCACCAGACCCAAAACTTATTATCACTACTATTTATATAGCTTATATTTTATTTTTGTACTTAAAGTTTTTCAAAATATGATTTATACATATATCGTCAATCAGTTATTATGTTGGTCTACCACTTTCAATGATAATATACCTTCAACATTACCGATTATCAATCTAGTATTTGCTCTCCCCCCCCCCCACCCACCTCCTACACTACCATCATTCATCAGACACCCGTCATCGTGAACATGTCTGGCTCCTCCTGGTGTTTCACTTTTACAGGAATATGCCGAAATATTGCGCGTTTCTTGTGTTTGTTCGTTTTTGTGTTTGTCATTCCCAGCCACCTTCATTTGTGGTAAGTGTTGGGTCATATTTCCCTATCCTTCCTTAGTTTTATTGCCTTAAAGCATTTTCCCACTCATTGTTGTTATTATATATATTAAACATTAGGATAGAAGAAAAACCACCACTTACCATAGAAAAGGATTCCTGCATCGAGACACGGGAAAAACACGTACAAACATAGAGCAAAATTTTTGAACCTATAGCTCTTCTTCAGTAATAGAGTGAGATGGCTGGGGGCTGGCAGCCAACTGAGTTAGCCAACAAGGCCACTAGCTCATGGTGGTATATATAGGTTGTGGTATCGTCTAAATACACAAGTATTACAACTGCTGTATTAGCGTGAAGGAATGAGGAGTAGAGGTGGTAAATTAGGACAATAATAGAAATGGTTGAGAATTTGTTGCTGACAGACATTGATGAAAAAAATTAAGAAAATTGTGATACGCGTGGAGAGCTGATGCACAAGTGTATCATTAAAATAGTTGAGGGTTGTTAAAAATAATTAATTACAAACAGATATAATCAGATACTTACTGGCAAAAGAGATAAAATTGCCAAAATTAAAAAAGCTCAGTGAAATTTTTTCCATATAGTTGTAAGTGCACAATTTACTTATTAACAAATATAAACATGAAAAGAATGTGTAAATGTCAAAATAGCACTTAATTAAGTTGATGGCTGGATAGTGTACAATCCCACACATACAGAAATACACCATCATTGAACAGTTAGAAGATTTTCAAGCTTTGATCCCTTTCCCAGCAGTAGAACATAAAATTTGTAGTATGGGCATTAGGAAACAACTGTTGTTCTATAAAGAAATGAGGTGAAACTGTCATGAAGAAGGAGAAATAAGATATTTTGAAGAACACGAAAACATGACCACATGTTAAATATTTCAGTAAAAAACTTGCTGCAGGACTAGATGTGTACTCATCTTTCCCCTTGCCACATGACCAAGGCTTTTTACAGAAATACTGTGATAAGTGTTCGTATTTTCTTGTTCGTCCTTGCCCTCCTGCCTTCATCTGTGTGAAAATGACAGATTGCTTCCCTGTCCTTCCTGGAATTATATATTTTATACAGGGCGTTCGCCGGGAAACGCAACCCACTGTTAGCGCTACAAGGAAGAAACTGCTCCCAGCGAGCGAGCGGTCAGCTTCGGGCATTGTTCGACCGTCGGCCGCGGACTATTTCATAATAATTACGCTTCATAAACTTGTATGTGCTAAGCATTTGAATCGTTAAATGCAGAAAGGGAACATGTCCAGTTTGATAAGTTTTAGGGACATGACAAAAAACTGTATTACGTTCATACGGTAGACTACTCAGTATTACATTTTGTGTTTGTTTGGGATGAGAAGCATATTATTTACATGTTTTTTTAAGTGACTTTCTGCAGAGAACGAAAGGGCTAAGTTGAAAGATGCCTTTTCCGGAAAAAAAGTTTTTTTTTTACGAAATGGACATGTTCCCTTTCTGCAATTAGCGATTCATTTAAATGTGACGTAATTCATTAGCTTACCTTATAAAAGATGCTGGAAGTGTTGACCCTCTTGTGTAATGCACATTTCACATCTTCTGAACATATTTCGAGACACACGCTGCCCTAACTGACTTAATGATATTTTGGGTGACTGTTCTAGTCGAAAAGCGATATTGTCAATTTTCTCCTCTGTGAGAATACGGTTGACCGACAGTCTCTTTTTGTTAAAAAATGAACCCGTTTCTCTTACTTTTTTAACCAGACGCAGAATGTGTTGATTTAGCTGGCAGTAAAACGCCAGGAAATTCGCGACGAAATTTACTGCGACACTTTTTAAACAACTTCTTCTTCACATATGTATCGTAGAGAAATATTCTTTGTTGCAAACTGTAACGTACCATAATTTCTCACACTCAAACACGGTACAGATTAGTAAGAGTATGAAGCCCCAAACCAGCCAAACCGCAAAGAAACGTTTATTCACAACACTGATTAATAAGAGACTGAAGTCACAAACTAGCTACAATGCAAAGAAACCGTTCTTAACAATGTAAGGGTCCCATTACACTGCGTCACTGCACTGTTGGGGCAGCGGAGGTGTTAAACAGTGCGGTGATTCACGGTGCCGTGTGGTGGGAGTTGCTGGCTTGACTGACCGAGCAAGTTGCCGACGGCAACAGACTGGGAGGGTAGCGTTTTCCGGCGAACGCCCTGTATAACTCCATATTATACATTTCCAAAACATTTAGCTTTAATTTCAAGTCGCCCAATTATCCACAATATTTTCATTACTTCAGGTTTTCATCTGCCTTTATAATTGTTTGATGTTTTTCCTTTTGAATTGAATTCGAGTTTCTCTTGTAAGTCATTTCTGTCTCCTCTTTTTATAAACATATTTCTGTTATGACTTGTTTGAAAACTACTGTTCTTTATATTATTACAGGTTCCACTTCTAGTAGAGAATGAAGATGATGTAATAACTGCTGGTTCAAACCAATTAGCTGAGAACATTGTTCCAATATTTTGTGTATCTAGTGTCACAGGTGAAGGACTTGAACTTTTAACAAAGTTTCTGCATGTGTTACCTCCAGGAACAAGTCTTAAAGAGAAAGAACGACTGGAACAGGTGATTATAAGTCAATTTTTGAATAAACATAATCCATTCTGTTTCATACATATCATAAACTACCCGTAAATTTTTGCACAATATAATCTGTTAAGTAAAAGACCATTATTTCCTTAAAGTATAGAATAATAATTTTTCTTTATCTTTTTATTGAAAACGATCATTGTGTTGTGTAATTTGAAACAGCATATGTAATCATTTGCTTATGATTCTTCTGTTTACCTTTCTTCAAAATATTATTGGTTTCTAGGAGTTATGCGAATTCCAAATTGATGAGACGTTCAGAGTTCCAGAAGTGGGCACAGTTGTAGGAGGCTTGCTTACTAAAGGAGTTGTAACAGAAGGCACTAGGCTGATGATTGGTGAGTTGTATTTATTCCCTTTACTCTTTTCAATTTCAATATAAATTTCTGGTTTTGTCATCATTTATCACATTCCTGCATTTTTTTCACTTTTGGAAAAGTCTGATAGCAAGCAAACATTTCTCTTGCAGGACCGTTTGATGATGGAAAGTTTTTGCCTGTAGTTGTTCAATCAATTCATCGTAATAAAGCTCCCTGCAGAGTTGTGCGTGCAAGTCAGAGTGCCTCTCTTGGTCTTAGCCGAGAAGTTACAGGGCTAAGGAATGGTATGGTACTTCTCAGTCCAGAGCTGGAAGCAAGTGGTTGTTATTTCTTTCAGGTATTGTGAAGGTGTTCTTTAATTTTTAGGATCATTTACTAATGTTTAGGTTCTTTAAATTATTTTATGAATCAATGGCTTAAGTTTGTTTATACTTATTTATTTTGCTTTGCTACATGTGTAATGTTAATTTTCACATGGGAGGAGGATTTTGTCTGAGCTCCAATGTTAGCAACATGAAGAAGTTTACTGTTAACATTATCCTTTGTTATTGCCAGAAGTTCACATAGTCTGTTGCAAAAATGGACAGTTTTGGATATTATCTTTCAAACTGCCCTGATGCAGGATACAAGTGAACTACTACTTGCCCTAGTACATTGTTCTGTAGAATACATAAAATACTCACCATAAAACAAAAAAATCAGTCTTCCAAGCCTTACCAGTTCCACCCCATATTTTCTCTGTCCCTTTCTCTTCCTCTCTCCCTGAAATCTTGGATTGTGCACATCTTTCAACCAGTCTCTTCAAACCCATTGGGGCTGCTGCTAGTCTCAGTCAAATTACCAAATCCAATCAGCAGTCAAACTTTTCTCCCACCCACCTTCAAATTTCTAATTCTCTAGAGTTAAAAAGTTACAGCTTTCTTCCCATACCAAAATCTGACCAATATCATCCTGATTGGTGGGTTGTTTATACCACATGCTTCATTGGTGACATTTCCAGTGACACTTGGACGGTGTATTAGACTGACATAAAATCAAGCCTTCAAATACTCCAGCCATTCTCTGAACTCTGTCTGTCTCATCTTTCCCTGAATCACGCTCTTTAATAATTAAAAAGACCAGTTGGATGAAACTAATTTTTTTCTGCTTGATACCAGTACCTATGATCTTCTTACTGAAGATCCAGCACATTCTGTCATAAGGTCTTTAGTTTCAGAAAAGTTAATGACCTCATCCATGGTTTTATTTTCCACCACCATCAACCTCATACTCTGATATTTTCCTGATAATATAATTACCAGCTCAAATTGATGCATAAACAACTTTCCAATGTTGTATCCTGGGCCACACAGCCTAGCAGCTTCCTCTTGCCCCTAAGAAGAACCACATTGAATTTCTTGCTACACATTTTCTCCCCAAGCTTCAAAGCCGTATCCTACATAATGCACATGATTTCTTCAGTCTTTCCTATAAATGAGATTCTTACTCCCAAAATCCTCCCTGCCTCCTCCAGAAAATTCTTCAGCTGATCTAATAACTTGTGGTCCATCAATATCAGATTCCTAATCAGTCAACACACTCTCATAGTTTGCTACCTTCCCAGAGACCACATTGTAACTATCTACTGCACTACTGGAGAGATAAAATTTTCTTTTACAAGTAAGGTGTCAGGAATTGGAATAAATTACCAAGGGAAGTGATGAATAATTTACCAAAATGGGTGAGGAAACGTAACACTTAAAGTATATAAGACTGTAAAAATAATAATAATAATAAAGGTGTAATCAGATGACAAGGGAAATTGCCACTAGAGCATGTGCTCCATCATAATTAAATTCATTCACCGAACATGATGAGAGAGCGGTAATGTTCTGACATCATATTTGTGAGGATGGGTGTTTGATCCCCGTCTGGACATCAGATTTGGGTTTTATCAAATGGTGGGATGCTTCTTTCAAAAGGCCATAGTCGAATTCCTTCCCCTTCCTTGTCTCCATTCCTTTCCCACCTCTTAACATCGATGAGGTGTAAAGCCATAGGCAGAAAAAATAAATTCAGTTCAAATGGGAGGTTTTCCACAATGTTTCATGCAATGTGTGAAACTTCCCATGTCATTTATCAGTTTACCCATAATTCAGCTTTATTTGCAAGATAAATGGATGTAGATAAACAATATTCATCCAAAATTGGACTATCCAATTTCTGCCTATACTTTTTGCAAATAACAATAAATTCAATTATTATTTCATCGTTTATGCTATCTGAGAGTTGCCTGCTAGCAGCAGTTCTTATGGACCTTTGGGGTTGAAATTATACATTTTTGTAGTTGCCTCTTCTTTGATCTCAACTTGAGGAAAGAACCACTTCTCTTTCTTTCACCCTCCTAAGTAACCTTTTCAGTGAGCTTTCCTCTAGCCAACAGGAACAGTTATGGATTACTGTTGATGTTTAATAATTTGATATTTGACCTACTGTTTTACTTAAATTATTATTTTACTTCTAACATATTTTATTAATCCTCAATATCATACAGTAAATTTATGACTTCCTATCCACTCTTTCTGCGTATTTCTGACCTAACACTGTCTCGTCACAGTGTTAATAGTAAAAATTTGAATACGTGGCTTGAATTGATCTTATTAAAGATGAGGAGTAGCCATCTGAGATAAAAGTAAAAATGTACAAATTGTCGGGCTGAGCCCATGGGCAGATGAAGATTTTCAATTTTACAGATATGTTTGCCCCTCCTTACACACAGAATTTCATACACTTTTTGAGGAATCTCTGGCATGTGGGGTAGCGTTTATGTTAAAGATGATGTTGCAGTAGGAAGAGTAGTAAGGAAACCTGGAATTTATCATAGTCTCAGGCAACTTCCTTTGCTTTATCTGGTCCCCTCTTTACTTTAACCGCTTTTGCTCCAATCCTCCAGTGACATATCAGACTACCAGAATATGTTGTGAACTAAAATTGTGTCTAAAGCTTTTAAAAACTACTTACAGATGTAACTCTCTGGATCACTTAAGACTCGATACAAAAATTTGCTTTGTTCATCCCACATGCATGTTGAAATGTAATCTTCACAGGAGTTCAGCTGGATAGCGTTCAAGTTCATTGTCTGGCTTTGGTAAATTTTTTTAGGCACTGGTTTACTTTGTCAGCATCTAAAAACTACTTACTTGTTGTTTGTTTTTTTTTTGGGAGTGGTTTCATTTTAGGTTACACTAACATCTTCATAAAAATCATTCTTCTGTTTCCAATAATTTAACAGTTCATCAAATTATGATCATTTTCTGTATACTTATACATTAAGTTTTAATATTCCTAATTGTGCTCTATTCTACTATGAGATGTTTATCATACAAACATAGAGATAACTTTTATTTCTATCTTAGTTATTGATCATTGAAGGTTGGTTGAACCCGAGGGAGGAATATTTAACCTGGTATTGGAGTTAAGTTGGGCAGTTCCTTTCTTTCTTACCTAAACTAACGTTGTAATCTCATTGGTTAAAGGGGACCTACAGTTTAATGTGGAATCCGAACCACATAAGCTTTCTGACCTACTTTGCATTACGCAGCAAGCTGTGCCAGAGTTATAAGTCAGGTTTAGGGTCTCTGAAAATCCCCACCACAACAGGATTCAAACTGGGGACCTATAGATTTTGAGTCAAACACCTTAACTACTGATCTACCAGGTCACACAAGTTTTATCTAGACAAGCCTTAAAATCATTATTTGTTAATGTCTGATAAGTGTTATTTACTTTAAGTCTAGATAGTGTTAATTACTTAAATAGATTATATGTTTACGGTGACTGAGTAGTAAAGCTTAAATCTAATATTAAATATCAGAGAGAGAAAGAAAAAGTTAAGTGTATTGGAGGGGAGATGAGATGAGTTGAATTTAGATTACAAAATATTGTATGAAAAATCCACTGTAGGTATATTTCAAAATTCATTAATATGTAGCTTCATTCAGTTTTGTAAGTATATTTTATTTGGCTGTTGCTGTAATGTTTATAACTAATATTTACCTAAGAATCAAAAATATACTAAGCGCATTTTAAACCAAGCAGGACTTCTGATAGGAAGTGACTTAATCTCATTATTTTTCCACAAAACAACTGAGGCCTGGAATGATATGTGGCAATCCAGTGAAAAATACAAGGGAAGAGACTACAGGCACATACAACTGCAAATATCGACAACACAATTTTTTTTTTTTTAATATGTCACCAAAAAAGCTGTGACTATAATATTGACATTAAAATTCATTCACGACAGGTTCGGAAGCCACTTGTACAAAATAAATTTAGCAAACTCCCCACTTTGTCAGTGCGATGGGGAATCCGAGTGTTAGGGGATAAGCCATATATCGGGGTTGGTATCGGCTTGTACACCTAAACTTGAAGTCATCCAAAATATAACCGTGAAAAACCTTGTAGAATGCTAACTGTAATGATTACAACGGCCGCCACTTACAGATTAACCTCCTGTAAGAAAGGTACCAAGTTAGAAATGAAAGTCTAAGTCCGGATCACTGAAGAATATATTCTTAAAAATGTTCACAGAATTTACAAAAAGTCACAGTTAGCAATGGCAATCGGAGAAAATCATTTGCCGAAGATCACAAGTCATGAAACAGAACAGACCGCACCACCCCGAATGAAATTGGAAGTTAAAGTTCACATCGATGAACACATGCTGGAACAGTTCGGATTTCAATGGTTGGCCATCCTGTTAGTAACGGCGTCTTTCAGCCATGCTGCCTGAATTCCTACTTCCCATCAGCCACCGTGAGCCGCCTCGCTCGAACCCAATAACACACGAGTTGCGTGTATACTCTATGAGATGTTCTGATCAACTAGCCTCGAGAGGCTGTCCGAGCTTCCTTTTATCAAAATGGCCTACTGACCTAGACAACAGTCTATCTGGAAAAAGAATCTGTTAACTACAAACTACCAGAAAATCACAAGATGAAGAGCGTAGTGAGACAAGTGTAGTGATGTGGTTGGTTATGGTTTTAAAGCTTCCAGACCGGTGCAAATGAATTTTGAAAGTTGGTTAATCTAAAAGCACATTTGTTTAAAGTATTGCGATACGTAATCATACGTCACATCCGAAATATGGATTTGCAAAATTTTAAAATATCTAGTTAATACTATTTTCAAAGTGTTCCCCAGCCTTCGCTGAGTTCAGTGGTGTAAAAATCTTTTAAATCGGTTGAGGATATCAAAAGTTATTGAATTTCTAAAATTTACTGGTTTCCTGGATGGTGCAACAAATAATTCACTTTTTATTTAAAGTCTGTTGTGGCCTGAAACTAAATTTAAATAGTATCTTTATTTAATTTAAGTACTTTAGAAAAGTTTTTAGTTCGTGAAATATGTTAGTCAGCGAGAAATCAAATTTACAAGTTGGTTGCTACGACGCCATCAAAAAACGGACTTTTATTTATTTATATCTTCTTTCTATTAGTTGATGGTTATCGGAAACTTAAAGAATATTGACTGACCGGTTATTTAGCATGTTTAAATCTACTTTTAAAGCTCAGAAATTACTTAGATGTGCTGGAATTAAATATTGAACTCACTCCATGAAGTGATGCTTTAAAAATCATATTTACTGCTTTAAATTAGTCTGGAACTGCGAGTTATTAGTGAATTTAATATAAAACGGTGAAATTATAATTATTAAAGTGCTTTACAGTGTTTAATTCAGTGGAATATTAGTGCTATGGTTGTGTAACCACACCTGTTTACTTTACTTCAGAATTATTATGGATTACGCTCATTTAGGTAAGTTTATGATTTATATTTTACTAGAAACTTCTTAATTATGGTTGTTGTGTGCTGTTTATTTACTTTTCTGAACTTAAAGTGTTGTTATCTCGATTTCAAAGTATGGTATCGTGTATCAAATGTTAACCTCAAACTTTGTTGGATTTTAACTGAATTTAAAATAGAGAGTAAGGTAGCTTACACGAGGCCAGTACAAACCACCTATTCTTCGGATGCAATAATTACAAAGAAGAAACCGACACTTTCTGGAAAGATCTAAAACATTGGGACACAAGTTATCCAGTTAATGTAGGCCACTTCCTTGCTCTAGAAAATATCGCAATATACCAGAGGATGGTGCACTTCATCACAAGAACCCATATAGAAATATAACCTCGTGGAACCCACTCTACTAAATCGTTCAAACAATTATTGTTTACAGAGGTTACTGTTTTATTGTTAAACAGTTTTAATGAACAGTGACTTGTGTGTATGTGTAATGCATATATGTAAATGTGGATGCATGTATGTATATACAGGGTGTTACAAAAAGGTACGGCCAAACTTTCAGGAAACATTCCTCACACACAAACAAAGAAAATATGTTATGTGGACATGTGTCCAGAAACGCTTACTTTCCATGTTAGAGCTCATATTGTAGACGGCTGTGATACAATACGCCATTCTCCAGGGCTGCATCAGCGCATCAGGGATTCCATGCGACGGAGGGTGGATGCATGTATCCTCGCTAACGGAGGTCATTTTGAACATTTCCTGTAACAAAGTGTTTGAAGTCACGCTGGCACATTCTGTTGCTGTGTGTTTCCATTCCATGTTTAATGTGATTTGAAGAGAAGTAATAAAATGAGCTCTAACATGGAAAGGAAGCGTTTCCGTACACATGTCCACATAACATATTTTCTTTGTTTGTGTGTGAGGAATGTTTCCTGAAAGTTTGGCTGTACCTTTTTGTAACACCCTGTGTATATATATATATATATATATATATATAGGCCAAGTGACCATAAAATACTTTAAAAAAATTGATGGATATTGGGAAAATTGTGTGTGATGCATGCTGTAAGGTTGTTGCAAATAGGGTTCCTTGCATAGGTTGTGAAAAGTGGCTTCACTGGCAGGAATGTTGTGTCAGGAGAGGGGAGAAGTAACGGGAATGTTAATGAGACTCCTTTACAGGAGAAGTAATTGGGAAAAAACATTTTGGAAGCAAGTTGAAATAATTCAAGCCCTTCAGGTTTATCCTTTAGAGGCTGGAGAGATGGATGGAAATTTAAGTGGGGAGGGATAAGTTGATAGTTAAGAGTTGGTAACAGGTCAAACCTGTTTTTCTTGACAATGACAAAAACCTTAATCCTGTTTATCTTATTTCTCCAGTGACTTGTATGGGTAGCCAAGATGTGGCAGGATCCTAGAAAACGACACATGGAAGTAAAAAGTGAGAAGAAAAGGGGTTCTACTACTATCTAGTAGTCATATGGGAGGTGTAGGAAAACTTCTTTAAGTCAGACTATCAGGCTACAAGCTTTTTCAAATCTAGAGCAACATTAGGGAAGGTAATAGAGGAAATAAGAACATTTCATAAGGGTTTTGCTAGGGAGGAAAGAATAGTTATATTGGTGGAGGGTACAGGGTTTATTATTGATAGAAATCCATGCTATCGTGTAAAATGTGACCTAAGAAAGATGATGTAAGAGGTGCTAAATATCTCTGTGGAGCTCATGTAGGTCTTGATACACCATCAACAGCCGAACCAAGTTGTGAAGTGGGTGAACTTGGAGATAGAAGTATTGTTTGGAAAAGGTATAGGTGAGTGAAGTTGAGGGTACAATAAACCAAAGGGATAATAAATACAAAAGCTGAGCTTAAGAAGTCATAGATATCAGAGAAATATCTGAAGCTGATTGGAAAACTGAAATGGATGTCAATTAAAAAAAAGAGGGTGATGAGCATGATGACGGTATGCAAGATATGGGTTATAATATTGCTCATTATACTCCTGCAGTACAATAGTAGCAAAATAATAAAAGTTTGGTAATTAATATAGTTATGGGAGCAAAATCTTGGTTAAAAGAATGAATGCTAGACAATGAAGCTTATGGATTATAGAGTGTTCCGCAGAAACTGTTCAGTAAAGACTAATACAGTTTGCTTGTATACTCATACAGGGTGTCCACAAATGAATATCGGGGTTTTAATGCTTTAGAAGATTTATTACATTATCCTTACAGTTATAAATGATATGTCAAATGAAAGAGCAACTCAAACAGTTTTATATACAAGCTTACAAGTGTTCTATGTGGGCACCATTTGTCACACGGCACACATCAAGTCTGTAGCCGAGTTCTTCCCAAACGTTGAGCAGTGTGTCTTCAGTAACTGTTGCAACAGCTGCTTCAATCCTCTGTCGTAATTCAAGGAGGTCGGCTGGTAACGGAGGCACATACACACGATCCTTGATGAAACCCCAAAGGTAGAAATCGCATGGCGTTAGGTCAGGTGAACGTGGAGGCCACGCATAGCAAGCTCTGTCATTGGGCCCCTTGCGGCCAATCCAGCGGCCGGGTACAGTTACGTTCAACCAACCGCGTACTTCGTTATGCCAGTGAGGTGGCGCACCATCTTGCTGGAAAATGAAGTTCTCTGGTTCATATTGTTCCAACTGAGGGAAGAGCCATTGCTCTAGTGTATCAAGGTAAGAAGTACCAGTTACAGTCGGTTCATAAAAAAAGAAAGGTCCGTAAACTTTCCGCCGGGATACGGCACAAAAAACATTGATTTTAGGGGAGTCTCGTTGCACTTGTATGATCTCTTGAGGATTTTCTGAGCCCCAGATCCGCACATTATGAGTGTTAACATGTCCACTGAGGTGAAAGGTCGATTCATCACTGAAGACAATATGATGTAGAAAATCTTCATCGTCATGTAACAACATTTCGTTAGCGAATTTGGCACGTAAACCATGGTCTGCAGGCTTTAGAGCCTGTAACAACTGTAAACGGTAAGGACGTAGTTGCAAGCGTTTCCTTAAAACTTTCCAAACAGTTGACTTAGAAATTTCTAATTCGCGACTAGTCTTCCGAACAGATTTCTTTGAGCTACGAGTGAACGACTCTCACACTCGCTCAACAGTCTCTTCACTAACTCTTGGTCGTCCCGCGCTCTTCCCTTTACAAAGGCAGCCTGTATCTTCAAACTGATGATACCATTTACGGATGTTATTGTCACTTGGAGGATCACGCCCGAACTTAATGCGGAACGCACGCTGCACAGTAACTACAGATTCAGTCTTTGCAAACTGTAAAACACAAAACGCTTTCTCTTCACTAGTCGCCATCTTTGCTACTACCGCATTCTAGCGGATCGCAGCGGAAACATTTCGCGCACTAGTGCCAACGAACAAAACTGTTTGAGTTGCTCTTTCATTTGACATATCATTTATAACTGTAAGGATAATGTAATAAATCTTATAAAGCATTAAAACCCCAATATTCATTTGTGGACACCCTGTATAATACTTGGGAGTTAATAGGAGTATTCTGGGGATATGTAAAGGAGAACATTATGATCTTGGCTTACTAGAAAAATGAGTGACCAAGTTAAGATACTGCAGAAACTAAGTTCATAATCGGAATTCAAAGTTGGTGGCAGGATAGTCACTGTTGGTAAGAACTTAAAATTTTTCAGATGTGGACTATAAAGGGAAATAGACTGATAGCACAAGAGAGCAAAGATTTGCAAATATATTGGTGTGTGGAGGAGGGTTTACACAAGTAGTAGCGCAGCACATAAGTAGACAGAATATGGTGGATATTTTCCTAATGATAATTTTGTGGTGTCTCAGATCAGGGACCAGTTCTGATGGATATAAGGTTCAGTAAACCATTGTCCATAATTTAAGATGATTATAAATACAATTATAAAATGGTACATATTTAAGAGATATTTTAGGGAAAGGTTCAATATGTGGAAGCAGAGTACCAGTACAGTGGAAAGAAGGTAGTGTGAAAGTGTTCCTTGTCATACTGTGGAAGATTACGAGATCATTAGGAAATGAAGGATTTTTTGAACTTTCACGAACTTAGTGTTTTCTTGACTGTTCAGTACTATGATGATATACTTATTGTTGACTGTGTGTGAGATAAGTTTGCTCTATTGTATAAACACAGTTCAAACTTTGGAAAGAGAAACTTAAATAGTCACCATCCCTATACTTAGGGAAAAAGATTTCACCACATTAACAAAAACAGTCATTAGTAAATGAAAGTCCAAATGTTGTGGTGTATTCATTTCAACCTAAAATTCATTTCAGTTAATTTGTTGAGTCTGATACCAAGCTGTGTTTAAACTTCCAATAAATTAGACTGTCAGACTTCATTCACTGTTTGCAACTCAGAACACAATGGAACAGGATGACACCTTCACTTATACTATACAACAACATCTGTTCTCATACACTAAAAGCAGCCTGACATTGAACACGCTAGCCCACGAATCTTCATGATGCCATTGCGGATCTCCACAGGAAAACACTTTCTACCCTCCATCACCACTAACCATTAATACTCATGACCGATAAAGTACAAGACACTTTTCCTAACTCAACATCTTTAATAAATTCTAATACTCAAGAGACATAATGAATGGTCACTTCACCACTCTAAACATGCCAATCACAATTGTGCTTTCTCTCAAATCACTACTATTGTCCTATTACAAGTCTTGGTGGATCAAAGACTGTCTTATTACTCCAGTCGCACCACTCCTCAAAACTTTCTTAATCTATCGGCTTTAGCATTCTCATTTCACCTTTGCTCTTTAGTTTCAATACTTTTCGTACCAGCCATTACCCGCACCAAAACACTTTATCCTTCTAAGCTTATTCACCTGGAGTTTCTGCATGTTACAGTGGGAAGAACACAAGGCTATAAAAGATTGGGGAAGAAATGTTTATCACAAATCAGAAGATAAACACAAGTACAGAATGTACACACTTTGACAATAAATTTGGGCCCCGCTGAAAAATTCTATCACTCTTATTTTGCAAAATCTGACATAAATGTCATCCCAGGAAACAGTAATGGAATACTGGCAAGCCAGTATTGCATTACTGTTTCTTAGGATGACATTGATGTCAAATTGTGCAAAATAAGAGTGATAGAATTTTTCAGTGTGTAACGATAAAGTGGCGTCTGCTAGCGGCGATAATGCACTAGCAGCTTGGTGTGGGGTAATTGTTGTTCGTCTAGGTATCACTGGATTGCAGGTTCTTCTACTAATAATTCACAAAATCGCCATATAGATAATCATTCAATTTATTCACCGAACGTACAATTACTAAGCCACCACCACCAACGATTATAATTTGACCGTATGTAAAGGCTATTCAGGACTTCTTCTCCTACAAACTGCAAGTTCTGAGCTACACTATTATCACTTGGTTTGGATGCTTTAGTTCGACGCCCACAAGTTCACTGCTATTTACGAAACACTGCAGTTTATCTGCATGACGGCAGCGTACTTATAATGTTTCATTAGGTCCACATGATAGTGCCAGAACGCACCGCCAAACAATCACTGCCGCGCGCAACCAACCGTGACCGACCTCCCACACAGCGAGTCACAGACTGCCCTCAACAATCCAACTCGCATCTCGCGTAACACTTTCAACAATCGGATCGTCCTGATTCCACCGCTCAACACGAACACACACATGGTTTTTTATACTGTCTCGCCACAACCCCCCTTGGGTTTAATTTTTCCTATTTGGAAATACTGGTTTACAATGGCAAAATTTAAACCCAACAACTCATAGAGACAGTATTGTCTTGAATGTGTCTCGATATCTGTACCAAATTCTTACTTCTAAAAGGTGGTGGTGGTCAACTAAATACATATCTTCTATTACATTAGAACAATGTTAGTTTACAACAGAAATGACCCATTTAAAATAATGTCCAAAATCCACCAAAAATCTTTGTCCTGTCATGGTGGCACAACACATACAAAACATGAATACACTGACATAATGAACAATGTACTGAATATATCAACATGCTGATATAATACACATAAATAATACATGATGATCAAAGGTGGATGCAGCTTTTTACAAAACTTTGTGTTCACACAATTGAACCACCTGCACTCCTTCCATTCTAATGAGAACAAACATATTTATAATGCAACAGGACAAAAACAAGAAATAGAGAAAAGAAAAAAAATTCCAAATGAATGGTCAAAAATATGTACAACACAAACACTTATAATTGAATGGTTTCATACTGTGAGGTATAACCCCCCTTCAAAAAAACAGGTGTGGGGGGTAAGGTATACAGCTTCTTGTTTACAACATGTTACAATCCAAATACACTATCACTGGAAGCTGTTACAGTATATTACCTCATTCCTTCTCCTTTTATAATCCAGTATTTATAAAAATCACATATATCACAACAAATCAAAGCTCCATGTGGCTTGGCTTGTCTTATATTAACTATTAGAATTTGAGCAAAAGATTTGTAACGAAAAATTTTCTCTGCCCATGGTAGGCAGTTAGGGATGGTATATCATCTTTTAAACTTTGTGCCTACCCTTCTTTTATCTTTAGTTCTACAAAATGGTACATTGGAAAAAGAGAGACAGAAGAGAGAGAGAAAAAAAAAATAATCTCATGCATATGCATGCTCACCCCCCCTACTACTAGAGGATAGTGGGACCAAAACAAAAAATAAATCATACTTTACTTTAAAATGAAAATTTACAACATCAACAGCATCAATTTAAGGCACGAGTGCCGGATACCGGTTTTATTCCTATGGGAGAACCAAATCTGGAACTATGGCAGTCCCTTTGAAGGTAAACCTAGACAAAGCCCTGACCCAAGGAAACCGATTCCTGATAACTGATGTGATTTTCTGACCTAAATTTTGATATCCCTCCCCAAAAAAAACTTCTCAACAGCATCAATGAAAGGTGTTTCCACCTGGATCTCAGTATCAACTGTGGGTAACCGGATCTGGAACTTGGTAGGTTCCTTTAAAGGTAACTCCTGGACCGGGCCTCCTCCCACAGGAGACTGAGTCCTGACAGCTGCTGTGCTCTGTGTAATTTTGACGTACTGCTTATCACTGTAACCATCAGCAAAATCTACTATCATATTTCTATACGTTTGTAACTAGGACACTACATTGTATATTCCCTTAAGCATTTGTGTTGACCGTACTACTAACATGTATGAATTCTCCTTCCTCCTGTTGCTGAGTCAGTTCACCTCCAGAAACCTGTTCGGATGTGGAGCTATTTCTGTTATGGTTTGTTTGTCTTTCTCCATTACCTTTTCTGCCATTATCTCTACCACCTCTAGTTCCTCTTCCTCTACTTATAAATTGAATGTTGTGTCCCCTTTTAGAATGTTGTTGGGCATTGTTGTTGTAAAACTTACCCCTGCCTTGACCATGATCATAAGTGTGCTGTTTGTTATTATACGACCTACTATGGTTGTGTTGATCCTCTATATGTTGCATCTGACCCTTATGTTTTACGAAATCACTTTCTGCTGGACTCCAAGACCACTGATATACATCTAATACCCTCAAGAGTTTCTCTGCCGCTTCTCGTGTAGTAACCCCTTGTGTTGCAAATTTTTCTATTATGGGTGTTGGCATCCGATGGACAATGTCTTGTATTAGAATTATTTCAGGCATGGGATGGTCTAAGTAAGTTACCTTATCAGCTTCCTGTAGAAAAAAGTCATATAACGTGGGAGGGGTTCTGTCCCATTTAGGCCCCAACCCTATTGACCTGCGAACCGAGTACTGTGTTTCTTGTGACCAAAACCTGTTGAGAAATGCTTCTTTTAGCTCGGCAAATGTTGTGAAATGTTGTAGGTGGTGTAACAGAACAGGCATAATGCCTTTATAGTAATTTTATTTAAGGTAATAGAATTTACATCTATGGATACGTTGGTTATGTAAGCTCTCTGAAGTACAGATATAGTAGGATTATCGCTGACGAGTCAGGGAATGTGGATTGTAGTTAAAATGTTGATCCGCTTTAGACGTGATTTCTTAAGTGTTAATCTTTATTAAATGTATTGTAATTATAAACAATTTTCCTACCTTATAAAAATAAATAAACCTGCAATCTTCGGATCTACCAAATGTCTGGTAGTTAATTTCTTCGTCGAGATATAAGAATACATGATACAAGAAGATAATAATTTAAAATAGCTACATGGCAATACCGCGACAGGACAGTGTGTTTGGAAGTGGGATTAATTAAAAGCATAATTAACCACAGACACACACTGAAACAAAAGGTAGGAAAAGTGAATTACATAAAGTAACAATAATTAACAAGCGAGCAGCCATTACCACCGGAACGCGACAACCGAATTGAGCCGACGATTCCCGAGGAGTATTATCCAGAACGGCGCATAGGTAACACCAGCAGCGGGAGCGATACGACCGACGCGGAGAACCAACTTCATTTACGAGAGACTGTAAGGGGCGGCATTGCAGAGCGGGACGCAGTCCTAGAAGCTAGCAGTTCTTCTCTTCAAAAGGAAAGTGCCAATTTTTTTTATCTTTGTAAGAAACACAAGCTGACATGAGAGAATTTTCATATGATCATTTGCATTGAAAAAAAAATTAATTTTCATAAAGAAAAAAAAATTAAATTATTTTCTTCCCGAGTAAAAGTCAGTTTGAGTTAATATTGAAAAAAAAATTAGTTTCAACTTTCCTGGGGAATTTTATTAATTAATAGTTGTTACCTTGTTTGCATTTCATTGCATGCAATAGCGTACACCTTGTTTAACAATAACTGTGATTAGTGTTGGAGCAGAATTTATCTGTTTTAATTTTTTTGTTTGCTTGCTGGTTCGGTGGATATTTTTTTCTTTGCAATCAAAATATTGTGCGATTGTATTGAGAGTGTTGACAACATGGCTACAGAAGAGAGTGAAATGGTGGAGGGGATGGCAGCAATAGGAAGTGAGTCCTTGAATGACTCAGGTCCTGAGTTCACAGATGGATCAGTTCGTGCTATCTTGGTACAGTTGCAATCGTTTCAAAATAGTATGCAGTCAATGAATTACAACTTGAGGGCTGATTTAAAATCAGTAGAAAGTAATTTGAAGGCTGAGCTTGGGGGTCGATTGCAATCACTTGAGAGTACAGTGGGGAATTTAAATACGTTGCTAGGAGACAATGTCCGACAATTAGAGAATGTCAAATTAGAATTAAGACAACATAATGTTGATTGTAAGGAACAAGCTGAACGGCTAGCGGAACGGCTAACTAGGTTAGAGCATAGTGTGAGTAGGGAGACAATACTGTTACGACAGGATAACGAAGTACTCAGTAAACAGTTAGTTGTCGGGGAAGAAGTCAATGTAAGTCACGGGAGGCGACTGGAGGCGGTAGAGGATCACTGTATCCTTTTGGGGAAACACATCAAAGAAGATAAAGAAAAGGTAAACAGTGTGGTCGCAAATGTCGAGTTGATTTCACAGAACTTGGGTAAGTACCAATTATCCACAGCAGCGTTGATAGAAGATGTTACTAGAGTGAAAGTTCCGGCAGTAGAAAGGGAGGATGTATCCAATGTCAGGGGCCATCATTCGACTTCAACAGCAGCGTGGGTCGAAGAGAAAATTGAATGGGAACAATTTGATGGTGATGGGCATATGCACCCCATTGAATTCATTCGGGACTTTGAGGACTTTGCACCTTTCTCCGTTGCTTCTGAAAAACAGCGGATCGAGATGGTTCGTTGGTACTTGGCCGGAGGAGCGAGGCGATGGGCCGACTGGTTTGCTGGCAATTGTAACACATTTAATGAATTCAAGAGGGACTTTCTACAACATTATTGGTCGGTGGATAGGCAGATAGGCGTACATAGAGAATTGTTAAGGGAAGAAACTTATGTGGCCGCTAAGGGGACGCAGAAAGACTTTTTCATGATGTGTGCGGTCTCATGCAAATACCTCGATTGGAGTGAAGTGCCAGAGCATAAAAAGATAAGAGTGATATCATGGGGAGACGCAAGAACTGTGCGACATAGGAAGGAATGCTGGGCATCCTTGGTGGGAATGACTAGTGTGTGTGAGAACCACACCGGGAATTCGAGGGGAACGCCAGTAGGTGTGAAAGAAGAGGATGTTGTAGAAGAGTACCCGAATGATGGAATAAGAGGAGTTTTCAAGGTGGTTTCTCGAAAATCTTATAAAAGTGTAAAATTGAATGGGTGTGTGGGGTCAAGCACTGATTGAAAGTGCATTTGTATGCAGACAAATCCTCCACGTTTCTCACTTTTCTGAGGCCATTAGAGTCCAAAAGAAAGTATTTTGTTTTTAACTTTTACTTAAGATTCTACATAGGCAAAGTAATAGGACCAATGTGAAAAAAATAATAATAATAACTCATGTCATGTTGTGTTTCATAGGTGAAGTGTTAGCCGTTGTAGCCCTCTGGCAAGGTGTGCATTTTGGGGGACAAAGAAAAAAAAAAAAAACACTATGAAGATCAATATCAACTTTTGTTCAACGAGTGGTGTTTGATTGTCTTCTTCTTTGTTTTGTTTTTTTTGTTTTAATGTTCCATTGTATTTCTTTCTCCATTTATATGTGACTTCAAGGTTTGTGCAATAATGTTAAAAATTATTGTTATTAACATAAGAGTAGTCGAGTGGCTGCCAGCCAAATTTTTTGTATTTCATGTCATTTAATATTGTCTGATATATGTAATCATTTCAATCTTAGTTTAAGGGTTACCTGGCGACGGAAGTCGGGGCTTTGTTAATGCCAACTTCCGCCTGGTTCCATCGGTGGGAGTGTAACAGAACAGGCATAATGCCTTTATAGTAATTTTATTTAAGGTAATAGAATTTACATCTATGGATACGTTGGTTATGTAAGCTCTCTGAAGTACAGATATAGTAGGATTATCGCTGACGAGTCAGGGAATGTGGATTGTAGTTAAATGTTGATCCGCTTTAGACGTGATTTCTTAAGTGTTAATCTTTATTAAATGTAGTGTAATTATAAACAATTTTCCTACCTTATAAAATAAATAAACCTGCAATCTTCGGATCTACCAAATGTCTGGTAGTTAATTTCTTCGTCGAGATATAAGAATACATGATACAAGAAGAAGATAATAATTTTAAAATAGCTACAGTGGGTATCACTCCACAGCCTGGCCGATCCTGTTAGATGCTGACCAAAACAATTTATTTTTTCTCTGTCTGAATAATTTATAAAAGGCCTCGAATCTTCAAAACTTTTCAGGAATTTGACGGGGTGTAAATTACCCTGTCCACTAAACCTGCTATATTCAACTTTTTCTGGTATGGTGACTATGCACTGTGAAGAAGAAGCTGCTTGGGTCTGTGTGTGAAGTGCTTCTGTTACTTGTGTTTTCAAGGAAACGACTTGTTGTTCACAATGCAGTATTCTACTGTCTGTCTCTAACATCTTGGTCTTCACTGAACCCACTTGTTCATCCCAGTGTTGTATTTTCTGGCTATTCTCAGTACATACTGTATGTAAGGCATCCATGACATCTATATTATTTTCTACCTTTGACCTAATGTCTGCTATTTGTGTTTGCGCTTGCTGTTGGGACTGTTGCAATAAGGCAATTCCCTTATGGGATTCATGCATGTCCTCCTTTAACTTACTAACATCATTACTATTTTGTGTTACTTGTTCACTAAGTGCTGAAACCATATGGTCAACTTTCTCCTTGTGTGTATTCAATGCATGAGAGAGTTGACTGACCTGTGTTTTTACTGTCAAGGAATACTGCTCAAATGTTTCTTTAAGTTTTTTGTCAAAAGCACCTTCAAGTGACTGTAATTTTGTTTCAAAACCCTCAAATTGTTTTGTCTGTGCTTCAAGTGTTTCACGAATCTTAGTCTGTTCATCACGTGTTTGTTTAGCCTGTGCTTCAAGTGTTTCACGAATCTTAGTCTGTTCCTCACGTGTTTGTTTAGCCTGTGCTTCAAGTGTTTCACGTTGGTTGGATTCAAACTTTTGATCTAGGTATTGTATGAGTTGGGATATTAGAGAGGATTCTTCAGGTGCTGGTTGTACATGATGTGTTGGATGTGGGTTAAAAGACACGACTTCATCATCAGAAGATGATCTAGTTGAAAACTCCAATTGGTCATAAGACACCGACTGTATTGGGGTACTATCGATTGATAGCTGAGAGATGTTTTGTGCATTCACAGGATTTGATTCTAACTGTGTGTTTTCCCCCTGTACAACATTGCTTTGTACGTCCTGAAATGCAGTTATGCCTGTGTTATCATCCTCCTGAAGTTGAGTATTTGTACCCTCCATGGTTAAACAAATGTTCTATACAGTGAATTGAAAGATAAATGGTATCACAAAAATAATCAAAAAGCTTGCTAAAATAACCAAAATGGAATTTACGTAGAAATTATTCCGTAATCCGATTTGTTGACACTGAAAACCAGAGCAGAAACACACCTTCAAATCGAATAAACTTATGTCTCCCACTATCTGTTCTTACAATATTCCCAAAACAACAAACACACAAAACATAAAAAGGTGGAAAAATATCTATAAGGCAAAAAGAACTGTGTCACTAATGACTGTCGAAAGCAAACTGAGCAACCAAACACACCTAACCTACAAATTATTTACGTCAAATACAATCACAACTCAAAGATTACGCGTTGCATTAGTTGCAATGTAATACGTGAATAATATCTGTGCTGAAAATCAAAGACGAAAATATTTTACATCAACACAAAAGCAATATCTTTGTGCCAGCGACATCTGAACATCAAAGTTTTCTATTTGGAACTGGAAGACGTTACTAAATCTTTGCTCACAAGTTATTTTTCTTTGTGGTTACTATCTTTGGCCTTCTCGCTTGCTCAAAGACAATATGGCGCGACCACAATGAACCAAATATTATAATTCGAAATTTAAAAAAGACAAATTTAAAATAATGTTTTGTTTTGACGGAGAGAGACAAAATCCCGAGTATTTATGACTAAATCGCCGCGACAAGCCACATAGACATACAAAAATCACTGATTAAAGTATTTACATAACAATTCAGCATGTGATAACACAAATATTGTATTTGGAAATACTGCTACCAGACACTTAGCAAGCGCGTGGTTGGCAATAAGGACAATGTAACCAACGGAAACAGTAATTTCTTTTTCCAAAATTGCATAAAGCGTTACACGCACTAATGAACTGACAACATTTCTGAAAATTACATTCAACACTGTGAAAGCTGCAATACTTGTAGCTTGTGTGTTGCCGCACACACCTCACGGAATGAAGACACTTTTTGAAAAAAAAAACGGCACTTATTCTGGCTTCGCTGCGACTTATCTGTATGTTGATCTAATGTGTCGCCTTCCGTACTGCGCTGGGCGTTGTGAAGCTGCTATCGGCAAAACGTCTGCTTTGCTGGATTGTGTCGACCCGGAAAGCTGCGTGACGAAGCTGCAGGACTCGCAAACTGCCCCCTGCAGTGTGAAATTCTACGTCGGGTACCACAGCGTCTCGGAAAAGGTATCTGCGACCTCCGCGTAGTGATAATTGTCGTAGCTCGCGTCGTCTTCAACACACGTTGTTGGCAGTTGACCGTAGCTTCCGACCAAGTTTGAAGCGTAGTATTCTCTCGAAAGCAAGGTATATGAACCGCTTTCACTGGTCACTCCACAAGTCCCATGTAACGATAAAGTGGCGTCTGCTAGCGGCGATAATGCACTAGCAGCTTGGTGTGGGGTAATTGTTGTTTGTCTAGGTATCACTGGATTGCAGGTTCTTCTACTAATAATTCACAAAATCGCCATATAGATAATCATTCAATTTATTCACCGAACGTACAATTACTAAGCCACCACCACCAACGATTATAATTTGACCGTATGTAAAGGCTATTCAGGACTTCTTCTCCTACAAACTGCAAGTTCTGAGCTACACTATTATCACTTGGTTTGGATGCTTTAGTTCGACGCCCACAAGTTCACTGCTATTTACGAAACACTGCAGTTTATCTGCATGACGGCAGCGTACTTATAATGTTTCATTAGGTCCACATGATAGTGCCAGAACGCA
The DNA here is from genome assembly GCA_031002005.1 of Vandiemenella viatica. NCBI lineage: Eukaryota > Metazoa > Arthropoda > Insecta > Orthoptera > Morabidae > Vandiemenella > Vandiemenella viatica. The sequence continues at coordinate 217,901,710 of JARYHS010011408.1, read as the reverse complement.
CCGCCAAACAATCACTGCCCGCGCGCAACCAACCGTGACCGACCTCCACGACAGCGAGTCACAGACTGCCCTCAACAATCCAACTCGCATCTCGCGTAACACTTTCAACAATCGGATCGTCCTGATTCCACCGCTCAACACGAACACACACATGGTTTTTTATACTGTCTCGCCACAAGTGGCGGCCAAATTTATTGACAAAGCCAGTATTGCATTACTGTTTCTTAGGATGACATTGATGTCAGATTGTGCAAAATAAGTGTGTTAGAATTTTTCAGCGGCAGCTAAATTTATTGTCAAAGTGTGTACATACTATATTAGTGAGTGAGAAGGCTAAAGAGGCTTGTAAGAATAGAACACAACAGAGATAAGAGAGCAAGGCAATGAAGAGCACCAAATGCAAATTTGGGTTTATGAAGAATTTTATGGGTACATTGAATGATGCAGCTAGAAATTTCTATAGCTGTGTTAGAAAACTGAAGGATATGGAAGCTAAACAGACAATTATCAGTAGGGAAGAGTAATTAGTTGCCAAGTATTTTTTTAAAAAAACTGATGTTAAGCAGTTGGTTTAATGAGCAAGGAGGAGCTTTTCCCTATAAATATAAATTAGGAGACTAAATTTGAAATAGATCAACATCACATTGTAAAAGAAATTAAGGAAGCTAAATAACGACAAATGGACTAGTTTGGATAATATTAATTTAGATGTGTTAAAGAGGACTGGAAAATTGTCATAATAGTACCAGTCAATAAAGGAAGTGAGACAGTGTTGAAGATTACAGGTGTGTTAGTTTGATAAGTAAATTGATGGACAGATTAATATGCAACCTCATCAGAAATTTGTGTGAGGAAACAAACTGATATGCAAGATATTTCTGATGAAATGAACTAGGGAGGTCAAGTACACACAACACTTCCTTTTCCGTCTTTCCACTATGCCCACACCACTTTCTTGCAACTCCATCCTGGTAACCATTGATGTCACATCACTGTACACACACATTCCACATTATCACGGACTTAGTGCCAAGGAACATTTTCTGGATAAGTGCCCTCCAAACAGCCACCCCAGCACATCTTTCCTCACCAGCTAGGCTGAACTGATACTTAACAACAGCTACTTCTCCTTTGAAGGCAATATCTACCACCAAACCCGTGGCACTGCCGTGGGCACTCGCTTGGCCGCCACTTATGCTAATCTCTTCATGGGCCGCCTGGATCAGATGTTTCTGGAGAACATTCCCCTCAAACCCCTCCTATGGCTTGGGTTCATAGATGACATTTTTATGATATCGACACATGGAGAAAACACCCTTCTAAATTTTCTGGACAATCTTAATACCTTTAATAATTCGCTGAATGTCACATGGACCTACTTCCACACTCAAGCCACATTCTTGGATGTGGATCTGTCCATCTCCAATGGCCATCTCAGCTCCTCAGTCCACACCAATCCCACCAACTCACAGCTGTACCTCCATTTTGATTGTTGCCATCCATATCGTACCAAATGTTCCCATCCCTACAGTCTTGGCATTCAAGGCATTCATATATGTTCCAGTCAGAAATCCCTAATGGAGTATTCAAACAACATCTCACAAGCATTGGTATCCCGCAACTATCCCCCAGCATTGCTTCACTAGCAACTTTCTTGAGCCACATTGCAAACTGCTCAACCTATTGACCTTTTAACAAACCCCCAGAAAACAGTCCTGGTTACATAATACTTCCCTGGCCTTGAATCCATCAATAGAATCCTTTGGCAGGTTTATGATTTCCTACTAACCATTCTTCCAAAAATCCTCCCTGGCCCTCACTCAATTTGTTTCAGCAGGCCTCCCAACCTCAGCCAACTCCTAGTCCACAAATACAGGCTTCCTCATCCCATCAGACAGTCCCCAGGCTCTTTCCCATGCAATAGACCCCGCGACATACACCATGCATCCACCACTTTCACCAACCTTATCACTGTTGAAAGCTTTCTGATTATAGGACACACCACCTGTGAAACCTCCCATATAATATACAAGCTAACCTGCAAACACTTGCTCACTTCCTATATAGGTTTGACTACCAATCCATTAGACGTAAGAGCGAATGGCCACCGACAGATGGTTTTCACTCGGAATCCAAAACATCCAGTAAATATCCATGCCATCTCCCATTACACCAATAATTTTAATTCTTGTTTTATGGTCCATGCTATCAGAGTCCTCCCAAACAACAGCAGCTCCTCTGAACTCAGAATGTGGGAGCTTGCCTACCAATACAAACTAGGCACAAGGCAACCTCCTGGTCTCAATTTGAGGGATAATACCTTGTTAGTACTTTTCTTTCCCTCTATCCTCTCCTTGTTTCCATCCCCACTGTCGAAACTGAACCAACATGTGATTCTTTTATTTTTGTTATTTTTTCTTATTCTAGTTTGTTTATTTATTTACTTTTGCCTACTCAGGTTTAAGTTATGAAAATTTTAATGTATTTTTCTGCTCTTTTTGCAACATTTTGCATTGCTCGGGTACTAGCTGCAATTCGTTGTCCCCCTCTCTTTGCCCTCTTTTTGAATTTAGCCCCACCATGTTCCTGACTAACAGCCATTCCATGAGTCAGTCTCCTATACCATCCTCCCTCCTTAATGTTCTCCTGTTGACAAAGGACCAAGACCCGAAATGAATGATTTCCTGTTCTTGTGTTTTTTTTATGTATTCTCACCATGAAATCATCATCTAACTCTCCTTTTTTTTTTTTTTTTTTTTTTTTTTTTTTTTTTTTTTTTTTTTGTAAATCCATTTGCTACTTAGCTCCTATTATTTACTGGGTTATTTTATACATAATTTCATTTTGGCTTAATGGCTGTCACATTCAATGCCACCCTTCCTTTCCACCTTTTTCCAATCTGTACACTGTTGAACAAGAATTTTGCACTTTAGGAAAATGTACTGGAAGACTTTTTATGCACAAATTTTGGAAATGGTTCCCCTTTAATTTTGATTTTGCCTTAGATGTGAGTAATAGAAGATGCAATGAGATAGTAAACATGAATGGCATTGTAGGTCGACAGATCCCGAAGGATTGTTTGGCTTCCTTTGTGACTGAGTTTCCATTTGACATGAATTCAGCCTTTGTCGTGGCTGGATCTACAGTTTAATGTGAAATCCAAACCACGGAACATCCTGGTATGGCTCATATGATAAAATACTACTCTTAAAATGTCTGTTTCCACTGTGTTTTGAACTCAGTACATTTGAAAGCAAGCATCTTAATAACTGAGCCATCAGACCACTCTGCACTGAGATAAATCCATGAAATAAGGTGGTTGGGCTAGCTCTGAAATCATACTGACCAGAAACTGTTATAATGACAGCACATGATCTACGTGGAGCATCCTTATTTTGTTCTTCCACAACTCAGGCCTGTATCAACAAAAATACTCGGCATTGCTTTCAGATAAATTTATTGACTTCAAGTTATAAGGGATCTTACTTCACTCACATTGTTCTAGAAAATAAGCGGTCTCTCAGCTGCTGATGAGTCCCTACTCTGAAAGGTATAATTCCTACTAGGTTCCCAGTCTCATTATTTAATAACAAATTAGGATAGGGAAATGAGGCGCCCACTTACCTTTAGATCAGGGGAGGCCAACCCAAATGATCTTGTGGGCCACTTTGGAAGTACATCATAACTCCGCGGGCCGCATATAAAATTATACATCCTTACTACATACATTTTTTGGAGTGAAAAATTGAAAGATGAGTTATTATTGTGATTACATGTAAACATTGATAATATAACACTAATGATACTAAACGCACATTGTAAAGAAATATATAACACTGAAAAAGGAATATAAAAATATTTTCTAAAAGAGTGATGAATCTCGCGGGCCGGAAAAATGTTCCAGGCAGGCTGCATGCGGCCCGCGCGATGGCCACCCCTGCTTTAGATGATAAATGCGATGTGTAAACACACGGGAAAAACAAAAACACACATGATAAAGTAATTTTCTGTGTGATCATGTGCCATATCCATCACCTAAAGTTAATTGGTTGCACATTTACCTATCCTAATTTGTTATTCCCTTTCGCCACTTCTTTTTTTTTTCTTTTTTTTCTGTCATCAATCTCTCTACTGGTTTGATGTAATATTCCATCCCTTCCTATCTTGCGCTAGCCTTTTCATCTCAACATACGCCTTACAATCCACCTCCCCAATTATCTGCTTCGTATATTCTAATCCCTGCAGTTCTTATCTTCGAGTGTTCCCTCCACTAGCAATCCTGCATGTTTCAAAATATGACCTACCATCCTGTCTCTTCTTTCTCTAAGACTCTTCCACAAACTTCTTTCCTCACCAATCATTTCCAAAATTCATTCGTTTTGTACTTTATTGGTCCACTTAATTTTTAGCATCCGTCTATAGCACCGCATTTCAAATGCTTCAATTTTCCTTCTGTCTGGTATTCCTACAGTCCATGCTTCGCTGCCATAAAGTGCGGTGCTCCACACATAGAGTTTTGCTTTCTGAGTCCTAGATCAATATTTGTAACTAAAAGATTTCTCTTTCTCACGAAGGCTCTTTCGCTTCTGATTTTCTGCTTTTAACATCATTCTTGCTTCAGCCATTAGTTGTAATTTTACTTCACAAGTAGCAAAATTCACTAACTTCTGCTATCGCATCTGACCCTATTTTTATATTTAACCTACTAGTATTGGTATCATTTCTGCTACATTTCATCACTTTTGTCTTGTTTTGGTTTATATTTAGTCCAAAATCTTCCTTCAGTATTTTTTTCATGATATTCAATAACTTCTCAGTATTCTCAACCTGTTCTGCTAACAAGACAATGTCATCAGCAAATCATAGCAAACTGATTTTTTCTCCTTGAACATTTATGCCACATTCAAATCTTTCCTTATTTTCCTTTATTGCTTCTTCTACATACAAGTTCCACATTAATGGGGATAGACTACAACTTTGTCTCACACCCTTTTTAACTGATGCATGTCTCTCATGATCCTCTACTTCTATTACTGCAACTTGATTCTTATAAAGATTATCTATCTCGGTATTTTAGACCCAACTTCTTTACAATTTTGAACATCTTGTCTCACCTAACATTGTCAAAAGCTGTACGATCGTAATTTTTCGCGGCGTTGAATATTAATATATTTCTCTCGGACTTCCAGCCGTGTTAAGATGTTACATTTGTGGGACATTTCGAAGGTGTCCTTCTCTGCCTTCATTCTCAACCAAATGTCAATGATTAACTGTTTGTTTATTCAGCCGCTGCCACGGAAACGGTGGAAGACAAAAACCAACACAACGCGATTACGTCATCCGCTCTTCTGCTCGTTACCAACGCGAAACTGTTTCAGAATTTTAATAGCCGGGTTCCAGGCCGCACTGAGTTGAAAACCAGTGTCCCTGTTGACTAATAAATCAGTTGATCTTATTTCTACTTCCTCTGTAATAATGCTGGCCCAAAAATCTTTGACCCGGCCTAAAAATGTTTTTTTTTTTTCAAATACAAATGTGTGACCCTCTTGCACACTATATTCGGCCACCGCAGATTTTTCTTCTTGCCCAAGATGAACATTTCTGGCGAGCTCTATACAACGCTGCACAATGCATCACTGCGTCTGTCCGATGCAGCCGCGGCCACGTTCACATGGTATATAATATACACCAGGGGTTCGTAAACCTAGGTCATCTTTAACTCTGTCGACCAAGTTACTAATTTTAGTGGGTGGTCTATAAATTGTCTTGACTCCGTGTTGTGATAGCAGTCTACCTATTTTGAAACTTAGGGCACCCACAAACGGCAGAAATGCAAGACCCTTGGTATTAATCTGATCTCTCCGTCGATTTTCCTCCTGTTTAAACGCACGAGTAATCTGTCCCTGATTATAACCATTATTTAAAAACGTTATTACAGAGGCTGTAGAAATAAGATCAACTGATTTATTAGTCAACTCAGTGCGGCCTGGAACCCGGCTATTAAAACTCTGAAACAGTTTCGCGTTGGTAACGAGCAGAAGAGCGGATGACGTAATTGCATTGTGTTGGTTTTTGTCTTCCACCGTTTCCATGGCAGCAGATGAATAAACAAACAGTTAATCATTGACATTTGGTTGAGAATGAAGGCAGAGAAGGACGCCTTCGAAACGTCCCACAAATGTGACATCTTAACACGGCTGGAAGCCCGAGAGAAATATATTAATAATTGTCAAAAGCTTTTTCTAAATCAACAAACGCCATAAATGTATCTTTGTTTTTCTTGATCCGCCATTCAAGTATTAATCTTAATGCCAGAATTGCTTCTCGTGTATCGCGGTTTTTTCTAAACCCAAACTGATCTTCACCTACCATCCTTTCAACTACACTTTCAATTCTCCTCTATATTATTCTGGTCGGTAATTTTGAGGCATGTGATGTTAGACTTATAGTGTGATAATTCTCACATCTGTCAGCCTGTGCTCTCTTTGGAAGTGTGAAGATGACACTTTTATTAAAATCAATGGGAATCTCTCCTGTTTGATACATAGTGTCTTTCATTGTTTACCTTATTAATAAAATTGTTAGATCCCATTGTTAGTTGCAATCATGATATGGAGATTTCGGTTGTTAAAAATGTTATAAATGTGTAGTGTAAAACACCAATTACTCAATTTTTATTCTAGTATAAGGTCCATACTGCTAATCAATGAGAGAAATTATGGGATTATTGTAAATTTCATACTGTTATTTTAAATCTGCACTGTCTTACCATCAGAATTTTACAGAAAAAAAAGTTTCTATTAGAGATTGAATTCTTTGCTGTATTGGTTTGTAATGAATTGGATGTACTTACACTTATGATACTTCTGTTTCAGGCCACCGTTTATGTTTTATTTCATGCGACTGCAATTTACCGAGGCTTCCAGACTACAGTTCACATTGGAAACATTCGGCAAACAGCAACAATTGAAGGAATAATGGGTGTCGGTGGCATACACACTAATGATAGAGCATCCGTATTATTTCGTTTTATGAGACATCCAGAACATGTCAAGGTTGGCATGCGACTGCTCTTTAGGGAAGGTTTGACAAAAGGAATTGGTAAAATAACACAAGTATTCCCTATTCAAGAAGATTAGTGGTCTTATTAAATTATATCATTTATTTTAACAGCAGCATACCAAATCTGTATCAAGTAGGATTATTGAAACTGTTGGAATGCTTTAACTTTGAAATCACTTGCTAATTTTGGCACGTCATTCACATCTTAAATAGGTTTGTGAATTTGTGGAGTAAATGTGTGTTGTAAGTCTTTATTTAAGAAAAAAAATAGGAGAAAATGACTGCTGGTACAAACAGTATTTTATCAAATGGCTGTGTAACTGATCTCAGAAATATTTCATGTGTTGTATGCATTAATTATATGGCACATTTGTATTTCTTTGATTTAGTTTTCTAAAATCTGCATCTGTTAAATTTTTAAAGTAACTTAATGAGCATATATCATTTTTATGGGTGTTTAATTAAGTTGTATGGAATGCTCTCTTATGTATTTTTCAGAGTACAAATGCCCATTCAGGCGTATGTAACAGATCGACCCATTGTGTACCACCTGTCAGTTATATTGAGAATTTTTTTTTCATTGCCAAAGGTTATGTAAATGTTTTGCTTTGTCACAAAACAAAGGGATAAACAAAGCCAAATAGATAGTCTGCCATCTGAAACACCTTACTGTGATGAAATTACAAACTGGAAAACTCTCATGAAATACTGCAAATACACACTTGGCAATGAATTTGATGGCAGACTATTAGCTTTAAATAAAAATGATCTGTTTACAAATATTCTATGGTAATTGGCGAGTTCTATTTTATAATAGCAGCTTTATAAGTTTCGTACCATAATCTTGGAATAGCAGTTTGGCATTACAGTAGAATTTTCTGTTAGAAATATGTTAATAGAAGTTGAGATTTTTACCCATTTTTAACTAATTATGCAAGAACTTTTTTCTTCTTAAAACATTTAAGTCTCACTATTATAACCTATTCTGAAACAGCCAAATATGGTTTATTAATTGATTTATGTGTAAGTTCCATTTCTTGTAGTTGGTTATGATTAGACATAGTGTGCCAATTAGCAATGAGTGAATTAAGATAGCAACCTCTTTACTGCCACTTTATAAAACAGACCAATTTACAGCAATACTGCCATTGTTTTCCACAATTGCATGCAATATAGAATGGTAAATATAGAGTTTTAATTTGATAAATGTTTTAAAATGATATATTAATGTTATATTTTGTGAGTCTTGTCTTCTTAATGTGTTACATAGTCTGTCAAAAGTTACAATTGTTACTTTGAATGCATTTGCTTCAGTTAGAACTCTCTGAAGTTATAACTTGTTGAATTTTTAAGAGATTTTAATTTTTACAGTTGCAACAGTTAAAGTTTTAGTTAACTGCAAATGTACACAATAGTTCAATCATTCAATTCCTTTCTTAATTTTTGACAAGAATTATTCCAATCCTCCTGCCTCTACCCTCCCCCTTTTCTCTCTATTCACTTTTCAGTTTGCAGTTACCAAAATGCTAGTAAGTAAAAAGACGGCGAAAAAAGATCTGTCTTGAAGGAATATAAACACTATACCACAACATTGTTCACATTTCTTAAGAGTTGACCCGTATCGGGTGCCCAATTGTTTTTATTAATTTGATATGTACAGTCACTTAGTTGTAAGTGCCATATCTATTTATGTGAAACTAAATGAGTGTAAAGAAATACCTGTATAAAAATTCTAAGCTATAGTATCTTTTAAAAGGACTGTGTTTATGTTTATATGATTGATTTTAATAACTGTACCTGTCTTACATCTCTTAAAATAAGTGGAAGATTTTTATGAGTTTCTTCTTACAATACACTGTTGTAAATATTTTAAAGATTCACTTTAATAAAAATTAAAATCAATGTTTGTGTTCAGTTGGAATTGTTCTTAGAACATAGTAAATGTAAATGAATTCCAGCAAGAGATAAATGTTCTTTTGTATAATTCTTTGGCAGTAGAGTTTTGTGATATATTGCTGTGATAAATGTACATAATTATTTTATTTTTTACCCACAACTTGCATGCATTTACTTAGAATTTTACTGCTAGAATTGGATAAAGAAAACTGTATGTTATGTAAAAGGTGTCACAAAAAGCAAGGAGTCAAAATAATATGACAGGAAAACCATCATCATACCATTCTACCAATAAACCTGTCTCATGAAGAGAACCAGTTTGCAACATTTTTAAAAATAGCAAAAAATTAAGCGGGATGGAGGGAGGGTACATGTGGGAGACTACCTACTACAGTTCCCCTGTCAGATTTTGGTTTGCGTTTTAAATTATGTTACTTTCTGGGGACATCTTATATCAATACCTTTTGTACACAATATATTGATGCCAAAAACTTTTATGCAAACACAAAATAATATATGCGAATGCAGGCTTTCCCAGTGAATAAATGACAACAAATCTTCTAGGGTTTGCAGCCGGATTTTACTATAAAGCGAAAAGCTTTCGGCTACTAGCTCAGTAGCCATCTTCAGGTATCCATCAAGGCAAGATCGCCGATACATAATCGACCTGAAGATGGCTACTGAGCTAGTAGCCGAAAGCTTGTCGCTTTATAATAAAATCCGGCTGCAAACCCTAGAAGATTTGTTGTCACAAAATAATTGTCTGGTGAAGTACAAATCCACATCTATCTATACTATATAATAATTTACATGTATGATGGCGCCAAGTAAACACGCGTGTCGTTGCTGCTCCGAAATAATAAAAGAGAATGCCTCAAGTATTCTGTGTTGCAAGTGTAATTCCTGGTTTCATTTAAAATGTTCAGGAATAGACTATAAAGAGTTTAAAAAGTGGCCGCCAATATCAAGAAAAACAAATCATCGTGGAAATGTATGCCGTGTATAAGTGAGGTTAGTGTTGTTGTTTCTGAGGATATACATTAGTATAACGATGGTGAACTGACTGTCACAAAAATAGAACTTGTTTTCAATAAATACTTCATACCGTTTAAAGCTAATATTGAAAAATGCCTCGGTGGAATCAAGTCGGAATTGGCAACAATTTCTCAGCAAAATGTCGACATATCAAAACATTGTGCACAACTGGACAAAAGAGTCAGTGAAATTGAATCCATGTTGGTAGCATTTGAGTGTGGTCCAATTATCGACAGAACAACAGCTGAGGATATTATAGCCGAAGCAAATGAAAGAAAAAAATGTGATAATATACAATGTTCCTGAGTCCAGTAAACAGGTCGGCTCTGATTGTTTACGTGACGATCGCGAACTTTTATCCAAATTATTCCCGCCTGAATCAGCTGACACTCTTTCCAGCGGCAAATTACGTAGGATTGGTCGTCCAGTAGATGGAAAAACCCGTCCATTACTCATCAATACACCATCAGTGGCTGATGCAAGGTGTCTATTACAAGCTAAAGCTGTCGGCACTGGCAGTGAAAAAATTCTTATCAAACCTGACTTGACCCGGGAGCAGAGAAAGCACCTGAAGAATCTTCGATCTGAATTAAATGACTTTTTCAAAAGTGGTGATTCTTCCAAAACAATTAAATATGTAAATGGAGTTTCTAGAATAGTTAAAGCTTCTACTTTTCGTTTCCCCAAAAAGAAAGCGCACATTTCAAACAGGATCTCCTAGTGTATTATCAGAATACCAGCGGGCTCCGAACTAAGTTAACGAACTTCTTAGTCTCATCTGCATGCTGTCACTGTGATGTGTTTTGTATTACTCAATTGTGGCTCCACTCATCAATATTGGATGGTGAAATAGTCAGCAATAACTATAATATTTTTAGGAAAGATAGAGACAAAAGCACTAGCAATTATAAGTGTGGTGGGGGTGACTTCATCACTGTTAAACGTAATATAACTTGTAACGAACGTGTCTTGTGACCGCTAGTTACATTAATAAACTGTATGTTTATTATTTAAAATGTGGAATATTTTAGTGGGCATTTGGGTGCAATGTACAAGTGTGGAGCGGCAGATCTGAGGAATGCCAGCAGGCCGGTTCCTCGAATTAGCGAGGGGAGTGTGTCCCTGAGAGGGGAGGATTGTGCTAGCCAGGTAGATTTACAGAGTGACGGATGGGATTTTCTGTTTTTCATGTGGCACGGGATTCATTCGGTGCGGGCCGGCAAGCACGATCGGTCGATGTGCACTTTCTGTGGGAACTTTGCTGCCTGGAACGGGACATCAGCCACTTTATGCAAATGGAGACTTTCCCGGTGTATTGATTCGATGAAAGTTTCACGGGTGTCCAGCCAGATGGTGTCATAAAACGACGTTTGGCTCCATATGCAATCCGCAACACTGATACCCTCAGTTCCAGTGCGCTGATTTGGGCGTCCTGGCAACCCTCTATACATGACATTCAAATTTCGGCGGCAGCGAAGCCAGTCTGTTTGTGATTTCGAGAAGCAACATCTAAATAGACCTGATTAAGACAACCGAGCAGGTTGTAGAAACGTCATCGTTGTATGACACCATCTAGCTGGACACCCATGTAACTTTCATTGAATCAGCCACTTTGTTTGAGCGGAGGTGCTCAGGCAAAGGATGTTCTGAGGAACTGTGCCACACTGTTCCGTAGCAGAGCAGAAAACTTTATCCAGTGTGTGTGGCTGACATCAAAATTCGGTAATTATATATCGCCGTATGAAGGACATTGTGCTAGCTGCAAGTGAAAGTTCATAGCATTGCCCAGCTACGACCCTGCAGATAAGAACTCTCATAGCCTGGAGTAAACATTTCTTTCAGAAGTGAACAGTCAAAATGTTGAATTTGTTTAATTTTGTGTATTTTATATAAAATACCCTGGCGCCCACAGAAGGACAACTGATTAATTTTAACTAATTTTGTTGTATATTTCATGTCAGTAATTGAAATAAAACCATTTGTGATTTCTCATATAAAGTATTCACGCAAGTTCTACCTTTCATGATCATTCAATAAAATAATAACATTTATTGTAATTTTAAATCAGGTAATGAGGTCAGAACTGTAGGACCAATTGATGTTACTGACATATTTGTCAAAATCAAGGGATTTCATACTCACATTATTATAGGATATACCCCCGCATTCTTTCACTGATGTTTACCTAAGTCACTTGTCTGCTGTTAATTTTATTAAAAACAAATATCCTAATAATGAACTATTGGTTTTTTGTGACTATAACATTTGTAGCAGTTTGTCACAGCTAGAGTGTGAAAGCATGTTAAATGAGAAATTTCTTCTCTCTGGAAGTGTCCAACATAATAGAGTTCAAAATGACAATGGTAGAATTCTAGACTTTTGCTTCAGTGACCTTGACATCGTTATTGACAAAACCCCTTCAATTGTTGATGAGGACAAGTATCACCCAGCCCTGTCTGCTCATCTTAACGTGAAACAGAATGATACCTCTTCATATGCATTCAATAGTGCTAATTACGCAGCACTGAATAAGTATTTTCTTAGGGTAAATTGGATTGATCTATACAAAATAGACAACATTGATGATAAGGTGAACTGGTTATATGATATTGTACATGAAGGAATAGCTAAGTTTGTCCCGTTAAACAAAAAAAAAATAGAAATTATCAATGCTGGTTCCCCAATGAACTCATATTCACTATTAAGCAAAAGAAAATTGCTCATAGGAAATACAAAGTGAAGAAAACACAGAGTAATTATTTAATTTTTAGCAAACTGAGGTCTCAGTGTTAAAAGTTAAGTGCATCTTGCTATCAGAAATACTTAGACAAGGTTGAAAATGGCTTTAAAAGTGATACAGGCAAATTCTGGAGCTTTATGAAGAATAAACGCCATAGTGGTGTTGATATTCCAGCTACCATGGCCTGGGACAATATATCTGCAAATAATGGTAATGAGATCAGTAATTTGTTTGCCTCATTTTTCAACAGTATTTACAAGACTACACCTGACAGACCACTGGATCCTGTTGATGAACTAGAGGAGATTACAAAATGTAATGAAACTCCAGATGCACACATCACAGAATTTGAAGTCCGCTATGATGAGGTTTTTCATCAACTATCTTCACAGAACATAAATAAAGGTGCTGGACCCGACAGAATACCAAACATTCTCCTAAGAAACTGCGCGGTGAGTCTATGTGAGCCTATCACCCATATCTTTAATAAATCTCTGGAAACTGGCAATTTTCCTTATCTATGGAAATTGTCCTACATCAGCCCCATCCAAAAAACTGGAGATAAGACAAATGTGGCTAACTATAGACCAATATGCATCCAGTCATCACTTGCAAAACTTCTGGAGAAAATAGTCCTACCACAACTGACATTTGCTTTCAAAAATATTATGGTTACCAGACAACATGGTTTCTTTGGTGGCAGATCCACAACCACCAACTTGTATGGTTATGTTAACTACATACTGAATTCACTGAGCAGAGGTAAGGAAGTACATGCACTCTACACAGACTTCAGCAAGGCCTTTGATACGGTGAACCATGAAGTTCTACTAAAAAAGCTGCATTATTATGGTGTCAGATCAAAAGCACTGAAATGGTTGCGCTCGTACCTCTCCAATAGACGTCTGCAGGTAAGGGTTGCTGGTCATTTGTCAAATGTATTCAGTGTCGCTTCTGGTGTCCCACAGGGTTCACATCTAGGTCCAATTCTATTCTGTATCTTTATAAATGATATTGGTGACAACATCATGTCTGAATACCTACTCTACACAGATGACATGAAGATTTACAAAGTAATTAGTAGTGAACAAGACCTACAAAACCTCCAACAAGACATTGACGAGCTTGTGGATTGGTGCAGGAGGAACATGTTAACATTAAAAATCAAAAAGTACGCAGTGATCTCTTTCTCACGATCACACAACCAACTGCCTCCAATTTACCTGCTAGACAGTCAAATTGTCCAAACAGTAAAAACAATAAAAGACCTTGGTGTGATTATTGATGATAAACTAACCTTCTGTGGCCATATGAATCAAATAACACTTTGTGCCTATCAAAGCCTAGGCTTTATCTGTAGAGTAGGCAAGGAATTCAGAAACACCAAAACATTGACACTTCTGTTCTCAACTTTCGTTAAACCCATACTTGAGTATGGGTCTGTGGTTTGGTTTCCATTCACTGATCAAAACATCAATTGTATTGAAAGAATACAGCGAAAATTTTGTAAATTCATAAACTATTATAATCATTCTGATGATGTAATAAATATCACTGATATTTATCGCCAGCATAAACTGAGTAGCCTAATAATCTGGAGACAAGTGGCTGACCTGTCTTTCTTTTTCAAAGTTGTCAATGGGCTGATTGACTCGCCGGAAATCTTAGCTGACTTTGGCTTTGTGTGCTCAAAGTCTGTGCTAAGAAGTGCAGTTGAAAGTACAAACAGAAACTATGTGTACCACGCACCCAGAAATAGAATTGCCAGGTTGGTGAACTTGCACTCATCAGACATTAACTTTTTTGGAGGTTCACTTTCATGTTTTTTCAGCAAACATTAAAAAATTACTGACTGATTAAGTTTACAAAATCTTTTTCTTGTGGTGTAAATTTTTGTATTTAATCTAACCAATTATCCTTGGCTTGTTTGTTGTAAAATATTTTGTGTACAATGCCGATTGGCGTAAATAATAAATAAGTTACCTTTACATGAAATTTATGAACACATCATGCACCCAACGTCTGCAAATAAAACATAGCCTTAGTGACTGATATATAGACTTGTGCGTGTTACTTTCGCTTTTATAATGTTAGTGTATATTGATTTGATTTTTTTTATTAAGTTTGGTGTGTATGTAGTGTTCAATTTATTTCTTCGAATATACTATTGCGAGTACAATTCTTATTGAAAGTTGCATTATCATCCTCTTAAAGAAGAAACATCAATGTCAAGGATTTGTTACTTGTTAAGAGGAGCTAGATTTGTTTCTGGAAATTATGGCAGGACCCAGTCATTTACTGATATGAGAAAGGAGCTGGATATAGAGTTATTTGAAGACAGGAGGAGGGCAAAGAGGGTGCTGGGAGGATGTTGGTTGAAGAATTAGGAATAGTGCGTGGAAGGGAAAAGATTACCATGACCACCAGCTGGCATTAGAGTTCATGCGTAACGGAGTGGGAAAATTTTCTTTTGTGGGTAAGGATGTCGGGGATTGGAACAAATTACCAAGTGAAATTATGAAGAATTTGAAATTAAAATTGCAGAAGTAGATGGGGGAGGAATTTGACACTCAAATTATATAAGATAATTAAAAATAAAATAGTAAATGGATAACTAGATGACTAAGAGAATTGTCACTGGAGCGTGTGCTCAATTGCAGTTCTTTTTTTAATTAATATTATATGCTGAAAAAGAAGTTGTGATAGCAATAGGAAAATTAATTTTTTTCAAAAATTATTTTCTTGTTTCTGTAAAAGAATAGATTTCTAGGATTTTACTTTTAAAAATGGGAATTTATTATAAATTTGTTGTGAATTAGTGTACATACCATTTTTTTTATTCTTGTTTGATGCCATTGCAGTATATCACCATATGCATCTTCAAGCAATTTTCTCTGGTTGTCACTTAAAACTGTCTTATATTGTGAAAAACTTTGTTTGACACCGCAAGATGTCATGGGAGTGTACTTAAACAGAGTCAGGTCACTGAAATTTAATTGTGGGTCGTCTTCAGTCAAAACAGACTCACCACCATGTAAAATTTCACTAATTTTACAAATTGTTTCATATCCCGTATTCCCATGCAACACTTTATCAAGTTTATTTTTCAGCTAACTAGCCACACTGCCCCCTGCTTGGCCTATCTCAGTTTCCACACTTTTAATTACCCCCAAACTTTCATCCAGTTCTAGACCAATTTCTTCAAGACGCAAAATTGCAGTTGTTATGCCTGAAAAACTTGACTTTATGTATGCCAAATTGCTGGAAAAGAGTTCTTGGACAATTTTTATGGAAGATGTTTCACTTCTATCAAAATTAGAAACTATTTTCTTTATGTTTTCATAGTATTCACAGCAATAGTTAACTGCATCGAGCCATGTGTCCTAAATGAGTAAGTATTGGTTGGGGTGGAAGAGAGATGGAAGGTGCATCTTCTTTAAATTTTGTCACTCTCATTGGAGCTTTGACAAAAATCTTTTGTATATTTGATATCAACCTATCAGCATCAGGCAAATTTAGTCTTACTTCCTCAGCAACCCTATGTAATCCATGAGCGAGACAAGTTAAATGCATCATCCAAGGATACCTCATCTTAAGACCTTTACCATGTAAGGCGCAGTGTCAGTCACAAATAGTAAGACAAGTTCTCTCTTAACTTCACCATTCCGTAACAGTTTCATAGCATTGTCAAAATGTACTGCAATTGTTGAATGGTTTACTGATTGATTGACTTCACAGTCCAGTAAAAACATATCACCTGGTCTGTCAGCAAGTAGGGTTCTAAGTATAACATTTACAACATATCTCCCACAAGCTGCACTGCTTTCATCCATTGATACCCAGATTGTATTGATGTGTATCTTAGTTCTAATTTTCTGCAATACATTTTCATAACAAGATGGTAAATAGTTCTTCCTCAATGTCAGAATCGTCTGTGTCCAAGAAGGATTTGAAATGTTCATTTTTCACTTTGTTAAGTGGAATGTTGGTTGATACCATCAATTCACAGAATTTTTTAGAAAAAAATGACAGTTTGGAAGATGACGAAGCTGTAGATGTAACTAAAAAAAGTCGCTGCTTGTTTTCTCGAGCTGAAAGCAGTGTCTCTGTATTGCAATGCTGCTGCACATGATATCACTTTGTTGCAGTTACTTTAGTTTCACATAATTTACAGAAAATAACTCTTTCTTCTGTGCTAAAATCCTCCTCTCCAAATTCTTTTACGTAACTTTGTACTTTCTGAAAATTTTGTTTTTGGCATGGCAGTACTCATTGATCCACTGCAGATTTAACACTGGCTGACAGTATGTGTGAGACCGAAGGCTATGTGCTTGTCTCGATGTGTAGAGTCTGGTATGTGAGGAATGACTGACTTTGGTAAGGAGGGGTTTCCCATTAAGCAGTTGTATGTCCGTACTGAAGACCATAGCAAGGCAATTAATTCCTCTCAACTCATTGGTGTGTTCCTGCAGTGGACTCAACTCCCGCGTTACCGTTGCAAGTGAGACTAGAGATGGCTAGGTCCCGATGGATACAGTTCGTGGACCTGTATCGGTTGCGCTAGGGATGGATGTACATACGAGCACTTGTCGGATCTGTATCCGGCCGGACCTGTATCAACGCGCCACAGGTCTCTTGTGGCCGGAGGTTGAACCAAGGCCAGACCTGCAACCACGGAGCTGGAACTGTGTGTCGGACCTGGAGCTGTTCATACTTCTCATGCAAATTTTTATTACAGATCCGATTTGAAATCTATGTTTTGAAGAGTTTAATGTCAATTACTGTGCAACTGGATTACAGTTCAGTTTATAGATAAGATTATAATTGAAAAACATTTGTTAATCACTAACTACTAGTAGATAATTACAATAATTATTAAATGGCTATGGTTAGTTAAAACCCAGTAGTATTTTTTTTATTTGTTTTGTTCTGGTGTATTTTATAGCTTGCCTTTAAGGTGAGGAGTGATTTATGTGTTAAATAAGACTTATAATGTTACTTGTAATTTTAATTTGTTGTAGTCTTATTGAAGTTTTAACTTTTTCAATGGTGATGTAGGGTAGCCTTAAACGAGAAAGCAGATGGTGCATTTAACATCTCTTTATTGCAAAAAAAAAGTTTATAATGAAGATCGGTCTCTCTTCCGAGGGTTTCCAAGGAATTTATGTATAGGTAACAATGAAAGGAAAGAAATTCCGCGAGGCAATAATATATGGAAAAGAACAGGTAAAATACACCTAACACTCACCAAAGTCGAAGGGAGGAGGGCAGCAGCAACACAAAACATCATAAAAACTAATAAAGTACAATATTTCGGGTGAAAATCCCTTCTTCAAGTAAAAATAGGAACAAATAGCAAGTAAGGAAGATGGGAAAGACAGGGAAAAAAGAAAAGAAAGAACACGAAGATAGAAACAATTAGGACAAAAAACTGAGGGGACACCAAAAGGCAACAATAAGGTAACAATGAATGGAAAGAAATGCCATGAGGCAATATTTATATGGAAAGGACAGGTAAAATACACCCAACTCTCACCAAAGTTGCAGGGAGGGGGGCAGCATGTAAATATACTTGATTACGTAGCATTATTCTGAGTGACTCTGCTGGCCACTTTTAGAGCAATATTTTATAATCCGACATTAAAAAACACACATCTTGCCGTTTCTATAACGTCTAACAATGGCTCAAACAATCGGTTATTATTACGAACAATTGACACTTACATAAAAATACTTCCAACTACATGGGAGATAATCTCAAATGAAATTACAAATAATTTAAAAGTTTTTGTAAATGCACTGAATAGAATGAACATTTTCAAAGCTCAGAAACCATATTACAGAGCTGGAACAACATAACATGTTAATGTCATCTAATTAAAATGCATGGTATCGCACTCTATTTAGCATGCACGACAACATTTAAAATAAGTTATTCATGCAGGTTTTTTTTTTTCATTTATAATAAACTATTTCTTAGGAAGGTTATGGAAAGCTAATAATTACTTCAGAATATTTAGTCTTAAAAAGTTTCATTTCTAGTAAACAAAAAAAAAAACTACCAGCTAACAAAGAATTTTCCTTGTTTTGGCGATACTTACAATACTACTAAGAAATGATTAAATTTTCTTCTTATAGATGCCCACAGCAATTTTCGTTTTATTTTGATCATTATCAGTCTGATATAGTGATTTTATTATACTAAGTATAGTTGTGAGTTTCAGATAAAAATAAAACAAAATTCACACATTTAGTATTCTTCAATTTCATAAATTAATGGATCAACATGATATAACTCATGCTGCAGTTCTCCTTTGTAGGATTTACATCCTTCATATGTTACACTCAGCTGACTGTAGGTGAGGACCCATACAGATCTGCCAGACACGTAACTGGATGTAGATCTGCACACATCCAGTTCCGCCATACACTCTGCCCACACGATTGTAGAGCTGGACCTATACAGCTCCGCTGGACATGTAACTGGATGTAGTTCCGCACACATCCAGTTCCGCCATACACACTGCCATCCCGATTGTAGAGCCGGACCCATACAGGTCCGCCAGACACAGATCCTGAATGTAGGTCCGCAGTGCTGGATCTACATCTGGACCCAGCTTCATTAAATTCTCAGACCTGCCCAACTCTAAGTGAGACGTTGATTGACATGACTCGACACAGGCATGCTGCTGCTGTATTGTCGAAATTGAAAGGTGGGCGGAAATTAAAATTTAGAGTGTGACAATAGTGTATAACTTTTATTCTTGACTGGTGAATTCTGACCATTTCAGTGACAACTAGTTTTGTTTCTTTCTCCAATGTATAACAGGAGTACATTTCTGTGAATAATTATCTTAATTTCTTCTCATCTATAACTTCTATTAAAATATTACCAGATTTTTCCTCAAAGTATGACCATAAATATTATTGTAAAGTGACTGAAATTAGAAAAAAAGGCCATAATATGCATTTATATGCTATATAAGATACATTTAAATACAATCAGAAATGTTGAATCAGTGTTTAATTCAGCATTTCAGCTCAAAAAGAATGCAGCAAAAAATATGACTTGTCCTAAAGATCTGAACCCGAATACTAAAAGTCAACTTTGTTTTTTCAATAAGAGTTGAAAATTTTTTATTTTTAATAAAATAAGGATGCAGGAAAATCATGTGAATCGAAACACCAATTAGAGCACGTGGCATGCCTCAGATCATATCAGTTTTGCTTCTTGTAATAAGCGTCTGCTGGCAATCTGTGTGTTGTATATTTAAGGTTTTAAGTCAATGCCTTACTTAGCTTTGGTTACTAATCCATAAAACAAATAATATTTGCAATGGAAGCTGGATTTATCAAAGAAAACATCTCTAACTTATCCTTAATTGATGTGATAATGCTGGAAAAGTTTTTTTTTTTTTTTGCATAAAACTGCAATTGTTTCTCAGCAGAATTCCAGAATGTCAAAATTAACTCAAAATATATGTACTCAAAAACTGAAAAGTGACCAGTAATATAATTAACAATAGTTCTATAAGAATGAAGTCTTTCTTTGAATTGTATTTCAATGTTTAGAGAATAGGTCTCAGAAACTTATACAGCCTAGAAAGAACCATTGTCATAAGCTAATTATTGTTTTATAGATAGCATTTGACAAAATGGTAGTAAATAAGGTAAAAACTGGATGAGAAAGTGATTTGCTGGGTAGCAGAATTTTTAAAAGGTAGAAAACAGAAAGTTATGGTAGGAAATGCGGTATCAAAGGAAGTGGAAGTAAAAATGGGAGTGCCGCAGGGTAGCGTATTGGGAACATTGGTATTCATTATTCTAATGAATAATTGTGTGGATTGTTTACTATCTGAAATTAGATTGTTTGCAGATGACATAATGCTGTATAAAAGGATCAAAACGATAGAGGACTGTAAACAGTTGCAGGGTGATCTGGACAGGATATCTAGTTGGGTTGGTAAACATGGGATGAAGATAAATGCAAAGAAGAGTCAGCTAATTAGATACACAAATAAAAAACAAAAGGTTAATTATGAATATAAGGTGGGGAAAGAATTGCTTGCTGAAGACTTGAAATGCAAATATCTTGACATTACTTTTGATAACAAGCTTAACTGGGCAGGACACATTGGACAGGTGGTAGGAAAAGGTTTCAAAATCCTGCACTTGTTGGAGAGAGTAATGAGGGGATGCACGAGTGAAGTAAAGGAATTGGGTTACAAACCTTTGGTCAGACCATTGCTCGAATATGCTAGTGTAGTATGGGACCCTCATTTTATGTATCAAATTCATGAGTTGGAGAAGGTGCAAAGAAGGGCTGCTAGATTTGTTTCTGGAAATTATCGCAGAATGCAACCAGTGACAGATATGATAAAGGAGCTGGAATGGAATTAATTGCAAGACAGGAGGAGGATGAGGAGTGTCGTGGGAATGTACAGGACGTATACTGGCGATGAGGCATGGAAAGATATTGCAGTAGGTATGAAAAGTGGTTCATGGAGGGGAAAATTTGACCATGACCACAAGCTGGCACTCGATTTCAGGCGTAAGGGTGTGGGAAGATTTTCTTTTTTAGGTAAGGGTGTCAGGGGTTGGAATGAGTTACCGAGGGCAATGATGAATAACTTACCGAAAACGTTAAAAGAATTTAAAGTTAAAATTTGTAGAGGGCAAATGTAGGTGGGTACACGATAGGGGAAAGTTGGGTGTGTAGGGAAATTGCCACCGGAGCGTGTTCTCCATTGCAATTAAAAATTAAATATTAGCAGAGGCAGTAGCTGCAATCATAACTGAATTGCTGTGCACATAACTATATATTGAACTAGCAGCAAGCATTCTCATGACGATATACCAAGATTCAGATGAGATGATATATTAATTGTGATGATAAAGAATAGTTAAACCTATCAAAATGTAACTGTATTTGTATTATCAAAAGGCTATTAGAAAATGATAAATAAATTGTAGACATCGTTAATGATGAACAGCACACTCTTTAATTATTATGTTTATAGATAAAAAAAACTAAAGATTGATTGTGATTATAAGGTGCGAAAAGAATTGTTTGCTGAAGACTTGAATTATAAATAACTAAGCAGGACACATTGTTTAGTTAGTAGGAATGGGTTTCAAAATCCTTCACTTGTTGGAGGGAGTGATGAGGGGATGTACCAGAGAAGTAAGGGAATTGGATACCAATGCTTGGTGTAGTATGGTATCCACATTTTGGGTATCAAATACAGAAGTGGGAGGGGTTGCAAAAAAGGGCTGCTAGATTTGTCTCTGGAAATTAACCACTGAACACAATCAATAACTGATATGAAAAAGGAAATGGAATGGGATTCATTTGAAGATAGGATGAGGGTGAAGAGTCATGGGAGTGTCCAAGACATATATTTGTGATGAAACATGGAAATATATTGATGTAAGAATTTGGAACAGTTCATGGAAGGGAGAAGATGATAATTACCACAAGCTGGCTCAAGAATGTGGGCAGATTTTCTTTTGTAAGTGAGAGGGTCAGCGATCAGAATAAGTTATCAAGAGAAATTATCACTAATTTACCGAAAATGCTAAAAGAATTTAAAGTTGAAATTTGTAGAGGGCAAAAGTAGGTTGTTACAGGAAAGGGGAAAAATATGTGTCTAGGGCAATTGCCACCAGAGCTCATTCTCTATCGAAATTAAATTAACAATAAAGACATTACAAACATTTTGAAAAGAATTACTGATTTGCTAGACGAAATATGTATTTAAATCATGTGTCAGATTATATAGATGCTGTCAGACTAACTTCAACAGGTCATAAAGATTATGTGTCAATGGTAACACACAATACTCAACTTCAAAAATTATAATTTATTTGTCAATAAAAAATTTACGTTTATGACAGAACAAAATATTGAACTACATAGCTTATTCACCATAATAAAATATTAAGTAAAAGATTACATTAAAGTAGTCTTGACATAGACATAGTGAAGATTGTAGAGAAATAAGCTGTGGCGGCAAGCTGTAGCCATTTTTATAACATATCTTCCTTGTGTGGAGCATAAATATGTTTGATGTTTAAATGACGTGTTTTCACACTGACACACTATACAATGCTTCTAAACTGTAGAACACATTTTACCAACAAAATTACTGATGCACTATACAACACTTCTAAACTGTAGAACACATTTTATCGACAAAATAAGCAAACTGCTGCTTTGCTTACAGCAGAATGACCAGAGATGTGACGTCACAAGAGACGATATGATAGTCACGAGTGTTTTGTCACCAATATTCAAATAAGCATAAAAAATGCAAAATTTTACAAGATATACATAAAGTAGAACTCCAATCATCCAAATCAATTGGGACCGGGCCCCATTCAGATAATCAAAAATTTGGATAGTTAGATTTTTTCTGAAAAAGGGTCTACTTTAATTAATTACTGTTTGTATGTTGAAAATGGAAGAGAAAAAACTACTCTTCAAGAAAAGGAGCTTTTAATTATTTAAATGAAAATACAGCACTTTTACATGTTATGCGTACTTACAAGTTCTGTACAGTATGTACATACTGTATTGTAAATAAAAGTCATTGCTTGCTGATCATTTCAGTCAAAGTAAGCTGTTTGACTGTATTCATCCGTTTCCTGGCAGCCAAGTTGCGCGTCCGCTTGACAGTGAGAACTTGCATGCGGTCACACTCAGGCTGAAGCTCCATTCACTACAACGCAGTTTCTAGGCCGGCAAATGCTTGACTAGCTGATGGTCCCCGTCTGCTTCAACTTCAACATTAAGATCATCTTCTTCCTCAACACTTTCTTCTATCACACTTTCAATAAGTTCATCATTGTTTAGAATTTCATACCCAGGGTCTGACGAATCACACACCACCCACTCTCCTATATCTTCAGCACTAACTTCTAAACATCTAGGAAATTTCAAAAGAATGTTTCTGAATTCCTAAAGTGACATGTAATTCCCATCTTCTCCTGTCTCTTCCCTTTCCTTTTCTTGAGCTTTTCCATTTTTTTCCTTTTCCTTCTCTTCTTCAGTTGGCGTGCCTTTCAACTTGTTCCACGCACGTCTTAACCAAGCTCCAAACTTCTGCCACCATGTAAGCACAATCACTCAAATTCATTTTTTTATGTTTAGTCAACACACGCTCTTCCTCTTCACTCTCCACCAAAAGTTTCCCTAAAAGTTGCCTTTTGTAATGGCGTTTCATGGTTTCGATAACAGACTGGTCCATTGGTTGCAACAAGCTTGTGATGTCTGGGGGTAAAAAGATTGTTTAAACTGGCCATTCCCTCTTACCAACAATTCTTCGGTGGAATGAGTTAAAAAAGCGATTCGGATAGTTGGAGTTCAGATAATTGGAGTTCTACTGTATTAGTATACCAAAATGAACCACCACTTACCTTAGATGATGGTTGCACGGCATGAACACATAAAAAAGATACAACTTACTAGGGCTGCATTTAGGATGTGGGCCCAAACTTTTAGTGCAAAATATTGGATAATGTAATAATAGTAAAAATATACGAGGATAACTTACCGAAGAATCGAAAGTTCAAAACGTGCTTTTTTTCATTCCGAGACTGAAGTGAACAAGATTAGCAAGTGATGCTCGCACATTCAATTTTTCGAGGATCGATAGATAAGGTGCTGCCTATTTTAGTTGTGTTGTTGCAACCAAACAATCTCAGAAAAGCCCGTGGAATTACAAATCCCAAGTTATTAATAACATTATGAAGAGTAGGTCTACATATGAAGATAAGTCAAACAATAAAAGATGATTAAGATCACTAAAGCATGCAATAGAGGAAGATTAAAAACACAATATTGATTATTGACACATGCATGTTAACAGCGGACGACGACTAAACTGTTTTTGGACTGCGCTCCACTAATCAGAAATGTCCGACGCCACACCAAGCAATCGAGTTTCCTTAACGATGAAATAAAGTTTTAAAAGAAATAAAAAGTGACTTAAAACAACAAATTAAGAAATTTAAGTGATATCGAATTCTAAATAGACTTATTTCAATTTTAAATGAATGTAATTTTTTATGCTTACTTTCAAACAAATCATTAAAACTTGGACCTCCCACTGCTACTCGCTGTATACAAAATGAATTTGTTACCTAACCTTCCGGACATGAAGGGTAGGAACTTCATTTAATATTACAGGTGTATGACAGTGACTTCCATCTACATTCATAATAGCCCAACCATAGTATACTGGAACCTTACGTTACAAGGATTATAAGACCTCATCATTGATCCGAAAAATTGTTACATACCCATATAGGTGCACTGAAATGTTATTTTAAAGTACATCCATACTTCAAAGGATCGAACTGCGCATGTGTGAATGTTGTTTTTGGTTTTCACGAGCATTTCAAGACTTTCGGTGCTAAAACCATTTCGGAAATAGGTTACTTTGTTTGCACACACTTGATTTTTATTATTTTTCCAAAGTGGTGTGGGTTTCTTTGTGGTGCAGGCCCCTGGGCTACATCCTAGGTAGCCTATGCCTGAATGCAGCCATGCGCCTTACAACCATCATCTAAGGTAAGTGGTGGCTCATTTTGCTATCCTGTTTTGTAATTCCCTTTTATTACTTAGCATCTACTATTTCCTGGCTAGTATATATGTTATAGTAGATGCACAGAAACAATACTGACTACTTTCCCTAAATTAATCGTACCTCGGTGTTGGATGTTCTCTCTATGGAAGCAGGCTGTAAATTAAGTGCCAATTGTCTTCCAACCTTGAATCAAATCCTTTGTCATGGCTAGAACAGTAAGAAGATTCTCTTTTTAAGGTAAGGGTGTCAGGGATTGGAATAAGTTACCAATAAAAATGATGAATAACATACCAAAAACATTGAAAGAATTTGAAGCTAAAATTTGTAGAGGGCAAATGCAGGTGGGTGCAGGAAAGGGGGAAGATGAGTGTGTAGTTAAATTGCCACCAGAGCGTGCACTCCATTGCAATTTTAATTAAATATTTAATTTAATTAAATCTAAGATCTTTCCCAGAATTTTTTTCACATTCTCCACATTATGCTTCCCAAAACACCCTGCATCAGTTCCACAAGACCACAAAAACTGAAAAATATACTTGTCCACAGATACCAATCCACTAACTCTTAACCACTGATAGCTCCATCACTTTTAATATATCTCGCTGCAAAATGTGCAGTATGCATATTACCATCACAGACTATTGCAACACCACCAGTGGTGAAAACTATTTGAATTCCAGGTCATACCACCTTACACCATGATTGTCCTCATATAATAGCTCATCTGCCTCAATTGCTATAGTTCTTACATTGGACTCGTCACAAACCTTTTATCCATCGGGATGAATCATCTCAAACAGTTTACCCCTAAAATATATATCATCCATGCCAGCTCCTACAGTTCCTGATGCCTGAATATTTCTCTTTTCAGAGCAACATTCACCATCACATTTGTGACACTGCCATGGGCACCAATATGGCCCCCTCTTACACAAACCTCATCCAAGTCTTTCTGGATGAGGTCCACTGGAAACCTCCTGTGGCTCAAATTTATAGACGACATTTTCATGATCTGAATCCATGTGGAAAACGACCTTCTCCATTTTCTTAACAGCCTAAATACCTTTAACATCCTGAACTTCACATGGGCCTAGTCTCACACACATTATTAGATGTGGATTTGTCCCTATAATGGTAACCTCTGTCTACACTATATAACAGTACGTACATTTTGACAGATTATCACAGTTAATACTCTCTGCCACACAGCCTTAGAATCCATGGGATGTTTATATGCTCTAACCAGCAGGCCCTCATACTGTATTCCAATAACATCTCCCAAGCTCTTACAATCCCAACAAATTTAGCTCAAAAACATTTCTTTGTGCTACATCACAACCCACTCAGCCTATCAATCAATCCAAACCCTGAAAAATCAACCACAGTCCAGTCCTGGTCAACCAGTACTGTCCAGGCCTGGAACCAATTAAGTGTCATTCGGCAAGGTTATGATTTACTTCTAGCCTACCCAGAAATCAAATCCCTCCTTCCTGACCCTTCCAGTACGTGCTTCAGTAGACCTAAACTCGGCCAACTCCTAGTCCACAAACATGGGTTTCCCATTCTACAAGACAGTCTCAGGGCTCTTTTCCATGTAACCAATCCCACTGCAAATTGTGCAACATACACAATGCCTTCCCATCAGGGACAGATCCAGGGAAGGGGCTCAATCCCGCTCCCCCTCCCCAAAAGTATGTAGGTCCACCCCCTACATTGTAATTTTTTTTTTTTTTTTAGCTCTACGGATCTACTGAAGGCAAGCCCTCTGAACCAAAATTCACTCGAGCTAAGCCCCCCCCCCCAACCAAAATCCTGGATCCGCCCCTGCTTCCCATCATAGGACATGCCATCTGTGAAACCTCATGTAATATATCATCTAACCTCCAACCATTTCCTTGCCTCATAAACAGGTCTGACTATGAATAAGAATGAATGGCCATGGCCAAGTGGTATTCATCCAGAACCCTTTGCTACCACTCATTAGACCAACAACTGCAATTCTTGCTTCACTGTCTGTGCGATCAGTCCTCTCAAACAGAAGCAGCATCTCTAAACTCAAAAGGCTGCAACCAGTACAAACTGTGGTCTTAAGATAACACCCAGCAATCCTCCACCTTCCTTTTCCATCCATTCTCCAACCCCTCTATCTCTTCCCACATTAATCATCACTTACCAGAACTGATTTTTAAGTAGTATGTAATAACTCTTTTTTTTTTATTTAAGTAGTATTCTATATTTTGTACAAAAATTGTACTGTAATGTATTTTCTGCCACAGTTTTCTGTAGACAGTTTAGTCCATACATTATCACCATGACAAAAATTTCTCAAGAATATCAGAGATCCCTCAACTTTCGGGCACAAGTAGTATACAAGTTCTGCACTTTTCTTTACTTTTCGGTTTGGAACAAACATTTCTTCCCTATACTTATTGTCTGTTTAAATTGGTCCCACTTCCACTTATTGAACTTTTCTCTGAAATATCTTTTCAATTCTCAGAGATGCGCCTTTTTAAATTGCCTTCATTTTCGGCCTCTCATTTACTGCACCATATGATATTCATCAGAACTGCTTCGTGACCACTTATTTCATTTGCAACAAGATACTCCGCAAAATGTAGGACTTCATATTTGGTCCCCTTGCACTCTGCTCTACCACCTGGATATAACCTCGTCTCCTCACTAACATATTTGCAAACCTCTGTTCCCTTAATCTCATTTACCCATTCCAAAACTGGAAAATTCAAATCTCCACCAATAATGGCCATTCTATGCTCTGAACTCAGGATTCAATTTCTCCTTCAACAGCCTCATGTTAGGTCTCTCATACTATAGTAGGCACCCAAGTCCTTAATTTTATTCTTATCCCAGAAGACTGTCTCTAGTAACTCATAACTATGATCTATAAATACTATCGAATTGTAGTAATCATGAGAACGTCACAATAATTTCTCCTCTACCTCCTTGGTACAATCTATAACTCAGTGGTTTGAGCATCTCTATTATGTTACCTTTTTTCCTATCACTTTATGCCTCATCAACATCAGGATTGTTAGAGGTGGGTATGGCCTGGAGACAAGGAACAGGAAGGAATTTGGCCATGGCCTGGAACAGTTCTCCTGGGGTGGTTTGAAGAAACCCAATTCTGGATGACCGGATGGGAAATCAAACTTGTGTCCTCCCAAATGTGAGGCTAGAGCATTACCTCTCTTCCACCATGCTTGGTAATTAAGTTACCAAATTCAATTACTCTGCTTATTATACTCCTACAGCTCACTAGTAACTAACAGTATTATAGCTGGTTTCGTCGTATTTTCAATATTACTCTTCTCCCTCCGTATTTCGACCCCTGCCTTTTATGTTTTCCTAGATACCTCAAAATTCAGTTATACCATCAAGCCATCCATCAATGGACTTTCAGATCACGATGCCCAGTTATTAACCATCAACACTTCAATAGGAACTAGCACTAAGAGTAATGTCTTTAAACTTCAGCGTGTAATAAATGATGAGTCAGTTACTTGTTTTAGAAAGTGCCTGAATACCACAAACTGGGAACAGGTATACAGTGCTCAAGGTATCGATGAAAAATACAACATTTTAGTAACATTGTATTAAATTTCTTTGAAAGTTGCTTCCCCTTGAAAAAGTGTTGTGCTTCTGAAAAAGAACAAAAGCCTTGGATAACTATTGGCATTAGAACATCATACGTTAATAAAAGGAAGTTGTATATTGCCTCTAGGAACAGTGAGAATGCTAATGTGAAAAAACATTACAAACAGTACTGCAAAATACTGAAAAAGGTTATTAAAGAATCTAAAAGTATGTACTACAAACATAAATTTCATGATTCTGAAAATAAAATTAAAACAATATGGGACATTGTAAAAAAAGAAACAGGAAAGAGTAATCAAACAAGTAATGATATTTTTGTCAAAGAAAATTCAGTAGAATCTAATTTCTCAATTGCTGATAATTTTAATAAACATTTTTTATCTGTTGCTGATAAGTTGACTGCTAATAGCTCAGTGACACACAGTATGGATTTTGTCAAAAAAGGCTTCCAAGAAAAATTTAACTCTATGTCTATAAAATTAGCTACTCCAGAAGAAATAAGAAAAATTATCAAATCCCTTAAGAGCAAATACTCAAGTGGTTATGATGGGATTTCCAGCAGATTAATTAAATTGTGCTCCACAGAATTAAGTAATATACTAAGTTATCTATTCAATATATCTTCTACTTGAGGGTACTTTTCCAGAAAGGCTTAAGTATGCTGTAGTTAAGCCACTCTATAAAAAGGGAGATAAGGCAGCCGTATCGAATTACCGACCAATTTCATTACTAACAGCCTTCTCCAAAGTTTTTGAGAAAGCAATGTACAATAGAGTTTATGAACATCTAAAAAATAATAATATTCTAACTAAATCACAATTTGGTTTTCAAAAGGGTCATTCAACAGAACAAGCTATATTTGCATTCACTGACAATATTTTAGAAGGAATAAATGATAAATTAATTCCTGTGGGAATTTTTTGTGACTTATCTAAAGCATTTGACTGTGTAGATCATAAAATTCTGATACAGAAACTTAAGTATTATGGTATAGATGGCATTGTTAATAAATGGCTTAGTTCTTACCTTCTAAATAGAAAACAGAAAGTGTCAATGGAGAATTTTAAGGCTGCCTTAAGAGGTCCACTGTTTTCTGAGTGGAAATTAATCAGATGTGGAGTACCTCAGGGTTCTATATTGGGGCCACTATTGTTTTTAATATATATAAATGATCTACCCTGTGTTTCATCTAAAAACTCAAAATTTGTCCAATTTGCAGATGACACAAACATAGGAATTAAAAACACTCCAGATTTATCTACAGAATATATTTCAAATTATGTCTTTGAACTGATTAATAAATGGTTTACAGCTAATGGCTTGTCTTTAAACTTTGATAAAACTCAGTATATGCAATTCAGTACATCACACAGATTAACACCTGACATAGACATAAAATTTGCAGGCCAGTCCATTCAAGAGGTAGATAGTGTGAAATTTCTAGGTTTGTATATTGATCATAATTTAAATTGGAAAGTACATGTTTCTGACTTACTAAAGCGATTGGGAGCAGCCACGTTTGCAATTCGTACAATTTCAGCTTTAGGTGATCTCCGTATGAGGCAGCTAGTTTATTTTGCTTATTTTCACTCCTTATTGTCATATGGAATAATATTCTGGGGCAATTCTACCCATAGAGACAAAGTGTTCAGAGCCCAAAAGCGTGTAATAAGAATTATGTGTGGGGTTAGCAATAGAACTTCATGTAGAGAGCTGTTCAAGAAGTTAGGGATTTTAACATTAGCATCTGAGTATATATACACATTAATGTCCTTTGTAGTCACAAATTATACTTTGTTTGAAACAAATAGTAAAATACACAATTATGGCACTAGAAGTAAAAATGATCTTCACAAGACTTACAAGTCATTGTCATTTGTTCAAAAAGGGGTCCGATATTCAGGGATACATATCTTCAATATGCTCCCAACACATATTAAATGTCTAGTAGATGATAAGAATAAATTCAGGAAAAAATTGAAAGAATTTTTAATTGACAACTCCTTCTACTCTGTCGAAGAATTTATTTCTAAGGTATCTAAAAAATAACTGCCAGTATCTTGTGTAAATATAGTTCAAATAATTAATTTACCATGTATGCTATGACTGTACATCTCCTGGTGTATGTATTTAGTTTGTTACGTAATTGTTTACAGTACCATATATGTTACGACTGTACATCTTGTGGTGTATGTATTATTTTGTTAAAACATTTTTTTTTAATGTACCATATATCCTATGACTGTACATCTTCTGGTGTATGTATTATTTTGTAATGGAAGTGTTTAATGTACCATGTATACTATGACTGTACATCTAGTGGTGTACTTATTATTTTGTTATGCAACTGTTTATCTGTAAATTGACAACTTTCCACATCCCACAGAGCCAGTCTCTTATATTGGGATCAATGGAAAATGAATGTATTGTATTGTTTCATCAGTTTCTTTCATTTCTTTTGTATTTATAATTTCTCCCACTGTGTATTTGTATTCATTATCACTTTGCTCAACTATGTTTATCCCCTCACTAGCTACCTCTAACATAAAGAGAGACATAGCCCAGTCATAACTGGTTCTACACAGTTCATTGTAACATATATCATTCTGTAACCCAATTTAAATTTATCAGGCATTATTTGGACTAGATTAAATTGCATGCATCTTAATCATTAACACTGAAGCTAATTTACAAACTGATAATCTATCTGAAGTCAGCAGTATTGTTTAACGTGGTTTTAAATGAAGTTCAGAGATAGCGAAATCCAATATATTTAAAGGTGGTATATTTATCTTGGAGGATACAGAATAGAATCTTGAATGCAAGAGTACTGAAAAAAAATGGTGATTGCAATGGTTATACATAGATTGGAGATGAGTGAAGAAAAAAACTAAAATAATGAAGTTATCAAGCCCTCGAAGGAAATATCAGTCACTTGGCTGTAAGAATTTGAAATGAGTGGAATGGTTTGTTTACTTTGGAAGCAAAGTAAAATTAATGAAAAGATGCAAGAGGAAACAGGATAGTATAAGAAAAAGTCAACAATTTCATCATATGATCAAGGATATAATCTGGAGTTAGAAAAAAAAAGATAAAGAAACCAAAATCTTACTTTTATAAGTGTACCTACCAACTAATATTGACGTATGGCTCTGAAACCTGGACCATAAAATACATTAATTTTACATAAATTCCAATATAAGAGACTGCCTCTTTGTCAAGCTTCTTCTACTAACATAATAAGCAAGCTGTCATGTATGACGTCACCTGTCACGACGTGACGTCGCGAAATGACGTCACGCTTTGCGTAATTATTCTTGGTAATGGACGTTATTTAATAACATTTCCAAGCATCTGCGAATAAATTAACTGACAGAACACTGAAATAAAAGTATGTATTGCGTTAAAATCGACATATCAATCATTATATGCTTATATTTACGTAATATTCTTTTGATATATAGAAGTATTCCTTTAAAATCTTTGTCCATAGATTTGTAAGATAGAAGCTTGTTTCGAGCATCAATGTAGCGAATATTTTGGTTAGATTGTTACTTATCATGGGTCAGAATTACAACTGGCATTTGACGTTACGGCAGAAGGCATTAATAATTTAGTGTTTTCTTTTCTTTTTTTTAAAAAAAATTTAAGCTGTGTCCTATTATTGAAATTATTAATTTGTTTAAACAGAAATAAGTTAGTTTCACACTGATCCCGATCTGTGAATCCTACACTACACTTGAAACAAATATTACATGGCATATTGTGAGTTTATAAGATTTATTTTAATTTCCTATGCTTCCACTGTGTATTATTACTGAGCCTATTATTTCAGCAACTGTGTCAGCCATTCAAATGTTTCAATATCGGTCTGTATCATGGATAACAAAAAATAAATGTGCAAAAACCCTTGGAGATTTTTGATCAAATTTATATCGCAATGCATTATTGCCACTAAAATGCGATACAGTTTATGTATTAATATGTGTGAGATTGAAGTATTGTTTTTCTGGCGACAAGTTTATCGTAGTATGTAGTTCGGATGAAATGCAACGTGGACCCGGATAGAAACTGAAACCTTTTGCTACAGCGCAAGGCACGAGGAATTACACTAAGACATTGTCAGAACACTGAGAGAAAAGTATGTATTGCGTTTAAATTGGCATATTAATTATCAGTTTTTTTTTACTGAAATCATTACATGGTTTGAATGAAAGAAGTTCCAAATTGATCGCAATATATGTGGCATAGGCTAAATCACAATTAAATATTACATTGCATAGCATAAGTTGTTAAGATTTATTTTTAGCATCCTTCATTTTAACTGGGGTCATTATTTCAGCCGAGGTAAGCTGTCTCAGCCGTTAAAATATCGATCTTCATCACAGGTAGTAAGAAAGAAAAGTTTAAGAATCTGTAAAGATTTGGGATCAAGTTTATATCGCGATGCATGATGAAACTGACATGCGATACAGGGAATGTATTAATTTGTGCGTGATTGAAGCTTTGCTTTTCTATGAGCAATATTGGCGCAGATTGTGGTTAGGCTGAAATGTAACCTGGACCAAGTTGACAACTGAAGCTTTTTGCTATAGCACAAGCAACGATAAATTATAATGAGCTTTATTTTGTAACAATTCTATTTAGTTAATCAACTGCAGAGAAATAAATTACCATAACAACCCGTTAAATCCGTCATTTTTGATGGGCTTTGGGGTTAGTTAACAGATAAACATGCTTATCCCCCCCTCCCGACAATTCACATGCTTATCCCCCCCTCCCGACAATTCACATGCTTATCCCCCCTCCCGACAATTCACAATCTGAACTACACAGGTGGGAATTGGCTTATCAACACATTCTGCAGACTAGACATCCCCCATGCCTTAATTTCCGTTAATTTCTTCCATCCTCAACCCTATACACCCATCACTGCACAATAGTTTCATTTTTTTTTTCAAAATTTTTACAATTATATTTTTATTTATTTATTTAAATTTTATATATTTATATATAAATATATATATTTCTATTTCTCTTTATTTTCATCTAAATAAAATTATAACTTTTTGAATTATGCTACACAAAGATTATTTCGTTTCACTTTTATCACTGGTCATGCTTATCTCCCCCCCCCCCCCCTCCTCCTGACAATTCTACCACCACCGCGCGTTTTCCGCATGTGCTTCATTCATGTGGCGGGCTGGGATGTGACCACATCTTTCCCCCAGTCATATGTCTCGCCTCACATGATTAAGACTCGTGTCGAAATATTGTTTTTTCTTTTGTGTTGCTGCTGCCCTCCTCCCTTCAACTTTGGTGAGTGTTGGGTGTATTTTCCCTTTCTTTTCAATGTAAATATTGCCTAGCGGCATTTCTTTCCTTTCAATTGTTACTTAACAGATAAACATAACAAAATAGATGCATACACCAGATGATGTAGCATAACATCCCCATTTCCTTAACAACACGCCAAGGCATTATAAGAAATGTAGACATTTCACTAACGCAAGAGGAGATAATGGAAGTGATAAGAAGTGATGTTCAAGTAGTACGAATAAGGCGATTCACCAAAAATACAAGTGATACCGATAGAGACCAGAGAAGACCCATCCCAGTTTGTGCAATTACTTTCAAAGCGCAACGCCGTCCAGAATACGTGATAATCCATGGAGTAAGATGCCTGGTAGCTCCGTACATCCCTTCGGTCCTTCAATGTTTCAAATGTTTGAGGTACGGTCATAATAGTAAACAATGTCGGAATCAACCTAGATGTAGCCATTGTTCTGGAACCCACCCTTTCAAAGAGGGTAAAAATTCAGGATCACCTACTTGTGCCCATTGTGACGGGCCCCATCTCTCCACTGATCGCACCTGCCCTCAGTACCAAAAACAACTACAGATAAATAGAAAAAGAGTTTACAAGGGAATATCTTACCAGGAGGCGCTAGCAAGCATCGAACAAAAAAATTATGCCACGATAACAGCCGAACATTTGACACAGAATAGAGAGAGAACATTTCATAATCAAGCAACCAACCCTTCTATGATTAGAGCTACAAACAAAGTTATAAAAGTTCCCACCACAGTTCAGAATACCCTGAACCCACCACCAACGGCCCCTCTAAAGATACAAAGTCGATCATAAGGCCCTCCACCCCACCAACAGAAACCAACGGTCAGAATAGACAGCAAGGGTAAAAATCATAACTGGCCACCTAGGGACACACAACGAACTACCCACAGAAATGCTTCTCAGGTCCCGCAAGAACTTCTTATGAGGGCACCAACCCAACCAGCACTCCCAATCACTAATAATCCCTATAGCCAAAACGCCCAAACAGCAAACGAATATCTAGTAGAAAAGATACAAAACTTGATCACAGTGATCTTAGAAATGGCATTCTCCGGTAACTTGCAACATAACATCAGAGACCTTATTGCCACTACGTTAATGGACTTCCATCAAGGCCCTCCAATATCTCAGGAACAATATATAATAGAAGCTCAACCCCATCCTGGAACAAATCAACCTAACAACTAAAACAGAAGGAGTCCTTTAACATTATAATAAGAAAGTAACCAAAGAAGTAATAACAATGGATAAGAAAAATAACAACACCACGGTATCCCAATATCTAAGCATCTTACAATGGGACGGAAGATCAGTTTGGGAGAACAGAGAAAGCATAATTTCAGCACTCACTCAAAACAATATCGACATAGCCATATTGTCAGAAACATGGTTCAAACCAAATAAAGAGGTCAGTTTCAAATCCTACAAGGTGTACAGGAATGACAGACTGGACGGTAGAGGAGGAGTGGCGATATTAATGCAACAGAATATTTCACACGAACCGATCAATCTCAATTTGGGCAAATTACCCTTTCAACCAATAGTAATACGGATACGAACCACCCAGTCAACATCATTTCCATTTACTGCTGCCCAAAAACAAAAATCACTCCAAACGACTGGACAAATCTTATCGGCCAAATAAACTCACCAATGATTCTGGCCGGCGATTTTAACGCACATAATCAGAGCTGGGGCTGTCACTACAACGACCTGAGAGGATCGACAATTAAAGAAATGGCAGAAGACAACAATCTGGTAATAGTAAACGACGGCAGTCCAACAATGGTTCGATCACCAGGAAGTGGACCTAACACTCTGCTCCCCCAACCTGGCAAACATAGCGATATGGAGAGTGCTCAATGATTCATTGAGATTGGACTATCCGATACTTTTAAATATCGGATGCCCACTAACCAAAGAAACTGCAGATCATCCAACAATCAGATGGAACGTCAATAGAGTCGACTGGTCCCAATACAGGAGACAAATTGAACAAAATTCCAGAGATATCACAGAAAACGAAAGCTATAAAAAAAACTGAGAAATGTAATTTCAGAGGCAGCAGACAAATCTATTCAACGAAAAGACTACCAAAACACCAAGAAAAATCGACCACCAATATGGTGGAACCCAACATATTCGAAAGCAATTGCCCAAAGAAGACTCGCTCTTAACTTATACAGAAAGAACCCTGACCTCCAACACTACATGTATTGTGAGCGTGGAGACTTTCCCGGCGTACTGAAGCAATGTAGTCTTCACGGGTGTGCAGCCGGATGGTGTTTTGAAAACACGACGTTTCGACAACCAGCTCGGTTGTCTTCATCAGGCTTCCGGTGTCTGGCAGTCACCGCGTAGACTGGCCAGTCTACGCGGTGACTGCCAGCTTTCGTCAGCCTGCAGACACCGGAAGCCTGATGAAGACAACCGAGCTGGTTGTCGAAACGTCGTGTTTTCAAAACACCATCCGGCTGCACACCCGTGAAGACTACATTACTGCATGTATTATTTACAAATTAACACACGAACAAAAAGAATGCTCAAAACACAAAAGCGTCAAAATTGGATCCAATTCGGTGAAACATTCTGGAAGGATTCGAATATCTCTTCTGTTTGATCCATGATTAGGAAGCTTAAAAATAATGGTTTCAACAACGAGACCCCTAAAATCAGTACTACAACCCTTGAAGACATTGCAGATAAAGTCGCTCCTCCCACAGTCCAGGAGGAGGACTCCAACTTCGCGCTAAACCCGCAGGAAGCATCGGACCACCAACTATGCACGCCATTTACCATGACAGAACTACAACAAGCCTTAAAGCGATCCTCCGACTCTTCGCCTGGAATAGATGGAATCCATTACACTACGTTTACAAACATGCCTCCAGCTGGCTTGCAGAGCCTTCTAAACATCTTTAACAAGATTTGGATGAAAGAACCTATTCCAGCAGAATGAACCCAGGTTATCATTCCAATATTAAAACAAGGAAAAGACCGATATCATTAATGTCATGTGTAGGAAAAGCACTAGAACGTCTCATCAAAAACAGATTAGAATGGTGGGTGGAGGCGAACCACCTGATTCCCAACTCACAATACGGATTGCGCAAGGGGAAAAGCATACTAGACAACCTAGCGATCTTGACGTCAGACATTTACCTCTCATTCTGCAACAAACAATATTTGGGAGCGGTCTTCCTAGACATCCAATCAGCTTACGATAATGTCAGAATCCCTAATTTGATGCACAAACTGGAGGCATTAGGGGTACCGATGAAACTTGTGAAAGGTCTCTACTCCCTATTATCGGAGAGGATAATCTATGTCAGCTCAAAGAAAAATCGAGTAGTACCGCGTATTGTTAATCAAGGGTTACCTCAAGGAGCAATCCTCAGTCCACTCCTGATTTACTATACATAAGGGATACAATCCACTCTATCCCAACGAAGATTATCTCACTCCAATTTTCAGACGACGTGGTTATATATGCCAACGATGTGTCACAGCAGGAAGTCCATAACCTATTGAACAAGGCAATAACAGCCCTCATAAAATGGCTACACACCAATGGTTTTGAACTTTCACTGGAAAAATCATCAGTAGTCTACTTTTCAAAGAGAAACATCACCCACGACTCGGACAATATCCATATAGGTCCATATAAACTGGCACTTAAGAAATAAGTATGGTTCTTGGGAATGTTACTGGACAGGCACATTAGATGGTCCCAGCATATCGATCAGCTGATAACAAAATCGAATTCCCGACTAAATATTATAAGAATGGTGTCAGGTACTTGGTGGGGCTCCCACCCAAAAACGCTCCTACTACTTTACCGAACACTAATGAGATTGCTATTAGAATACGGTTCCATGTTTTACCAATATGCTAGAAAGGATGCCCTCAAAAAACTAGATAGACTTCAAGCAGCTTGCCTAAGAGCTTGTGTCGGGGCAATACGCTCAACCCCAATTAACGCCCTATTAGTGGAGGCAGGAAAACCTCCCCTTCATATACGACGATCATATCTTGAGGAAAAATTCATAATGGAAAAATTGGTACTTAATACACACCCGCTCCACCACCGACTTGAGAGGATGCAAGCATTAGCGAACAAAGGAAAGAGCCAACTCCAGCTCCCGCTTCTAAATGCTTACAAACTTTGGTCTAAATATAAAGATAAAGTAGCTTCTTACGACATACACTCCATCTTTCAAGAACCATACGAACTCCGACTGGAAGAAATCCACATTCAGTTTCTGGAAGGAGACACAAATCCCACCTTAAACCAGAATCTAAATAGACTCCTCGCAGAGATAGGGAAAAAACACAGTTAAAACATACACAGATGGCTCAAAGAATTCCGAGGAAAACAGAGTAGGAGCAGCTTTCTTCTGTCCCAACACTAATCACTCAGCTCAATTCTCGCTACATGAAGAAACATTTATTTTCACAGCTGAAGCGAAAGCCATACTGGAGGCGGTTAAGTATAGCCAAATGATCCAAGCGGACAAAAGCATCATACTAACGGACTCCATGAGTGTCTTAAAACGGCTACATAACCACACGTGGAATCATCACCTCCAAATGACGATCTTAGAAATTAGGAAACAAATAAAAAGCATTAAAGAACGGGGAATCACTACCCACCTGCTATGGGTTCCAGCTCACAAAGGTATAAAATACAATGACCGAGTGGATACTTTAGCAAAACAGGCGATCCTCAACGGATTTAAAGATGATATGAACCTCCCGACGTCAGATATAATTCACAGAATCAAAAAACGTGCAAAAAAAAAAAAAAAAAAAAAAAAAAAAATGGAAAGAAGAATGGAGAACATCTCTAACCACCAAAGCTTCGCACTATGGGAGCATCCAACCAACTATTCCACCTCAACCTTGGTTTTATAAATGGATCACAAGCAGACGACTAACAACAATGATTTCCAGGCTGCGGTTCAACCACGGAAGATTCCCCAGCCACCTCTATCGACTAGGTCTGAGAGAATCTCCTCTCTGTGACTGTTCAGATCAGACTATAGGAGACACCAACCACATTATATTTTCCTGTAGAAAATTTAAACGGGCCCAGGATACCATGATCAAAGAATTAGTCAACATAGGAATCCCTCTCCCTACCAACCTAATCCTACTCCTAGTTAGTGATGACAAAGCAGTATACAACAGCCTTATGAGATTCCTAAAAAAATAAATATAGAAATCTAAGATCTCACCTTCGGTAAATAAAAATGTCAATAAGCATTAAATGAATTGTATAAATGACTACAACGATTCTGTTTTATTACTAAAAGATTGTAACTACGAGTAGATAAGTATGACTTAAAATTGTCATCAGTATAATAAAAACTGTAAGTAACCTAAGTACAACTATAATTAGCATAAGCAAGATTGTAAATAGTATAATCAAACCTGTAAATAATTAAGCATAATGAATTATCTTACAATTCACGGCTGTATGGTCATATAACCGAACGTGAACAAAAGAAAATAATAATTTAGACTCATGAATACCAATGTCGGTATTGCCTCACGTACACCTGCAAAATGACTTCAAACGAATTGCATCAATTGCTACAGCGATTCGGCTTTATACCTGAAAGTCTTTAATTTATGATTAGATAAGTTCTATTTAAAATTGTAACCAATATAATCAAAATTGTAGGTAGCATAAGTATAACGATAATTAACAGATGCAATATAGTAATGAGTATAATCAAACATGTTATTAGTTAACCATAATGAATCATGAAGTGATGGCTGTATGGTTACATAACCGAATGTCAATAAATAAAAAAAAATAAAAGAAAATATATATCCGTATATACAATATTGAGGATTTGTCTCCTAAGTTTCGGGTATTTTCATAGCCCTAGTTTTTTTTTACATTTCTTTGAAAGATTTGAATTTCGTTTACCCAGCTTCTCTTAAAATTACTAATTTCATCTCGCGAATAAAAATGCTTATAGTTTTAATTAATGGAAGCTCAAAACGTCAAAATATTAGCAATACATTGATGGACTCGACTAAATATCAACAACAACAAAATACTAACATCCAAACAGCAAATAAATACTTTAACGTTCATTTCCGTTAAAAAAATTGCGATACTAAAAATCAATATTTTGATTTGCATCGAATATCTGAAAAAAAACTATATAAAAAAAGGGAACTTAATTTGCTTTTTGAATATTGATTTTGTTTTGAGGATATATTGGTTCCATCAACAGAAATTTACATATTGTAGTAGTAATTGATTCTTTTATCCATAATGATCAGTGGTATTGTGGTAATGGTTTCTCTATCTGTGGAAACAGTTGAATTGCCTACAGACAAGTTTACTATAGTTCATTCGTTTCAATCCATTAATTCTGCGCTAAAATATAAATTTGAATGTTAAAGTAGTAATTGATTCTTTCTTCATAATCGGTTTCTCAATCTGCCAACAGAATTGAATGTCTACCGGCAAATTACCACTCCGCTTATCTGCCACTCCACTATCTGAATAAAACATTGATAAATTTCAAAAATTTACTTCGATCAACGCCACGTGGTCTGCTAAATCATCCACGCTTATTATAAATCTTTTGATACAATATCGGAACAAAGCAACACATGACATTACTAAAATGGCGCTCTTGAAATAACTAATAATGTTTCATTCTGGCTCAGGCTACATTTCAACCAAGTCACAAACTCAGCTAATATTACCGCTAGAAAATCAAAGCTTCTATCAGTTGCACATTAATACATTCACCATAGGGCCTATTGCATGTTAGTGACTTTATGAATGGCGAAATAAACTTGACTCATTATTTCAGATCGCGATGATAAATGAACCCGAATAATGACGTTGGCAATGTGCCGCTTGTAAAAACGCAGTAAATTAAATACTTAATTCATCTGAAACTACATTCATCCGCATGAAGTATGTCATCAGCATCATGACAGTTACTGAAGTAACGTAATTTAAAAAATTATACTAAAATCCTTGTAATTTACAGTGTACAACGGGAAGTCCATAATTTTCTACACCTCTAAGACAACTTTCGTTAATATTGCTGGTCAAGTTAACATCTCGATAAAGTTACTGTTACTGCTCGTGATTTAGTAAGGTGTATAACTGCATTTAATATGTTGAGTTGTGTTCGTATAGTTTGACTTTGTAGCGGCAATATTAACAGAGAACAGAGATAGTGGTTTGATTGAAATGATGCCTGGACCAGATTGATTTTTGTTACAGCATAAGGGAGAAGGAATTTAGTTATTATTAGTAATAAGTAAGCAGCTTTCATATGCTCCGTGCAAATGAGGTGTATTGTGTTGTAAACGACTTCCAGTGTTACTTCATGAAACAATATGTTTCTACATTAGCCCACTGAATACATTCGTTTTAAATGTAGCATTCGATAGATATTTGCAGAATATTGAACAGTAACTAAAAAAGCAGTTTCGTGAATCATAGTCTCTACTATTTGTACAAAAATTCTGAACAAAAAATACAAAGGGTTAGTTAAGTTTTAAATTTCGGCAAAAATAATTTGTAATAAGAAGCAGGAAATAAATTAAACCGAGATAGAATGGAATCCTTTACATTTTTATAAATACGACATTAGGGGCACGACCATTTTGCACTTTAAGTGAACCGACTTTCGTGCTGGTATACTCATAGCATTTTACTTTTTTTTCCCCAAGCTTTGATTTTTCATATTTATTAACACGTTTATATTACGAACGAAATCATCGTGTAATATTTGACGTCATACTATTTTATGTACGTAAATGAAAACATCTCTTTGCGAACTTGACAACAGTACCTACGTTTTTTTAAAAAATTTAAGGTTAAGTACAGATTTATGTTTCCTGCTTCCAAACTATATTATTTGTCAAGTGCGTCGGTTTTATGGCTTTTAAACTAAACACAAACTTGCATATGTAAGAAGGTTTTTGCTTTTATTTCTGAAAAGTAAAGTTTGTGATTTACGTAAAAAGCAAAGAGTAAACGTGGCACGGCTATCTACGAAGTATGAAACTCTTTGTTGTTTCCGAATTGATATTAATGGCAATTTCTAAAAGAACTATGCGTTTCTGCGAGATAAAATCTATCCTATGTCACTTCGCACGCAATTAACTGACTTCATGCCAAATTTCATTTAAATATGTTGAGTTATTAAGGCGTGATTGATTCCAGAAGTACATCCAAACACACATCCTAACTTTCAAATTTTCTCATTTATAGAAAGAAGATTACTGAGAATGACTCAGTATCACCATACGCTGTGAGTTTAACAAGTATGCGAATATAAGGAAAGCACAAAAGTAATAAAAAGAGGCAAAAAAGATTCGTCGGTCTACAGATAAATTTGAAGGTCCTGGCAGCACTAGTTCAAATAGCGAGTATCAATCCAAACAACGGGGAACGAGGATTCCTTCTCACGCAACCTAGCCTTTTTGGGAAGTCCCCATTCGTAAAAGAAAACTTCAGTCAATGTTGCCAACGTTTTTGCAATTTTTTTTCTGCTGAACCAGAAAAATATAGTAGATTTGAAAATTAAGATAAGTACTTAGTATAAACTATAAAACAGTCATATTAAACGATACATGCCTTAAAAATTTCAAATTTAGTAGTTATGAAAAAAAACAGGTCCCAGAAAAAAAAACATGTTTTTTTCCAAGTCTGAAAAAAACTTTTTTTTTACGACACTAATCATACCCCTTCTTGAACAAGTAACAATGACTTGTAATCTTTGTGAAGATTTTCTTTTTTTATTTCTACAGCCATAATTGTACACTTTACTATTTGTTTCATTAGAGTATATTTGGTCACTACAAATGACAATGTGGATATATACTCAGGCACCAGTGTTAAAATTTCTAACTTCATGAACATTTCTCTGCATGATTCTACTACTCACCTCACACATAATTCTAATTGTCACTTTTGTGCTCTAAATACTAAGTGAGTTTAACTGCCCCAGTATATTATTACATATGGCCTTGGTGAAGGAGTGAAAATATTAAAATAAACTAGTTTCTTTATATGGAGACCATCTATTGCTGAAATCATGCAAATTTAAAAAAATGTCTGCACCCAATCACTTTAGAAAGTTAGAGAAATGTACCATTCAATTTAAATTGTGATCAATATGCTAACCTAGAAATTTCACACATTCTATCTCTTGAATGTACTGGACTGCAAATTTTATGTCTATACCTGGTGTTAATCTGAGTGATGTACCGAATTGTATATATAAGTTTAAAGACAACCATTAGCTGTGAAGCAGATATTAATAAGCCAAATACACGAAATACTGTCAACCCTGACATTCCAGTGGCAAATCATGCCAGCTCACGTGATTATAAGGGCCTTAACAACTGGTTTAGGGTTAGAGTTACCATTGCTTCTTCAGAAGTCCGTAGATGGGAACTGCCCTAATAACACATCCTAGACACCAAACATACCCATGGTTTCAACCTATTCTAAGACCCCACCTGTAAAATTTTCACTTACAATTTTACAAATTTACAGTCAGTATATATATATTATTTAAATATATACATTCCTTATTTTACTTATTTACACTTATAACAGTTAATCATCATCCTCAACAGTTTCCAGCCACTGGCCAGGTCTGCTTCATGCATAAACCTCTCCCTTTCCTTCTTTCTTCTCACCACCTTCTTCCAGTCCTCTCCTCCCTTCTGTACACACTCCTTTCAGCCATCCATCTCTTGGTCTTCCTCTGGGTCATTTACCATGCATCTTAATTTGGTCGGATTCTCTGAACAGTTTAAAATTATAATTTTTATTTTACCTGACTGATCATTCCACAATTAACATTAGTCACCTTCCCCCTCCACCAATTCGATCCCCACTCTTCTTTCCCCATTGGTTTATTCATATGGTATGTCCAGACGAGTACATATCTTCCCGTAATATTTCTCGCCTCCTACATTAAGGTTGCTAACCGAAATACTGTGAAGTAAGGGGTTTTATTGAGTTTTCTTGTGTTCATCTGGTCCTCTTGCCTTCCATCTGTGGTAAGTGACAAGTTAGTTTCCCTATCCTATCTCATACTTACAAGATAAGATCTTATTAAAAGTGAAAAACCTTGTTTATTGGGTAAGATAGTGTAAAGGTCTTGCTAAGCTCATCTGTGAAAAGTGTTAAATTTGTCATAAGTATTCCAATGAATAATTTTCTGAGTGAAGAACCAACTTTCTATTACTATCCTAACTTCTCAAAAAACCTTTTAAGTTTATTAATTGTGAAGTACATATTCTTTAAAACTGAAAAAATCAAAAACATAAATTTCCTTGTGTTTTTACACCCAGCAAATTGAAATTATAAGTTCTTATGTTTCATCTTCTAATGTTGCTCTGCGTGACCATGAGAGATCCAGGACCTAGTTGAGTCGGCTGTTGTGTAGATTATCTGCCATTCTGCATGAGCAGTCCGTTGTCCAGGGTGAGGAGGTGACCTATTAGAAAAAAATGAATGAAGGAAGGAAGGAAACAGAAATGGAATGACCTAACCTTGGAACTGAGCTTTACTCATTGCAGTTGGCAAGCATGGACACT
This sequence comes from Vandiemenella viatica, assembly GCA_031002005.1. Lineage (NCBI taxonomy): Eukaryota > Metazoa > Arthropoda > Insecta > Orthoptera > Morabidae > Vandiemenella > Vandiemenella viatica. The sequence goes on along the minus strand of JARYHS010011408.1, from coordinate 217,856,817 downwards.
GCTTAGAAAACGCGGAGTGATCTCAAACATATCCAAAAAGGAGCCAGGAATAAGACAAACTGATTTTTTTTTTAACTGCTTTACGTCTCTTTTTAACATCGAGGTCTTTTAGAGACGGGAAAGGATGGGGGGCAAGGATGGGGGGAAGGAATTGGAAGGAATTCGGCCATGGCCTTTTGAAGGAAGCATCCCGGCATTTGCCTGGAGTGATTTGGGGAAACCATGGAAAACCCAAATCTGCATGCCCGGACGGGGATTCGAACCGCCATCCTCCCGAATGCGAGGCGAGAACGCTAAAAGACAAACTGAAATGGCATTACATATCAAAATGAGCTGATAAAATCTCAATAGATCCTGCCACAAAGAAAATTTATAAGAGAGAGAGATGACTGATATGGATAACATCTTCCAAAATAAACCCACTCTTCCAAATTCCTTCAGTCGCAAAGAAGTTGAGAATGCCATCACAATTTTAAAAATGAAGAAGTCTAAAGGTTCAGATGGCATTTTTTCAGAGTTCATAAAATATCTTGGAAAACAAGGAAGAATGTGGCTCAAGAACTTCTTCAGTGATATGCTGTACATTGCGATCATCCCCCTGGAATTCAAGATGGCTCACACCTTGGTGATTCTCAAACCGGGAAAACCAGCAGATGACCCTTCAGTTATCGACCTATTGCTCTACTCATTGTTTGCTATAAACTTCTAGAATGTCTTATCCTCAAATTCAGATAATAATAAATAAAATAACACTGATATAACAAGCCGGCTACCATATATATATATATATATACCATCTTCGACTTGTGCACTAGGGCCATGCCTGTCATTATCAGCAACAAATTCAGTTATGCTGTACAGTACAACCTAATAATGAAGTATTTTCGTCACATATTGTTAAAGCGTATGTACTGTCATACAGATTCCATGTGAGCATTACCACAAATCTATGTCGAGCATTATATTCTTTCACAGCTTACGATGTCTCGTAAATAAATTAAAAACCGCAAAGATACAGCTATCCAAAATACCACACTAGAGGAAGGGGAAAGAATTCTCTCAAATGATTTAGAAACCTTGAATGCATACTACATGAAGTGGAGACTTTGTCCAAACCCGATGAAGACTGAAGTATGTACACACTTTGACAATATATTTGGCTGCCGCTGAAAAATTCTATCACTCTTATTTTGCAAAATCTGACATCAATGTCATCCCAGGAAACAGTAAGGTAATACTGGCAAGCCAGTATTGCGTTACTGTTTCTTAGGATACCATTGTTGTCAGATTGTGCAAAATAAAAGTGATAGAATTTTTCAGTGGTGGCCAAATTTACTGTCAAAGTGTGTACATTCCATTTGAGTAATCGAATAGCACTTCAGCAGCTCAATGTGAACTTGTGCTAATAAAGAGTTAAACACAATTTCTGTCATAAGTGTCTTGGCATCACCTTAGACCATTCCTTAGCATTAAAAAAAAAAGAACCCTTGAAAAAACAAGTCAGGAACTTAAGACACCAACCCCAAGATAACTAGCTGGAATGTCATTGGGAAGCCAATTCATCCTTACTATGAACAACCACCCTCTCTATGGTTTAACCAATAGCCAAGTACTGTGCTCCGGTGTGGCAACATAGTGCTCATCAGAACAAGTATATGAGAATCATAACTAGCACACTATAATCCATCCCTGTGTGGCATAACATGTTCATGGAGAAATTATAAAAGAAATTCGTAGTCATGGTAATGATGGGAGTAAAAAGACAGTAACTAGAGAGAGCCTGCGATAGCGAAAGTTAGTGTATGTTTGAGTTGATAATAGATAATTATGGAAAACAAAGGACCTTGTATTCTTCGGATACCTATTAATGAAATGCAACTGGAATAAATGTCCATGAATCATATGAAAGTTTATTATTATTTAAATACAAAAGATTAAATGAATAAGTTTGAAGTTTGTCCCTGGCGACTGGGTTATAAGAACAAAAAAAAGTCCGATATCGATAAGACCAACAGTAAGAAGAACAACATTAAAAATACAACACCTGCAATATCCTACAACTGGACTTCCAAGATTCCAACTATAGAGACACCAATGGATTAAACTATTTAAGAGCAGGCCACACCAAATTCAACACCATGCTAAGTGATGACTTTGGGATTCTCTTGACTGAAAGATTCCCGAACTGCAAAGCACATCATTAAGGAATGATCTCTAGGGAAGTACAATTGACCGTCCCAAGATGCCATCTTCACTGGCTGCAACAACTGGATATCGATTTGTGAATGCTGCCAACATTCTTTTCCTTTTATATATATTTTTATATTTCACATTAGTTGCTTACCCATAAGATAAAAAAAAGTTTTTATGTCAAATATATCGACATTTTAAAAGAAAAATTATTTTAAATCTCCTGTAGCCTTTTATCAAAAATTGAATTACTTAGACAATATGCTGCTCTCAATATTGCCTCTGAGAATGAGTTTTAAAAAAATCCATCTTTTTCCATTCTCTCATTACTGTTAATGTGTATAGCACCAAAATATTAATACATTTTTACAACACAATCTTTCATTTAAAATAATCTGCTGATAATCATATACTTATCACTAGTAGTATTATCACTAATATTATACTTGCAGTTCTAATTACAATCAATTATCTACCAATGGGTCACAAGTGTTTGACCACCATAATAAGCCTTACATTTAAAATATGCTTGACAAATGTTGCAGTGCCATAGCTTTTATGATATATAGGAGAGTATATCCTAGTAAATGATAATTAGATTGTAGCAAACCTTACAGATTAAACAACGGCCTACCACAAGGATATGTCCTTGCTTCACTACTTTTCAACATCTGTGCCAGACTTGCCATCCACTGCTTCTAGCAAGTTTATATATGTTGATGACATAGTCATGACAGTAAAATCTAGCAACTTCAAGAGATCTGAAGAAATTCTCACAGGTGACCTTCACAAAGTGAACAAATACTTCAACACTTCAACACTTGGCCCCTGAAACTGAATATAAATAAGACAGAGGTCAGCTCTTTTCACCTAAACAATAGAAAAGCCCATTATAGACCTCAAATAAAATTCAGAGACCAATTGCTGACGTATAATCCTCACCCAAAGTATCTAGGCGTAGTTCTAGAATAGTCTATGACATATAATTTTCCCTCCCTTTGCTTTACACCTCATCAATGGCCAAGGTCATTAGAGGCGGAATGGGACTAAGGACAAGGAACAGGAAGGAATTCGGCAATGGCTTTTTTGAAGGAAGCATCCTGGCATTCGACTGGAGTGGTTTGGGGAAACAATGGAAAACCCAAATCTGGATGCCCGGACGGGAATTCGAACCGACGTCCTCCCGAATGCGAGGCCAGAACGTTAACCATTCACCCACCATGCTCGGTTTGAAATATAAAGAACATATCCATAAAACAGTGGCAAAAGTCAAAACTCGAAATTACATCTTTCATAAACGGTTGGAGAGCACATGCTGCAGCTCTCCAAAAATCAGCTCATGCTCTGGTATACTCAACTGCTGAATACTGCAGTCCAGTATGGCTAAATAGCAATCAGACAACAAAAATCAACATTCAGCTAAAAGACACAACGAGAACAATATCTGAAACTGTAAGATCTACACCTGCAGAATGGCTACCTGTAGTTTCTAACGTCCCCCCACCAAGAATCCAAAGCTAAGTGGCTTTAAAAAAGGGAATTGCAGAAATGTTTAAAATATCCACACCTTCCAATTCATCAGGACTGCACACATAAAAGCTAGATTGAAATCTAGGTTTTAAACATGAAAGTTTGGTCAAATGCTGGTCCAAATTCACTTCAAAATAAACAAAACATGATGCACTGAGTGGACTAATACCAATCCTGACAAACAGGGCCCAATCTAAGACCCTACAAGACAGCCACCTGGATTCAACATACCTAAAAAAACATGAATGACACTGAACTGAATGACAACAGGCCACAGTAGATGCAACTACTAGATATACATATGAAGAATAGTAGAGAATCCTTTATTTGACTGTGGTAACCATCAGTAAACTATTCACTGCTTCACCACAGAATGCTCTCTTAGGATATTCAGTGCCACAATGCATCAGATTCACGAAGCAACCACAGAAGCAATTGAATGGTTGCAATAGTTGGACATCAGTCTGTAGTATCATCCATGTTTAGTTCCATCTACATTTTTTTTTAACAGTTTAACGTCCCTTTTTAACAACGTGGTCTTTAGAGACGGGAAAGGATGGGGGCAAGGAATGGGAAGGAATTCGGCCATGGCCTTTTTGAAGGAAGCATCCCGGCATTCACCTGGAGTGATTTGGGGAAACCATGGAAAACCCAAATCTGGATGCCCGGACGGGGATTCGAACCGCCGTCCTCCCGAATGCGAGGCCAGAACGCTATCCGTTACACCACCACGCTCGGTCCCATCTACAACAATGAAGTGAAAGAACTGCCGTGAGGCAATGTTTATGTGAAAAGGAAAGCTAAATTACATCCAACACTCCTACAGTTGAAGTTGTGCGTTTGGCTATGTTGGCCATGAGGCTTGCGCAAGCTCAGTACCATGTTTTATTCTACTTGACAAAGAGTTGGCCCCGAAATATTGTGTTATTTTGTGTTGCTGCTGGCCCTCCTCCCTTCAACTTTGGGAGTGTTTAGTTCTATCTATTTTGATTCAATGTAGTTATTGTGTTTGTATCCATGTGCCATATGAAATAAATAAATTTAAAATATGTGAAACTGGTGATCTTTTTTTATGTTAGTTTCACTAGTCTTTTTAATTACTTTACTAAATAAGAAAAGAAAGGGAAGTTAACCCACCACATACCAAAGTGGACGGATGGGATGAGAGGGAAACTATGTTTGTCAGCATAAGTGTTCCCTCTCATCGCATCCGTCCACTTTGGTATGTGGTGGGTTGATTTCCCTTTCTTTTCTTATTTATATCGCCTAGAAGCCGCTTCCATTTCCCTTAGTTGCATAATTACCTTACTAATTCACAAGATTTTTTAAAACAGTGGAATTATGCTACAAACACTTTTTTTTTTTCAAAAATTTTTGACCTCAAGCAAGAACACTAGAATAAAAGTAAACATTTCTGTAAAAACTTACTAATATCTTTTTAATGTAAGAAAGAAGCACTTATCTGTACACTTTTCCATCTGAATAAACATTTACAATTACCAGTTTAACACAGTAAAATATTAACTTAAATTCAGTGGGATGTAATTAAATTCTGTCATTTCATATAATTATAGAAAATCCTTCTAGAAAACAGAAAAATAATCATGAATTGTAAAAATATAGTAGAATTAAACTGTATAACATAATTAGATAAAAGAAAAAATAACACCTGCTATAATTTCAAGGGGGGAAAAGCTATCTTTTTATATGTTTTTTTTTTTTTTTTTTTTTTTTTTTTTTTTTTTTTAAATTGTACATTTCAACACAAATTCACAATTGATCATTTATGTCACTAACACTCTCAATCAAAAATCAGACATACCCATTTTATACTGCAACAAAATACTTCTGCAGCAACCTAACCCAATGATCACATTATGCAACAAATGCCACACAAAGACCAAACTGACTAAATACTATCCACCTATAAATCCAAAAGCAGTAAATTAAAACAAAAATAAAATAATCCCCATAATAAAGATTTAGTCTTCTATTTAATTTTCTGTTTAGATGCAACTATTCCCTCATAGAAGATGTCTCAAAAAACAGAATGAATAGGAGGCCCCATCTTCCCCTTCACTAATTCATACAATACATACATATATATAGTCATATTATATTCAATTTGTAATCAATCCTTTTAACCCTATTATTCTGCTGACAAATGCTGTTATCATATAATTCATTGTAGCTGCCATCACTTTTTAAGCATACATTCACATTCAGGCACACACACAAGAAAAAAACTAACATTCCAAGAGATACAAACAGAACCCACTACAGCAAATATATAACAAATAATCATCCAATAAGTTTAAACTCTCTTACAATACAATATATTGTTTTACTAGTTCATAATCTAATGAGATCTCACTAGAGCTCAAAATATATCTCAAGACACCGGTTAAAATTATCAAAGAAAATGTCATTTTAATGCTAATTTCAATAAGTTGCACAAAAATGGCAGTGCTAATATAAATTAAGTTATAAGATTCTGTCACACAGTTGTGTAAATCCTCTTTTTTATCTTCATCTCTCTTATAATTACTGAGTATTGTAAAATTAATTACTTTGTACTTTTCCCATCAAATGATGTTAGGAATTGCACAGTCTTTATAGTAATTGCATAACAGTAAAAATAATAATTATAAAAATAAAAATAATAAAAGGAAATTATCCACTTGATTTGACTCAATTGCAGACTTGTCTCAGGTGACTTAATGTTACAACATAAGTAATGCATCTTACAAACTAACTGAAAGGTTCAAGTAAAACAGCTGTAATATTTGACACATCAAAGAAAAAAAATAACCAAAACAGTTTGTTTCAGGGCACAAAATTGACTTTTAAGTATCTTTCACATCTTCCTGACAAAATGCATTTTAAATACTACAACCATTAAAATACTGCAATCTTTCCCCCCCATTCACTTCTTTTAACACAATCACACTGTAGCCACATAAAAATCAACCACCCAAAAGGCGAGTGGAATATTGACACTGACTACCAACATCTTCATTCTCAGGGACTCCATGCCTCACAGCCTACCAAATGAAATGTAGCTTGGCATCAGATAAAATGAATATTCACAGTATCTTCTAAGATGTGTTTGGGAGATTGGCCAAATTGGATGATTCTACTGATCTCTGTTGAGGAACAAATTCTGCAGCATTAGGATTGAGAGTGCTCTGAAAAAAATAAAACCAAAAGGTTAGTAAAAATTAAACAGCAATACAATGAGAAAGGAGACGTTACAATGTATTATTGCAATGAAATCTTAATGGGTATACCACAAGCTTGGGTTGTAAACATGATATTTTGACACTAGCTATCTCCTGTCTTCCTCAGGTGTGAAACCATCTGTGCTTGTCTGTTCCATACCCCTCTTTTATAGCACTTAACATTCTAACAACGGTCGGTGTACAGTGACAGCCTTCTATGCAGCCCATGATCAGTAATATGGAGCCATTTTATGGTGGCAGTTGGAGAAAAACACATCGTTCTCTCCTAATTTTTGCCAGGGCTCACTAGGACATTTCTATTGAAGCTATCAGCTAGGCACAAGGAATAAGACTGCTACAAATTAGCTACTGAGTCACAACGAAGATCAAAAATGCATGCTCACTGGTAATCAGTCTTGCTTTTTTGGCATGGACTGTGGATATAACCAAGCACTATACAAGAGGGGCATGGCACATGTACTATAGTTGTTTGTCAGCAGATCAGTAGAGTTGGTGTCAAACATGAGGAAGATGGTAGCACAACAACACAATCCAGCGGTATACTCATGAAGGTTTCTTTGCTGCAATAAACATAATTCTACCCAATTCTTATTGTTCCCTTATTGTAACATATTATTACCTATTGTAATGGAGCTTAAACCCCAATGGCAGTTTCCCCTACTGATCTGAAGTGATATTTTAAGTTCTTTGACTGCTTGATGCATCTTTTAATAATCTCCACTTGATTCCCTAACTTCCTTGTTTAAAAATGAGAACCTTCTCACTCCTTTATGCCTGAAATCAATGCTAATTTTGATCATAATCGTCTCTTCCCTTTATATAAATTCTAATTCTTCATCCTGCAGCTATCCAGGCTTCATCACCAATGTATGCTTTACACATACCCACCAACCTCCTGCCTTCCAATGACTCCTAAATCAGTTCCTTTGTTATGGCAGTTACCAAGATGTTCAAAAGTGATTTCCACAGATGGACATATTTTAGAATCATGAGTTGGCAATATTGGGGTTCAATCAGTGTAGCCTAAGATATCAAAGTAACTTACAACTACAAATGAGAAAAGCCAGGTTACAATTGTGAAAGGTGAAGTTTCCCTCCCCCCCCCCCCCTCCTCCAGCTAGGGAAGAGTGCCTGAAACTTTACCATCTGCTTATGGCAAGGGATGGCTGAACATAAATTTAATTAAATCAAGGTTCTACTGTTGGCTTTAAATGAAGATATTTTAATCACATTATTTAACAGCACTTTAGTTGTGACAACTGGATCTTCTCCTGCGTATAGCTGCTAAAAAATCTTCTTGTTCATTCAGCCAGGCATTCTGCCTTCACGATATTTTAACAGCTATCTTTACTGTCTTCATCTGCCAAAATTGTATATCAAACTAGTTACTGTGACAAGTCAATGACTATGATTCCCTCACAATTCTGACTCTTATAAGTACTGATGGCAGCTAGCGGACACACTTGAGTTACACTGTAGAAGCTACTCTTCCATTGGCTACCATGTCGTCTAGGTCTCATACAAGGCCCGCAATGGACATCGTGTTTCATGTGTGTCCAGAGCCACCACCAGTACTTATATGAATCAGAATCATGAGGCAATCAGTTATTGGCATGTTCTAGCATTAACCACTTCAATCTACCATTTCACCTGATGAAGACAGTGAATTTAGGTGTTAAAATGTCATGTAAGGCAAAATTTACCCAATTGGACACTTGAGAATAATTTTTAACAGTACTTTAGTTACCGATTCATTGGAACCAATTCACATGAAGGTGATAAAACCAGCAGATATAATCAAAACTATTTTTTTTTTACAACAGATGTTTAAATTGTTTGAACTGAATATGAATAACTGGTTAAAAGATTTTTGAACAGTTTTCTTGGCAGTCCACAGAATTCTGTCAGAAGCTCCTAATTTTGGAATATTTACGTTATAGGTTCCCGAAACAGGGGGGCCCCCACCTGAGAGGACACAAAGATATGACACTGAGGAAGCACAGGGTGTGAGTTACTTCGCTGCTTGTGTGGATGATACCCTAGCTCTACACCATCGGACATGCTGTCTCTCCTCCAAACCTTTATAGTAACATCACATACTCAGTGAATTTTGTCTGGTATATCAATGTTAGTAATGAAGAAGTAGACATTTACCTTTTTAATCAAAAAATTGTGGCAGGGGAAGGGGCATGGGAACTTCTTTTGACGGAAGGGGGCATAGGAACTTTTCTTTGGCAGAATAGGGGTGTGGTAAAACAAACTCTGGGAACATTTGGTAATTATGAAAAGAATAATCTGAACTTCAGTGGCTTCCCAAAAATGCAATGCAAAAAGGAAAGACTGGAGATAATGTGTTTCTCTTATATAACATTAGTACAAAATTTAAAACAATTAAGAGAAAATTAATACCAGCATAGCTCACCTGCTTAGCCAAATCATCCTGCATGCTCAAATTCTCCAGTGTCTGAGAAATATCATTTGTGCTACTGAAAAACAAAAAAAGACACATTTCTATTAATAAAAGTTCCCAGCTGTTAAGGATATGTATGACTGCAAATCTTACCCATCACACAGGAAACTGGAAAACAGAAGAAAAATTTCCAGTTCAAGGCAGCACAGCCTAGTGACGAGAATAATCCACACAAATGTTCAGACAATAACAAATAACAGAGGAAAACCTTGGAACAATACATATACTATGATAAGCTCTGGAAAATATATAAACTAGCTTGTAAAAAAATATATGGTACAATAACAGAAAAAAAATCACTGATGTTGCTTATAAACTGAAGATTTACTTAAAGTTATAAAAGTCCTAAATTTGATATACAAAATTTTATACAGATTTGACAGAATTTAAAAAAAAAAAAAAACTCTCATTATCTGAACAATGTCTCTTAGCACTCACTACATTACTTAGTTTTCTCCAAATCATTGTAGTTACTAAACGTGAGAAGAGTGTAAAAGTTATTCAGTCATTCTCCTTTTAAATGTTTCTCATACTGCTGCACAAGTTACTTAAGGCTAATAGTAGAATCTTCTATTACATCATGTACCTAAGCTCTTTTTTAAAAAAACTTTTATAACCCTTAAAAGAATTTTTCAGATTTTCAAATATTGATCTTGAATGCCTTAAACAGTGAACAATGCCCTAGAATAAAATTTGATCTGTAAATATTAATATCACTAAAAACACAAATGATCCTTTAGTCAGTAAATAGCTTCCTTTTTAATTGTAAATGCTTGTCCATGGCAAGACAAATTTATATTGGGAGTGAAAAATACAACTGAAAATGTCACTAACAAATCTATTACACAAACTAGGGCATAATGTATGAAAGTGTAAAAATAAAAAACAATTTTCCAGGCTTAGTCCTTTTTCAGCAATAAAAGTGTTTGTATGACACAGTAAAAGAACAGATCAACTGAATGTGCAAAGGAGCTTGAAGGTAAATATATAAAAAATAATGGTTCAGAAAAATGTGGCTTTGAAAATAAATGTAACTCTAATGTACATATGATGGGGCCATAGGGTAAACCACAAATTTGGCTTCCTTCAGCCTCTAGACAGCCAACGTAATCTTAACTGCAGTTGGTTATATTCCTACACACACTACTTTCCATGGCATCAATATTTCACTATCCTAAGGTTCCATTTAGATCACTGTCCACATAAAACCAATCAAGCCTCTTCACAGTCTCACAAAGTATACTGAAGTTGGTTTCAAAAAATGTTTAAAAACTGGTGATGCATTTGGGGACTCACGACAACTTATAACACAGTTTTGACAGAAGGGGTTATTTAAAAGCCCTGTAAAAAGATAATATACCTCATAAATAATATGTTGAGCGATAGTAACTTTTGGGACATAATGGATGATCAAATTAGTGACTCAAGAATTTTAAACAATGGCCTCTAATTTTTTTAATTTGTATACCTCTGACATTCAATACACAATCAGCAGAAAATTTGCTTGTAGAAATGAGTTTACAATCACTTACATGACTACCTAAAGCAACCTAGAAGAGATTATGCAGGAAGACATGGTGATTCTATGCACATATTTTCAAAAATGAAAACTTAGTGAAGTATAACTAAAATAAAATCATGTTGTTCCAGTTAAACAGTAGACAGACTCGTAATGCTTAAATGTTCTTATGAACGGATCTGTCTACCTTATAATCAAACCCCCAAAACTACTTTGGAGTAACCTTCAATAAGTCCTTCAATAGACATCTGTTCATTCAAGCTCAGAAACTAAAATTTAGAAGCAACATCATCCAGAAGCTTGCAGCATCTTCTTGTGGAGCTCATTAAAAAATAGAAAGGTTCGACTCAGTGACTGAAATCCACCATACTCCTACAGGCCCTTCACTGAAAACAGTTACGATAGGAATATTGCTAAATCAGTGGAGACTTCAAGTTCCAGATATGTAGCAATCCATCTTTTACACTTTTTTATGTTACTGAACCACCTGAAGATTTTAACTATCCCTACAAAATCTAGGTATCATTAAATAAAATCCGTGCAAGTCAACACATATGTGGAGCTTTGATTTGTAAGTAAGAAATACTAGAGTCTCCAGCTTGTGACTGTTTCGCTGAATATTAAACCATCAACCACACAGTTTTTGAATTCCCTCACAAAACCCTCCAAGGAAAAATAGGAGATTTCATACACTGGTTACCAAGAACAAATGACTGGATTAGAGCACTTATCAACTTTGCCCCTGTGTTTCTTATTTGTATTCTATCCTTATAGAATATTTTATATGTTTTTTACATTGTTATTAATGTATGCAGCCATACGTTAAATACACAAACCATAAAGCCCCAAGATTAGTAGATGTGTCTGCTCTGACAATCAAATCTTTACCCACCATACCTCAAACATAATCAAGCACTTATATTCAAATGATACCATTCCAAGTCGAGTCTTAAGCATATGCCTCATGCAGTCTCTCCCATAAGTGTACATCTACATCCATATTCTGCAGTTCATAAATGTGAGTAGCAAAGGGTGCTTTGTACCAAAACTAATCTTTATTTTGCACATTCGAATCCCAAACAACACAAGCATCAGCAGGGCACCTTATCTAAGCTTCTCTCCTGTCATTGTCACCTAGCCAGGTTGGTGGACAAAATATTACAATACACTCATAAATGCATATTTGTCAATAAAGCTGTCTGCCAGACAATCCCAGCCCCATCTATGATGCTTTCATTAGGACTGTGGCAAGAGTCATGAATCAGACAGCTCCTCTGAATTCTGTCTATTGTGTCAAACAATCCCTTGCGATACAGATCCTTCACAACAGTAACTCAAATGTGTACCCACAAGAGTTCTGTGCATTACCTCCTTAGTATGAGTGTTGTGATTCTCCAAAATATAACCTATAAATCACTTTAACTACAACGAAGTTACGTTCAAGTGTCATTTCATTTGCTTGTTGCTTTGTACTATTATGCCAAAATACTTCAGGGAATCAAACCAAGTCAATAACTGAGATATTCAATTTCTACTCATGAACAAATGAATTCTTTTTGTTAATTTTGCCTTGCATTTCTTGCACCATATAAAAATAATATCCAGATCGCACTGAATTTTTAAGAAACCATCAGAGGACCTTACTTCCCTAAAGATAAGTGCATCATCAATGAACAATCTCAAACTGCTATTAACATTGTCTCTAATTAAGAAGAGAAGTGGTCCTTGTGGAATGCCCAAAAACATTTAGAGTAGAAGAGGCTTTACCATACATACAGCGACCAACCAGTTAGAAAATCTCGTACACATTCACAAATCTCATCCAATAAACCATGCGCTTAAACCTTCACTAAAAGGCAGTTGTGTGGTACTAGGTCAAAAGCTTACTGAAAATCCAAGAAAATTGCATCAACTTGTGAACCTGCATCAATAACTATCATTATGTCATGACAACTGTTTTTCACATAATCTGTTCTTCCATAATCAGTGATGGCGATGCATTTTCATCCAGAAACTTCAAAATGTTAATATTATATAACATGCTCCAGAACACTAGACAACTTGACATAACAACCACAACATTCACTCTTAACCATTATTCCCTGGTGTGGACATTTAACCAGACCCGGGGACAGAAATATTAATGTCTCTATTCCTTTAATGAAATAAGGCTGCTCCTTCCAAAAATCCAAAATGCAAAATAGATTCCAGTACACTCTCAAACCAGCAAACTCTTAGTACAGTACAAAGTCATTGTAACTAGAAAACCACTACATATCACACCTTTCATACAAAATAAACACATACCCACAATCGCCAAAACTCAATCCTACCACTGGTGAAATGTTTCGTATCTTTGAATAAGTAACAGTCCTCCTGAGTTGTAAACACACACAATCACATGTGTCCTACATTTGGCCTTGCGGTCACATCCTTTGAATTAGTATAAATGGTCACAGACAGATTGTACTTGGTAAAACTCTGGAAGCACCACTTTCCGTCAAATGTAAAAACTACCAACTGAACTGCCACCACACGAACACCCACCTCCGTCCATTTTCTTGAAAACACCCTACAAACCAACAGGTCAACAACAAGTACACTTATTATTAGCTACTTTACTGGCCAATTTAGTCAAAGTTTATTTTTTTAATTGTATATACATCACTTAATATTTCTTTGCTTTTAGACATGTGACTAACTAACACTGCTTATTAAGCTGTAATAAATGCTCTTCTACCTCAACTCCTCACCATGAAAGCCCCTTGCACATTCTGCCAACCTGTTCAATGATGTGATGTTGCAATGAAAATACTCTCCTTACCAAAGATGGAGTAGTTTCTCCAAAAATATTTTTGCTGTCATGCCTTCTGTTGCAGCAGCCCTACCTCTGAACACAATCACATCAACAAGTACTGTACCCTTTGTATACAACCAATATGTACATTTGAAACATACTCTGTAGCTGTACTCCATGCTTGACGAGGTGGACCAGTTGAGTTCACAACTGCCCCATTAGTTGTCCCCATTTGATTCCGTATATTGCGAATTTCTCGTTCATCTTCCAGCATTGCTTCAATACACTGTTCCATCAATTCTTCCTCAACTAACTGCTGCAAGACCTAGACATATAACGGATTTAAAGTTAAATCAGATGCAAGCAAGATTCATCCAACAGAACAAAATGCTGTAAAAATCTTATTTCAAGTGAAATAAAATAACTCAAAGAAATCAATATTTATGTCTGATAAGAAAACTTAGTATTTTTAAATTTGAAACACACCAACCTTACAGTGGAAAATTTTCAGCTTTACATATTTTTATTATGAATTTTTTTGGAGAAATTATTAATATTTCATAATTATTCACTTTACATACTGAAAACTGCCACCAAACAATTATTAACTTACAAGTAGAGTACCTGGTGTCACACGGAGTCGATTTACTTCTACACTATTTTAAGTTGCCCAATGAGAAATATATGCACCAAGTTTCATCAAGTTCGTACCAGCCACTTCTGGAATTAAAGCAAACCTGCAACCTACCCACAAAGGGGTGGGTTAAAGTTGATTACCCGAACACAATTTTTTTTCCCAGTGAGAAGAATGTGTACCAAGTTTCATTAAATTTTGCTGCTCAAAAATGGAAACAAGTTCTGTATAAACGTCAGTATATTCCACCACATACATAAATCTGAAATGTGTGCATTTGCTCCAGCATCAAACACAAAATGGAAACTTAACTTGAAATCTTGGGGTCAGAGTCAAAATCTCATTTCTTAAAACAGTACATCACTTTTTTTTAATGTTGAGTATAGATTATCCAGAATTATTTTCCTGAATTGCTTTTATTGATAACATCAAAGATTTAATAGACAGTTCACATTAACTTTAAAAAAAAAGCCTTCTTTTTTTTTTTTTTTACTTATTGCTTTATGCCTTGTCAACGGCTAAGTTCATTCAGGGCAGGATGGGACTGGGGGCAAGGAATGGGAAAGAATTTGGCCATGGCTTTTTTAAATGAAGCATCCCAGCATTCACGTGAAGTGATTTCGGGAAACCATGGAAAACCCAAATCTGGATGCCTAGACGGGGATTTGAACCCGCGTCCTCCCGAATGCAAAGCCAGAACGTTAACAGTTTACCCACCATGCTCGGTGCAAAGTAATGTCAAAAGGTGAAAACTAACACCCGTCCGCCTGGTTTGCAGAATTTTTTTGTTTATGGATTTACTCCTCATCGATGTAGAGGTAATTAGAGACTGGAAATGACTGGAGGCGAGGATGGAAAGGGATTTTCGGCCGAGGTCTTTTGAAGGAGCCATGGAAAACCCAAATCTGGATGGCTGGACGGGGATTCAAACCCACGTCCTCCTGAATGCGAAGCCAGAATGTTAACCGTTAACCGACCACGCTCGGTAACAGCTGTAATACATATGTTACTGTCAGTCAGAGATTGTATCTCCGTTACATAAAAACTTCAATGACAATGAAGTTCTTTGGAATTTTTTCATATTTATTAATTTATACAGTTTCTCCTTAGCATTCAGTACACCCATTTATGGGGTTTTAAGACTAAATAACAGATAATCATGAACTACATATCCAATTTTCTGTCCTCGTTCTCAACATGTTACGATGCAAACTATTATTACATGCTGCACGACTATACTGCCTTCCCAAGATACACAAGGACAGGGTGCCGTTACGGCCAATTGTCAGCGCATTTCAGTCCTCGACACATCCGCTGGCAAGATATCTGGTGGACAAGTTAAAGATTCTGACTGGATCTTCTTTTACAATACAGAATTCTTCTGATTTTATAAACAGGATCAAGGACAGACGTCTGGAAGACAACAGCATACTAGTAAGCTTCTATGTCATGTCACTGTTTACAAACATATAATTGACGAAACCATCAGCATCATCAGGGAACGACTAGAAAATCTCAGCCTGCCAGAAGAATGGGTGTTACTATCTGAATTCTGCCTTAGCACTACTTTCTTTCAGTACAAGAATGACATCTATCAGCAGAATGAGAGAGCAGCGTTGGGTTGCCCACAGTTTCCTATCATGGCCGATGTGATTATGAAGGCTTTTGAGGCTGAACTGGTTAATACTCACAATCTAAAACCTACTTTATGGCTGCGTTACGTGGACGACACATTTGTTATCAGGCCTCACGGGCAAGAATCCCTCCAGGCCTTCTTCCAACACTTAAACAGTGCCCACGACAAAATTAAGTTTACCATGGAAGTTGAGGTGGACAAACAACTTCCCTTTATGGACGTTATTGTGAGGCAGAAGGAAGATGGTTCCCTGGGCCACGGAGTTTATCGCAAGACCATGCACACGAATCGCCATTTACATGCAGCCTCTCACCACCATCCAGCAATGAAATGCAGAATTTCAAAAACTTTAAGTGCTCATGCTTCCATAGTAAGTGACGATGTGAGCATAGCAGCAGAAAAAGAAATTTTGAAGGAGAAGTTTCTGGCCAACGGCTATGACCTTAACGTTATTAATAAGGCCATCGCAAGGCTTGAACCTCAAGCATTACCATGTGCTCCAGCACCAGAAGTTGAAGCCAGAAGACAGACCCATGACAGTATTACCCTATGCTCAGGGGTGACAGATAAAATTTGCCATTTTCTAAAGAAGAAAAATATCCTAGGAAGATCTCTGATGTGCTCATAAAGGTTAAAGACAGGAGGGAGAAACTGCAGGCAGTGGGCGTGTTCCAAATAACCTGTAGCTGTGGCCAAGTGTATATCGGCAGGACTGGACGCACGGTCAAGGAAAGGCTGTGTGAACACATAAGACATCTTAAAAATAATGACGTCAGCAAATCAGCTGTAGCACAACATTCGGTCGACAGTGGGCACGCAATTTTATTTAGTGACACTAGTGTACTGGTTCATGAAAGCAGATGGTGACCCAGGCATATGAGAGAAGTGCTGGAAATTAAAAAGAGACCAGATAATTTGAATGCTACAACTTGACCAAATATGATCATGCTTGCTAAGGAAAATGCGGGATGCATGTCCCCATTGGACAGGCCACGCTGGCAGCGGTAACTTGAGTGACGTAACCCCAAATGGTTAGCGCACTTTCCGGGAGCTATATATAGGCGATAGTAATCCCAGCCTTGACAGTCCTCTGAAAAAGGCTGCAAAATGATGGCTGAAACGTTAGGTTTTCATAAATTGACACAGTTCAACACGGACAACCACAATAACATCTTAGCATAAAGTTTGATAACAAACTCAATTGGGCAGACCACACAAGGCAGGTGGCAGGAAAAAATTACAAAATCCTTCATTTAATGGAGAGGGTGATGAGAGGATGTATCAGAGAAGTTAGGGAATTGGGTTAAAAAAACTTTGGTCAGACCTTTGGTTGAGTATGGTGGTGTAGTTTGGGACCCACATTTTGGCTATCAAATACAGGAGTTGGAGGATGTGCAAAAAAGAGCAGCTAAATTTGTTTGTGTAAATTATTACAGGACCCCAGTCAGTGCCTGATATGATAAAGGAGCTGGATTGGGAGTCACTGGAGGAAAGAGGAGGGTGAAGAGAGTGCTGGGAAGGTACAGGGCATAAATTGGTGATGGGACTTGGAGGGATATTGGTCAAAGAATTAGGAACAGTACTTAGTACTTAGCAGGGGAAAGGCGACCATGACCACAAGCTGGCACTCAATTTCATGACTATGGGAGTGGGAAACTGTTTTTTGTTGGTAAGGGTGTCAGGGATTGGATAATCAAGAAATTTAACACTCCAATTATACATAAAAAAGAAATTATCACATTTTACAAATACTTAAACTCTTATTCAACCTTCAGTTTCCCACCTCCACATGACATCCGAATTAGCCCTACCCCATCCCTCTGTCCAGCTGTCTGTGTATTGCTGACACTCAGTTTCCCTAACCTCTCTTCTACAAACACCATGGCTTTCATTTCTTCCTGCAGGATCTTCCTGGCCACAGAAATGCAAAAGGATTTTTACATGACTGACATTGTGCTAATTCTAACATGTAGTTCTGAAGCTTGGATAATTAATATATATATATATTAGTTGAAGTCAGGCCACAGAGAAGAAGTTGCAAAGCAAGTAGGATGGTGAAACAAGACTGGGTAAGATACAGAATGAGCTTGTAAGCAAAAAAGTTTAAGAGGAACTTGTGCAGGATAGAACTGAAAGATCAAGACTCCAATGGTATGGACACTAAAAGAGAATGAATGATGAAGGGATGGCAAGAGAATATATAATTTGAAACTGGAAGGGAAGAGGCCTCGAGAAAGACCATGAATAAATTAGGTGGATTAGGGTACAGAAAAAATGTGTGCAAAGCAGAGGAGCAAACTTGAATGTGTATGAAGAGGAGGAATAGTGGGGAGGACTATGTACCCTGAGATTGTAAATTGTTAACTATGATATACAAAGGATTTTTTTGTACAGATTTTATTTTGGTCTGTTTCCTTCAGGTTTTGACCTAAACTACAAGTTCTACTGCTGGTTAAGGATTAAAACCTGAAAATTTATCAATTTTTACATTCACTTGATATGCTTCATTTCTCCTTACATGACAAATTTATCCCCTAAAATTTTATGTATCTTTTGTATTTTGTTGTAACTTTTCCACTTCCATCCATGAATGATGCATTTACCTTTGTCATCTTTATATTATTTATGTTTTTTTTTGTTATTTTAACTGTATTCTATTAAATTATATTTATAATTTACAATAATAATAGGAAAGAAATTATATGTGTAACTGATACTAAGTAAGGAAAACAAAATATGGAATTTCCATACAGAAGTAGTCCACAACTCATCACTACCTATACTTAATGATGGGCTTAAAGTTAACCACATCATTCTTTAAGATTTTTTATGACTTTTGTCATTTTTAGCATCTCTCACATAAAGTACTCACACTTTATTCAATATTATAAGTATGAGAAATTTAAAGTAATCTGACACTTCTGCATTAATACAGAAGTTAGAAAAATACTCTATATAATTCCAATTTTTGTTTTTAACTCAGTAAAATGATCTGATTCTCATTGTGAGTCAAAATATCAATTTTCTCTACTCCTTATCACTTAAGCAGTTAAGCTTTTTAATAAATATTTGAGGCATAGGCTCTACCAAAATCAATAAAAATTAGAAAGTGTTAGATATCTGTGCTTGTAAATTGATTTCAATTTGAATAGGAATAGTTGACAAAAATACAAATACAGTGATTTTACAGAATACATATTAATGAATTTCCCCTTTAAGTTCCATATAACAAAAAATTAATAGAGTGTAACATCTTTAAATCACATAAACAAATATGAAATGTATTCTATGATGAGATAGCTATCAAAAGTTCTGGCCCATTGATGTGCTAGGTGTGACGGAAATAAAATTACCTGGTAATTTTTCAATATAGTTTCCATGAACGTCAAAATGATCATTTGAAGCATGGAATTTCCAATTTCAAACGTATTTTTAGGGTTTGAAAAACATAATTGCTACTGAATATAACTCTAGACTGCATAGATGATGGTGAAGGTCTCAAACCAACACCTTCACAACAGTCTTTGCAACTGTGGCAATATGAACTTGGATACTGTCATCAAGGAAAGGGACAGTTTGACTAATTGTGTCTTCTTCTTGACAGTACATCTCAACTGTACAGCAGAGTGACACAGTACTCCCAATTGCTGTCACATTTCTCTCCTTGAAGTTTACCATAAACATTCCTTTGCAATCCCATAGAATTCATAGGTCTTGAGTGAACTTGGCTATTGTCAGTCCTGGTTCATTGCACCAATGACCACCCATATATTCTATTTTTGATAAAGAGTCATAGTTTCTTCCCATGTACTGGGAGTTTACAGGGCGTAATACTGGCGATGAGGCATGGAAAGATATTGCAGTAGGTATGAAAAGTAGTTCATGGAAGGGAAAAGATGACCATGACCACAAGCTGGCAATCGATTTCAAGCACAAGGGTGTGGGAAGATTTTCTTTTTTAGGTAAGGGTGTCAGGGATTGGAATGAGTTACCAAGGGGAATGATGAATAACCTACTGAAACATTTAAAAGAAATTAAAGTTAAAATTTGTAGAGGGCAAATGTAGGTGAGTGAAGGATAGGGGGAAGTTGGGTGTGTAGGGAAATTGCGACTGGAGCATGTGCTCCATTGCAATTAATTAAATTAAATCTATAACAATACACTTGAGTGCTTATTGTTTGTTAAGATGGCAGTAGTTCTAAAATGACTCGCAGCAGTTAATGCTGAATGGCAGATTGAATTTGGGATACCCTATTTGTTCTGCCCCCCCCCCCCATGTAAATATGCTTACGAAGAATGTAGCATTTGTCTGAAATCTGTAACCTTGCTCAGAGTTCATTCATGTTGAAATGCCTATCCTGCAGTACTTCATAATTAACTAAGGTGACATTGTGCCTGATGATGCTTTCAATGACTA
Source organism: Vandiemenella viatica (assembly GCA_031002005.1). Classification (NCBI taxonomy): domain Eukaryota; kingdom Metazoa; phylum Arthropoda; class Insecta; order Orthoptera; family Morabidae; genus Vandiemenella; species Vandiemenella viatica. The sequence continues at coordinate 217,836,382 of JARYHS010011408.1, read as the reverse complement.
ACTTTCAATGTTCTCGTCTCAACCTGAGGACTAGTAAAATGTAAAAAATAATGTTGCAGGCCATTAACTTACATGGACCTAATTTTTTTACCTATGTCATGTAGGTGAAATTGCATTGTACCATTATACCATGTCAAATCTAAGCAAAGAGCATGTTTTGAATTCCTACAGAAACACAATTACGAACCACTGAAAGTGAATTACTTACGTCTAATATACATTTGGTTAATAAATATTAAATGTTACTGTAGACTGGATGTTACACTATTCCACCTACCTGCATGCACAAAAAAAAAAAAAAAAAAAAAAAAAAAAATAGACCTTATTGTTGTTACCAACCCCACCTCATATAGTTGTCTCTCACTCCTATTACAAGACCCTCAGGAAGTGATTATTAACTTAATCCTTAATCTAACAACACTCTAGGATGCTGACTGGAAACGTATTTAGTTAATAGGCTATTGTAGTAACAATTCTGCCATATCCTCATAACTATTAAATAACAGATTTTTGTCTGGTCATTGAAATATTCAAGCCTATTAAAAAAATTCACTTATTGCTTATACTCGCTTATAAACTTTCACAGAATGATCATGGTTTCTAAATTTTTAATATTCCGGTTGCAGAACGCCTGTCCCACCTTGTCCCACTTGTGGTCCGTGGACCACAAGTTGAGGAACACTCTTCGAGTCCATTCTTTCAAAGCAAAAATTGAAAGAAGATTCATCATACAAAACATCCAAAAAATTCTTAGCAGCACATTTAGCAAAGCTTCCATTCGAAACAGGACTGGATTTTAATATCATGCCACATTTCAAACATAACTGAAAGCCAGTTAGCCATAAGTTACAAACTGCAGATTGTAATATTGATGATAGCATTGTGTAGTTTATATCAACACAAGAATATGATGTAGCTGCAAAATTTGGCACCTGCCTAGTATTTTATCCAATTTGAGTTCTTCTTACAAACAAGAATCCTAAAAATTGATGAAACAGTTACTGTTTTCATTTTAACATGCATCACAAGCAAGAAAATTAGTGGCAATCTTACAAATCTACTTTAGAAGATAACTTTAGTTTCTTGTGAAGTCATTCTATAATCTTTTATAAAACAGTAGAAAGATAATTGTGTGGTAGACTGGTGAATCTTTTTGCTTTCGCACTGCCACTTCCCAGTGGGTAAGACTAAGACACATAAGTGGTAGTTTTCATAAACAATACTTTCAGCAAGTTATATACACGTAATCTTGGTTGTCCGGGTTGAACCGCGTCAATTTGTTGAAACCTAACGTTTCGGCCATCATTTTGTGGCCTTCTTCAGAGTACTGATGGCCGAAACGTTAGGTTTCAACAAATTGACGCGGTTCAACCCGGACAACCAAGATTACATTGACAACGACCGCGGAAGTCTGCGCACCCACAAGGTATATACACATTTATTTACATGTTACTTTATACACAGATAATCTTCCATTAATTCATCGAGTCCTTCAAATGGTTAAGACAATTATTACTTGCTTCTAATGCCTGATATCCCCACTGTTGGGTTCAAAGCTGCTTCCATCACTGCTGCTGATATCGACAGCTAACTGTCCGCCTCATACATGCCCCGCTGATCTCCACATTGACCTAAAACAAGAGCCATGAGCCACCGATCGACCAGCGCCGCTCACTCCTCCGGGCACCCCGATTTTGATCTTCAGTCTCCCACCATGCACTGGTGGTAGGGAGGCTTTTCGACCAATAGCTGCCTCCATGACTCTCCCATCCTTTGCCAAATGACGTAATTGTTCAGCATGCTGACTACTGACAACCCTCCTGGGCATTGGCTCCTACATTGCCACATTTTGATGTCTGAATTTATTTCTCTTGCTGTTGCAACTGACCTGCTTTAACTAGAGCAGTATGAAATCATGGCTGCTTCAATACCTTACCAAAAAATCCCGTGAGCCACTACAATTGCATTTCAGCTTTTTTCAGTCCCTATTATAGAGCAATCTACAAAGTAGACCTTAAGCATGTTATGTTTGTTTACACAAGTCACATTCTGTACCAGGATGATCAATTTATTTCTTACTTGATATTATGATGAGTTTAATTTCTTTGATATTAATTTATTATCAGAGAAAAACTAGTAAAAATAAAATGTTCCTATTTCCAGAAAAAAAATCTGATGTGAAGCACTTTGAAACTGCTGGTGAAATGGTTTACGAATACAGTCAGCCATCAGCCAGAAACCTTAGCAGCACATTGTTAATGTATTTTCTGTGTTTTATTACATTTTATACAAAACGTGACACAATTTGTGGTTTCACTTATATTCGTCAACATCAGACTAAAAATAACTGGTAGAATTCCTTTGTACCATGCCAGATTCTGTAGACAAATAAAATATTGAAATTTTGAATGATAGCCAACATCAATGAAAAGAATCTGCAAACATGACTTTATTCACATTCAAAAGCAGTTTGGTGGCTGACTGGGGATCGAAAGGTAATCGGTTCATATTCCTTTCTCGGCAGGGTTTTTCCATAGGCCCTTAACCTGACTTTCACCTCTGGCACAGCTTACGTCGTAATGTGAAGTATGGCAGATTGCTTCCATGGTTCGGATTCCATATTAAACTATTGGTCCCCTGTACCCAGTAGGAATACCGGGCTAGGTTAAGGCGGCTACAACAGGGACAGAAAGCGCAGCCAACAGAAACTGTCATGGGGTCATTATGACAACATGGAATTATTATTATCATTATTATTACTATTATCATCATCATATTCAAAATATTATTTTTGGGCTAGAAATCATATGAAGGCAACGTCATCTTGAGTGTGTTTTTTAAAAACTATTAGTCTTTTTATTACTCAATTTTAAAAATCATTCTATGGTGAACAATGTATCTTTCAAACCTATCATGTCATCAGATATTTGGAAATAATAGTACTGTTAGTATTGTAAACCTTAAAATAATTAAATTCACAACAATTCAATCACAAACAAAAATACATTCATAAGTGAGTAGAAAGAATTTGTTTCAGTGTATAATTCACTACAGGGGCTTAATATAAGAGCATAATAATAATAAAATAATGGTGGAGTATACTTAATACAGTTTCATATATTTGTAAGTGAGTGCAAAAAGTATTGCAGGAGGTACAAATTAATATGAGAATAAATTTCTATATAGTTTGGTAACTGGGAAATAATAGATGCTAAGTAACGAATAGGAATTACAAAATATGATAATGAAATGAAGCACCACTTACCTTAGACGATGGTTGCATGGGGTGAACACATAAAAAAGAAAAGAACACGAATAACATTGAATACTGAATGTTATTTGTATTCTTGTCTTTTTTATGTGGTCACGCCATGCAACTATCATCTAGTAGTTCATTTTTCTATCCTATTTTCTATATAGTTGATAACACAATGACAAGATTATTATACATAGAAAAAATGTTTTTAAATGTTAAAAATCCTGTAATAAAGTAAAGGTTTCCAGCAAAAAATAAGAAGGGTTACCTTTGATGTACATGTGTATTAAATATTAAAAATACTTCAACATGATGCCACATGATATACTGAAAATCTCACAGAAACGAAAGAGATAAATTTTATGGTTTGCCATACAGACATGGGAAAACTTAAAGTCAGAATTACACTAAAGAATTATTTTTAAACTCGTAAGACCAATGACTCACCCAATGTATATTGAATATTTGTAATGTAAAAAAACACCAACATTACCACCACTGAAATCAAAATGATTTTAATATTTACAAAATGCAAATTTTAAGACCAACATCTTTATCAGCCACATACAGAACTGTCATTTAATGCTATAATTATAAAGCACTAATCTATAGGCATATCGTATACCTTAGATTTGGAGTTTTCAAAGTTTTTCTTGCCAAGCCCACCTAGCATCAAAATAATAGTTCCCACCCCCTCCCCCCTCCTCTTTTTCACCATTAGGAAAGTTCCCACATCCACCCTTCAACAATTTTATTATGAAAAAAAGGGTAAAATTATATTTCTTAGAAGTAACAATGACATCTCAGAAGAAACTCACTAAGTATGTGATGTTAGACAATAGGTTTTCAATTCTAAGAGGCAGTGAAGTACATTCAATAGGGTAGAGCTAGAGTGTGAAGCTAACTCGCATTCCTGCATTCCAGGAATTAACCAACATTTGAAGAGATCCGTACCAATTTTGCACTGTTATTGGCATCTGAAAACTGAACTCTTATTTGAACATTTTTAATTTGGGCACATTTTCCTTTAAATTCGAGTGGGGAACTCGAAGAAGGTGACATATCAAAGCAGTAAATTCAAATTCTATGAGGTTAATGCTATTTTTTTTGATAGATGGTAAATCAACTCCAAGCACAGTTAAGTTCAAATATTTTATGCCTAGTCTTGTCCATGTCTGTATAACTCCTACTACTTTTTTATTTTAATTAATTTCAAAAGAGCACATGCTCCAGTAGCAATTACCTAAACACTCTAATAATGTTCTCAAATGCTTCAAATTTTGTACCCAACATCTAAAATTCTACTGTGCCAATCTTTCAACATGATGTAAGTCAACATAATTTTTCTTAGAAAAAAGATACAGTAATGAAGTGTTTCAATGATAAACAATTTCATGGAGACCAAATGAGGCAGGAACACTTCCCAAAAGTCAACAGCAATTTTTAAATCAGCCAACCTGTTTATCAAACTCTTCTTCATTTTCCATCCACATATATTCCGAAAAATCACCATCATGAGTTGGCGAATCTCCATCATCCCCATTTATAATATCTGATCCATCTGAAAGATACGAGACAGAAGACTCGTGTCCATAAAATCCACTGCTTGTAGGTATCTTCATTATCATAACAAATGCTCCAAACAATATCTGCAACAACAAAACAGATATTAAACTCCCCATAAACTGTAACAAAATTATCAAGCTGAGCTAAATTAAAAGAAATATATAAAAGTTGCCATAGTTAAATATAAAACAGGTCAATTTCAAAAAGATAATTTTGTCTCACCCAGCTTAATCTCCACTTGAAAAGAAGCAGCATTGTCTTATGGATATATTTTAAGGGATTACTGGAGATCGCGATTCCGCCAGGAGTTGTCATCAAAATACTGCAGTGGTCAAAGGCAAGACTCCACTAGTAAACTTGCTTCCCGAAGTACATTTAACGGTTTCATGCTGGTCCAGGATGTATTACAACCTAATTTGTGCTTGAAAATAATGGTCCAGGCTGTATTACAGCGTAACTACTGCTTGAGAATAATACATCTTGTACTGACTACAGCAGTATTCCAACGATATTACTGTATGTTGTTGTAGCGGAATCGTGATCTCCAGTAAACCCTATTTTAATGGGTCACTAGACAATAAATATTACTGTCAATATTTGCTTCTATAGTGATGCTCTATGTTGAAGTGTGTACCAAAATGCTTCAATATAAATGAATCAATATTCTCATGAGTATTCATTCTGGTAAAAGTATTTGTGCTGCATGGTCCGGGCTGTTTCAGTGGTGTTTTTGTCATTAATTTTGAAGTGTTTTCCATTTCAGTTTTGGGTTTTCTAACAATGACTGTTTTGGGATTACTAGAGATTGTGATTCCACCTGGAGTTGGCATCATAATACTGCAGTGGTCAAATGCAAGACTCCACTAGAAAATTCTTTCCGAAGTACGTTTAACAGTTTCATGCTAGTCCAGGTTGTATTACAACGGAATTACTGCTTGAAAAAATATGTCTTACAACTGACTACAGCAGTATTACAACCATATTATTTAATATTGTTGTAGTGGAATCACGATCTCCAATAGACCAACTCTATCACTGTATGAAGGGGGGAAAAAAAGGGTGGATAGAGAAAGAGATAAACACTGCACCAGATAGTGGTACACAAGCTACTGATATTGAAGGAAATATTGACAAAAAACCTCAATACTGAAAGAATATATATTTTCTATCAATATCTGTCAATACTGATAGAACACTTCAATATGCTCCTAGACGATCGATATTTCCATCAATATGGTCCTCAATCGATACTGAAGCAAATATGGACAATAACATTAATCGTCAAGGGGCCTCATTACCTTTCATTTAACCCCCCCTCCTCACCCATACCTACAAAATTTTAGTTGTGCTGTGAACATTACATAAACTTGACATGAATAGAAATACCTACATTTTATCAATACGTGCAAATGTACTTCATATCTGCTTTATATTTCATAAATGCAGCACGAATATGTTTCCCAAATTGTTTCCAAAATTCAGTATAAAGGTAGTAAATGTTATACACCCAAATAGAACATGCTTATAACGTTCATATAATCATAATGAAATATTTTTGTTGCATATTGCTTTGTTTTTACAACAATTATTTCTCCTCATATTCCTAAGTAGGTTATACACTTTGTAAGGTCGACATATGGATGCTAAAAAAACTTATTTATCTGATATTTTCTAATCTCTTACCATCTGCATTAACTGCAAATTAATGCATTACGAATTGTGAATGCTCCATGTTTGAGAGTGGAAACACAAATAACTGTATCGTTCAATTCTGACAGTTTGAAGCAACCATTTTACGTTCAGTAAAGATGTCCTTGCAATGGAGAGTTAAAATCTTACTGGAATTTTCTACCAATATGGCAAGAAAGATATCATAAAACTGAAAGATACAGTGAACTAAATCATGATAAAATTTCATAAGTCTTTCATGCATCAATAGAAACAAATACCTTGAAAAGTATTTCGTAAAGACGCAATTAAACGTCCAGGTATTCCTACTCACAAATACAATCAGCTGTTTATGCAGCTTAGATGGTGCTGCTATCTGGGCATAGCTTGCCTATGTGGTAACCCAGTCGATCTCCTAACAACGCAGTTAATATATATCAAAATGTTTTATCATTATATGATGTTAACGTCTTAGGATATAGAGAACATTATCAATATCATGATTTTTAACAAAATTTTGAGATTAGAAATACAACAGAATATTTTAAATGTTCGTGAAGCTTATTTTACTATCGTAGTTGTTTAGCTTTGTAAGGATTCTTCCCATTGGCTATTCTGCTGTGACGTCTTATGTTGACGTTTATCCAAAACAAAGCGTCAGCCCTGCAGACATAGCTGACGTAAAAAGCTTCGCGCTGTTCTTTCTGTCAGTTTGTTTCGGATTTCCGTGGTGGATTGTTGATGAGTAGGGTACAATGACATCTACACCGAAATCTACCACGGAGGATGTGCTTGGAGGTGAGTATTTTTTGCACAAAAGCGTATTTCGTATTTACACGTAATGAAATGATCTTTCATTATTGCCAGTGAGGCATTTGTTGACTCTCATTATTTCTGTTTCTTCTGTCTTATCATTTTTCTAATATATAACTGAAAGCGTTTTAATTAATTTAATAGGTTTCATTTAGTTGTTCCTGTGGTAAGTGCGTATTAACTTTTTTAAGTCGATTATAAACGCCTTGTGGCGGAACAAAAGAATGCTTGTTTTTAACGATCATGATCATTACGAATTTTTCCGTTTATAGTTGGTTGGCTATGTAATGACAGTTTTTCAGATTTTAGTAATATTTGTTTTATTAAATGCCGTCATTTATAAGAGATTTTGATTCTGCTATTTAAAATTGATGCATACTACAAATTTCTCAAACTTAATAAATTTATTATGTTCATAAAACAATAGACAAAGAAAACGACGGATTTATAATTTTGATTGCTGGTAGTGCAGAATATTTGGAAATCCAAAAAGTGAGACTACGGGCGGGAGGGCAGATTTTTTTTCCATATTTTTTTTTAAAATAAAAGTCAATCTAAACGGCAAAAGTTTATCAATTTCTTACGAATTTAAAAGCATTTTAAAAGAAATTTTAGAATGCGTTTTGGCAAGAAATGCTTGATTCTAGTATTATTTGAGAGAACAGATTTATAACAGATAGCATTACGCGTAATATTTAAAATATTTCAGTGGATTGAATCGTTTCACCAGATACATTTTACGTATGAATATTGTAAAATTTCAGTTTTACATTGTGAACAGAACAAGATGATATTTCAATATTACAGTTATGCTTATTTGGTATCTTATTTGTTATGCCGTCATAAACGTGATGAATCCAAAAAATATTGTCAAATCTCCCGCCGACAATTAAATCTTTATCAAACAGATTAAAATTTTTATTAACGAGTGTAATCTCATAGAAGATATATTTTCTTAATGTTAAATAAGGTAGTAACAGCTCAAAGAATATGGTATTATTTCTTTTATAAAACACTGACGACTTGGTCGAGAAATGATCCTTTTGACAAGGGGAACTTGGCGTAGCGATGAATTATGTCTGTTAATCTGACAGCGAAGGATAACGTGGATCATGAGTATCTCGCAGTTTAACGTGTGGAAATAAGCTTGTCAAATAATCATATTCATTAACATTTCTAGACTTTTCAGACACAAGGGTGTGGGAAGATTCTCTTTTTTAGGTAAGGGTGTCAGGGATTGGAATGAGTTACCAAGAGAAATGATGAATAATTTACCGAAAACTTTGAAAGAATTGAAAGATAAAATTTGTAGAGGGCAAATGTAGGTAGGTGCAGGATAGGGGGAAGATGGGTGTGTAGGGAAATTGCCACCGGAGCCTGTGCTCCATTGCAATTAAATTAAACGTGGACATAGTAATTTTTCTGTAATCGCGTGTTATTGTGACCCCTGGTAACTTCCATGGGCATTTCAAACGAATCGAATAACCAGAGAAGAAATACATCATAACAAATTCTGGTAGTAACATGTTATGAAAGTGATGTCTGTAATAATTTAGTAAGCCATACGAAAAGGGTGGACTTATATCTGCACGATTTTCCCTAACTAGTTAAACATGAAGTTGGTGCCTGTGTGATAAAACAAAGTCATAACGTGGGAATTTGATTACATTCGTCGCGCAACAGGAAATGTTGGACCTGATTGTATACTGTAAATTGGTGACTGGACCACACTATAATTTCGTAGTTTGAACTTCTCTTTCATCTTTAACGTGTCGCTAACGGCATTAATAAGATATTGGAAGAATAATTTGGATTAAATTATTAAAAAAAACATTAGTGGCGATGGAACGCACGCCCCGGTGGCAATTTTCTTACTGACACGCTTTTCCCTTTCTTGTACCCACCTACTTTCGTCTTCTACTAATGTTAATTTTAAATTTTTAAACCACTGAAGACAAAAGTCATGAAAAATTGTTGAAATGCTAGCAATATAAAAAAAGGCGCAGTTATAATAGAGGAAGTAAGATAATGCTGTTTTTGTAGACAGTAAAATTAATTTGCCGAAGCAATAGAGGTGTCAGCAGAATTAGTCCAGTAACGGGGTAGTTTTACCTTGCAGTATATCACGTAGATTTTTTTTCTTACCTTGTATATATTGGTGAGAGTATGCAGAGACCAAGTTTTCGACCTCCGACACCCACGGCACAATTTTCTGTGGCCAAAAAAACGTCTACATTTTGATACTTTCTTCAGTTTTTCGTCTATAACTCCTTCCTGATGAGTCCTAGCAAGAAATACTTTATTTACAATTTGAAAGGAGATAAAATTTCCTACAACGTTTATTTCACAAAGTTTTTTCTAAACTCAAAACTAAGCGAACTGCAACTCTTCAAAAATCAGAAAAATTTCACACTTTTCCTAAAAGTTGGTTTTTCACCTACTTTGTCGCTCTAAATGACCTGGAAACTCTGTAATATATAGTTGATATATATCTCTGTATCAAATAGTATATATATGTACTGTACTTTGATTACTGAATACTGATGGTCAGTTCAATAATTATATGCGATTTTTGGCCGTAAGAGCCCGATGGATTTTTCGGCCGCCAAGTGACTATTTTCGATTCGCCGCACAATGCGCCCCTTTGTGGCTATCTAACCTCGCCAGCTAATAGTACCGGGTATAGGGAACCTACAGCTTAACGTGGAATCCGAACCACAGAAGTGTCTTGTCTTATTTCATGTACACAGCAAGCTGTGGCAGAGCTGAAGGTAAGGTTATTGGCCTTTGAAAATCACAGCTGAGACCGGGTTTTCGATCTCCAGTCAGACGCTTTAATCGCTGAGATACGAGATCGCTCTATAACTGAGGTCATAGAGCGGAAATGAATAATGTTATTAAGTCATAATAAAGTCGTAATAACTTAAAAAGTGGTCACAAATCAATTTCCTTTGTTGGATCGTCCCGGCGTATCAATTTCCTCATCTAGAATTGTATCTCACTCAGCCATTGCATCACGAGAAGCTTTCTTGAGGTCGAAGAACGCTTCCTCTCCTACATCTACTTTAGTCTTAGAAATGTTTTCACGAGACATGCCAGAGCAGTTTTTTTTTCAAGCTTCTGAACAGTGCAGTCCTGATTTGCGACAGCTGCATGGTGAAGTTTCTTGCAGGAACATGATAGAACCTTCGAAATCACCCAGGTGCAGTATCATTATTATTGTAACTGGAATAAGACTGAACGTGCCTTTCCTTCATCCCCATGGCAATGGATAAGTTTCTCAACCCAATCATGCTTGCACTTGGTGGTAATTGCGTATTGAGTGAAACGTAGTTGCATCTGATTTTGGTTGCAACCGTGCTAGGTTTAATGCATTTCGGGCAGATTTCGTATCTGAGCCTTCCAATGTTCCACAAACAATTTGTCCCTACTGTTCCAAGTTGAGCTGTTCCCCTGCGTTTTCTCCAGATGCTAGTCTCTGGAGGCTAGGTGTTCTGAGACTTTAGCATGCATGTTACTTTCAGATGACGCAGCAGAATTTTTCTTTCTCATAGCGGAAAAAAGCTGATATTGTATCAAATCTTGTAAATGCATAGATGAAGAGAATATGTGTGGTTTAAAACTTGAAGTGGGTGAGTACCATAAACCCGCTTCCTTGCCTTTCACTGGTTTATGGAAGTACATCTTCTCGCCAACTTGGTTTCTGCATACTCTCTTCAGTATATACAAGATAAGAAAAGAATATCTTCTACGTAGTATAATGTTTGTGAGATCCCATTTTTACGACCCCGTTACTGGACTAAATAGCATAAGCAAAAGATAAATCGTTTAGTTTCAAACATTGGCTTTTGATTTAAATAAATGTCTAAAACCGTATGCAGGAAGCTAAGAACTTAATGGAAGTGAAGTTTCAACCGACAAATAGGAACATTGGATCTTTTGAAAGGTGGTTTTTTCAAAGGATTATGAAAATTAAGCGGATGACTAAGATACGAAATAAATCTCTTCTCTTTTAATTTTTATTATTATTATTACTCCGCGATTCAATAAAAGTGTGTGGCCTTTGGTGTTCCAGGTCTTGCCAACCTAACTCCTTGAACACCGCACTTAACGCTTTTCCTCCAACTATTATACCTGTCACGAATCGGGCGGCTCTTCTTTGGACCTTCTCTAATGCCTCCTTTTGATGGGGCCCCATACAGAACAATATTCTAAGCGAAGACGCACTAGTGACTTATATGCAATCGATTTAACTTCCGGAATACAATGTTTTAAATTACGACCTAGAAATCGGAGCATACGATTTGCTTTCCCAATTATATTCTTGATATGCTCATTCCACGACAAATTACTACGAAGTGTTACCCCCAGGTATTTATCTGAATCTACCGTTCGAAGGACTGTACCATTAATTGTATATTCAGAACTAAATGGTGTCACCCTTTTACTTACACGCATGACTTAGCACTTTTTAGCGTTTAACTCCAACTGCCAGTCTTTACACCACGCAATTATTTTCATAATATCGTCTTGTAACAAAGCGCAGTCGTCCTGGGTTTTGATTTCACGATAAATAATAGCATTATCGGCAAATAATCTTTTCATCCCCTTTGTTATGTTGCACAAATCATTAATGTATATGAGAAACAACAGAGGCTCTATCACGCTTCCCTGGGGAACCCCGGACCTCACTTCGGTAAGTGATGAACGCTCACCATCGAGAACTACACACTGTGTTTTGCCCTTCAGAAAGTCTGCAACCCAGTCGCTTATTTATCTAGATATGCCGTAACCATGAAGTTTCATAAGTAACTTAGTGTGAGGCACAGTGTCAAAAGCTTTTTTAAAAAATCTAATAGAACTAAATTAACGTGGGATTGCTCATCTATAATACGGCACAAGTAGTTAATTAAAAGTGCATGTTGTGTTTCGCAGCATCGGCCTTTTCTGAGTCCATGTTGATATTGGTTTAAAAGCTCTCCATCATCCAAAAACTTCATGACATTTGAATAGATGATGTGATCTAAAATCCTGCAAAATATCGAGGTTAATGAGATCGGCCTATAATTTTGCGCATCATTAACATTCCCATTTTTAAACACTGGACTGACGATGGCAGTCATCCATTCGGCTGGTATTTTTCCTTGATCCAAGGAGGCGGTATATAATTTCATCAAATACGGCGCAATTTCCTTTGCGTACCAATAGTGGAATCTTGTAGGAATACCGTCTGGTCCGGGAGCCTTATTGGTTTTTACGTTCATAAGCAGTTTAGTTATTCCCTCAACATCAAAAACGAAATCATTTCTAATTTTGTTGGTACGGTTGTTAAATATCGGAATCTCTTCCTAGTTTTCTGTCGTTAAAGTATTTTTTTTTTTTTTTTTTTTTTTTTTTTTTTTTTTTTTTTAAATGTATTATTCAAAATTTCTTCTTTCTCTAAACTAGTTTCTGATAATTCCCCATATTTCTTAATCATTTACGGCATAACCTTACGAGAGCCTCTTATTACTTTGACATACAACCAGAAGTTTTTTGGATTAATATTCAGATCTTCGGTCAAATTCCTTGCTTGGAATTCTTTAAACACATCACGCATTGCCTTAAGCATTCGCTCGCAACTGGACTAAATTAGCGCGTTTAGATGAGTTCCCAGATTTCTTCACCGTGGCATGTAAACGCCTTTGCCTCCTGAGCAAACGTTTTACTTCCCTTGTTGATAAGTGAAGAGAGAAATCTGTGGAAGAGTTACAAAAATAAGACAATGTGGGTCATTATTAAGTCGTTTGCGACTGGTTAACTTATTAGTTATTAGTAAAGGGAATAGTGGAGGGAAGGCATTGTAGAGGAAATTCGTTTGCGCGGTAACTGTCAAAATACACGCACTCCTTTGCCGCAACTTTCAATATTTATGAACCACCCATTCTGTGTATTTCGTACGTTATAACGACTTGAATCACAATACGGAGATTAATTGCTAATCGGATGTTATTTTGTTACCAATTATTTCACTATCATAACCTAACTGCTTGAATTATGAAATTGAGTGAATGGAGATTTTATGAAATTGACGCGCTCCTCCGGTGGGAGGCCCGAGAGCATTTTATATACATTGTGATCCATTGTTACTCCCGTTTTTTATGTTTACTGATTGAATAGTGATGAAAATTCTGCTAGTTCTGTAAAGTGTCCTTTAGACAATCGCTGATATTTTACAATAATATAGTACAATATAATTTAAATCCCACCAAGATATTTCAGTGAAATTGGAGATATTATTGCACAATAAGTTAGTTGGCTCTGAAATGTTGTATAAGGCGCTGCAATTATTGTTATCGTTTGTTTGCAGTATTAAGAAGAATCATACAAGGTACACGAAAAATTTGTATCAGGAACGGCCAAAAATTCACACATCAAAACTTGAAGGAGTTGAGATAGATCGAGCCAAATGACTACCTTAACTTTTTACGGTTTGGTGGTCCAATACATGGGGCATTACTTGATTTTATTGCACTTACGGTTGAAAGATAAGACCATTAGAGATTCAATCCTGCAAACTCAGTGCTTGTCCACGGCATGAATTTTTTTTTTTTTTTTTTAACCTGCAGTTTCCAGTTATCTTAAAGACTAAGTTATTGTGCAATATTACCCACCAACTGCACAATATTTTTCATATTGTTTAATATAGTCCTGCTTCAAACTATTTTGAATTACTCTGTGATATTGCCGATCTCTGTCTATCCTATTCACGTTCAGTATTATACAGCCGTAAATATAAGTACAGTAAATTGATCATCTAGGGCGACAAGGCGTAGCACAATACGGAACTCTGCCCATTAGTTAGGATGAAAGTCTGAAGTTAAATAAGAAATTTGAAAACCGTTAGACTATTGTGATAAATGTGAGAGGGTAAAAAAAGTCGGTAAACATAAAATATTAAATTAAAAGTTGGAACACAAGGACCAAAATGAACCTGCTGCCATATGCTCACGTAGAGTTAGGGAACGTCCATAAACCACGTAGCTCCATTTTGACCTCCTGTGAACCTCCCCTTCCCCCCCCCCCTCGTTAGCCCGATGTGGTTTTTGCCTATAACCCCCCCCCCCTCCCTCCCCGACGTAGCACGTAGCTTTTTTTCAGTTTTAATACCAGACGAGATTTTTTACCGTTTTCTCTTCTCAGATTACATACGGCGATAATCAAGTGAAGGAAATTAATTTCACATGCTGTTTTGTTCTGTACCTCATTTTAATTGTGAAAAATATGTATGGAAAGCTGCATGGCCTGGCTCGGACCTCCCCCCTCCTCCCACGTAGTGCAGCGTAAGGGGGCATCCATAAATTACGTGAGGTGTTTTTTCCGGATTTCTGGACCCCCCCTCCCCCCTGGTGAGATTTCGTGAGATCTGGCCGGACCCCCCCCCCCCTCTGGTGAGATCTGGTCCGTGAGAACCCCCCCTAGAAATCGCCCTGGAAACTTTTTTCTTTAGGTCACACCCTAACTTTTTTGACGAAATACCCTCCTAAAATCGACTTTGCCGTAAATTTGAGATTTTTTTTTTTTTTTTTTTGCTCTACTGTCCCCAAATTTTTCGCAAAATCTCACGTGAGATTTCCGTACACCCTCCCCTCCCCCTTGGTGAGATCTGGTGAGATTTCGCCGGACCCCCCTCCCCTATTTCACCTCACGTAATTTATGGATGCCCCCTAACCTTCCAGCCAACCCCTCCCCTTACACCCCCCTCCTCGACCGAGCCACTTAGTTTATGCACGCTCCCTTAGATCGTGACTATATGTAATTTACTTAGAATCCTCAGTTGAAAAGTGTTGTATAATCCAGGCAGTTATTACTCAAATTATAATGTGAAGTTTGTTTGTTTCATGCAGTAATATATTGCTCAAACCGTAATGTTAGTATAATTCGGTTGAAGAAAGTCAAAATCTCATTGTAGTAAGGCTTTTATCACATTTAGCAAATCGTTATGCAAAAGTACAATACTGCCTTATTTCATACAAAATTTTCATATTTCGACATAGATGCTAAAGGTTTTTAACACGCAAATTGTGTATTAAATTTTATATCCCCCACAAAAAACTCATTATAAACCTGTGACAAGTTGTAGCAAATAGTTCATTATACTTTTTTGCCAAATCATATTTCAAATGGTACATATAAATTAAACATAAAAAATTTCATTTGAAAAAAAAAATTAGTCTTGGTAAAATTTTCAAAAAAAAAAAGTATTTTCATGACATTTATTATCCGCCTTATTGATATGTTTTGTGGAAAATATTATCTGCGAAAAAATTTAAGTACGTACCAGGTCACTCAGTTATTTTATACAAACAATAATCTACAAAAGGATCGATATATTTTTCCTGTAATTTTCGAAAGAATTTTCGGGAATGGTATTTTGTATTGTTTTTCAGCAAAATGTTCCAAAAACCATGGAATAAAAAGGAGAACCCAAACATTTTGAGAGTCGATGGATGGGTTGCAAGCTTTCATTTGATACCTGTGAAGATCATCCAAAGGAAATATTCTCTGCAACCTCACAATAAACACTTTCATTCACCATGATTTTTCGATATTTTATTTTACATTCGTGTTTAGTAAGATCTAAAGCAGTGCGCAGTTACAAGGATTCTGAAGTGTACTGAGCGAATTCATATGGGTTCCGTTTTTTACTCGGAATTTGAGGATACGGAACCTTTAAGAAGTCAAAATAATTCAAGAGATCTTTTAAGCCCTCTCACCGAAATTTTTCATCGTTATATTCCATTCCTTATTGTTGTATTTCAAAACGGTAACTAATGCTTCCGTTTGGTCAACATTCAGTGGTTTGACAGGGTTATATTTTGCGTAGTGTAACGATCTGTGGCCTCGTAGTCTTCATGGTCATTTTCAAGATCTCTTCTCATGGCGGCGTGCCCAGGGTCGTTGGCGCTTTTAAAGGGGACGTGCAAAGGTGGCGGGATTGGTCCGGGAGAGTGAACATTGATCGATAACACGCTGGAGCTGCGCGCGGCGCTACTAGGGACATAACTTTCTGATCTCGGGAATCAGAATGTCTCCGGTCTTCCGCGTACACGGACGACTGCACCGCAGTACTGTCACAGAACACTAAAAGTAACTATAGTTCGCTCTCGACGGTTGGAGTCGTCCCCCGTTGACAGTGTAAAGTTTGATGTGGCTGTTCTCTGACTTGTCACTGCAGTTCAAAGATTTGTTTCAAAATAGGCATAATTTTGAGTACTTTCTAAGGATTGAAAAACATGCAATATCTAATGGCGCAACAGTTTACCCATTATACCTATGTCTTGATTCTGCCCAGCTAAAAACCATTATAGTGACATGAAATCTTTGCAGCGCATACTTTTTTTGTGGCGTGGTGACTATATTCACTTTCTGCGTCAGATATAGCGCTTTAATATTTAAAATACTCAATGAACATGAATGAGTTTCTTTTCAAATAGTCCGCAGTGAGATACAGCATTTAACACGTTGCCTTAGAAACTCTAGAAAAATCTTCACCGTTCTCTCTAGACACCGAGCGTGAATGGCGAGTTGTTAATGCTCTTGCCTCGCATTCGGGAGGACGCCGGATCGAATCCCCGTCGGGGCATCTAGATTTGGGTTTTCCATGGATTCCCCAAATCAATCCAGGCGAAAGGCCATGGCCGAAATCTTTCCCGTTCCTTTCCCCAGTCCCATCCCGCCTCTAATGACCGCGACGTCGATTAGGCGTAAAGCCATAAGTAAAAAAAGCTCTAGACCTACATTTGACTGACGGATAAGTGGTAAATGGAGTGTATTTGGAACCATCCCACAAAGGAGGAAGGTTGGCGTGTCGCGTAAAAAATGAAGTATTTTCGTTTGTCAGTATACGGAACAGCTAAAGGGAAGAACTTCAGAGGATGACAATGTATTTCTGTCATTGGTAGCAATTTATCTTAGGTTTAGAAATTGTGTGAAGTGTCGTCATCATATATATTATTTCTATAAGGTATTTTTTTGTCACAAGCCTATATCTTCCTTCATACTTAACAGAAATCAATGAATGAGGTGTCATTTTAAAGCTTATGGTCTCCACTTTGGTTAAATCGTATTTTAAGCAAGAAAGTTTTCGGAATTCGACCCTTAAAGGACAAAAATGTAAATTTTTCTAAAATGCTGTTTTCTGTGTTACGAGTCAGTTATCTCCCTGGATACCTATCTGAAACCGTTTTATGAAGTATCGTTTTAAAGATTAAGATCTCCGCTTTAGTGACGTCATATATTAACCCAGAAAGTTTTCGGAATTCGACCCTTAAAGGGCAAAAGTATCAATATTTTTGCAATACGTTTTTGTGTCACGAGCGATTTATCTCCCTTAATATCTAACCGATATAGATAAATGAGGTATCATATTAAAGAATAATGTCTCCGCCATGGTAACATTATATTTTAAGAAAGGAAGTATTCGTAATTCAACCCTTATAGGGCAAAAATGTCACTTTTTCTAAAATGCGTTTTTTGTATCTCGAGCCATTTATCTCCCAGGATATCTAACAAAAATCGATAAATAAGGTAGGATTATGAGGACTAATGTCTCAGCTTTGTGACATCATATTTTAAGAAAGAATGTTTTTGGAATTCAACCCTTAAAGGGAAAAAGTACAAATTTTTCTATAACGCATTTTTGTGTCACGAGCGATTTATCTCCCTTAATATCTAACCGATATAGATAAATGAGGTATCATATTAAAGAATAAGGTCTCCGCCATGGTAACATTATATTTTAAGAAAGGAATATTTCGTAATTCGACCCTTATAGGGCAAAAATGACACTTTTTCTAAAATGCGTTTTTTGTATCTCGAGCCATTTATCTCCCAGGATATCTAACCAAAATCGATAAATAAGGTAGGATTATGAGGAGTAATGTCTCAGCTTTGTGACATCATATTTTAAGAAAGAATGTTTTTGGAATTCAACCCTTAAAGGGAAAAAGTACAAATTTTTCTATAACGCATTTTTGTGTCACGAGCGATTTATCTCCCTTAATATCTAACCGATATAGATAAATGAGGTATCATATTAAAGAATAAGGTCTCCGCCATGGTAACATTATATTTTAAGAAAGGAATATTTCGTAATTCGACCCTTATAGGGCAAAAATGACACTTTTTCTAAAATGCGTTTTTTGTATCTCGAGCCATTTATCTCCCAGGATATCTAACCAAAATCGATAAATAAGGTAGGATTATGAGGAGTAATGTCTCAGCTTTGTGACATCATATTTTAAGAAAGAATGTTTTTGGAATTCAACCCTTAAAGGGAAAAAGTACAAATTTTTCTATAACGCATTTTTGTGTCACGAGCGATTTATCTCCCTTAATATCTAAC
>JARYHS010011408.1:217794927-217816693 GCA_031002005.1 Vandiemenella viatica | reverse complement strand
ATGCTTAGAGCTTTTTTAAAAAAAAATTAAAAAAAATGAACCCTTCAAAGACCTCATAGCTCCTGAGCTTACTCAGAAGATATTGTACTGTTAGTGGCCTATGTAACTTTGCTAGATCAACATCAGTTGATTTATCTTCTTACCACACACAGCCAAAAGTCAAGCTTAGATGGGAGTAGTTTACATCGCGATAACACATTGTGTCACTGACAGTGTTCATGAAAGTAGTAACATCTAATAATAAATAAATTGTTTGTACCCTTCTGGTACACGCAAGCATTTCAACCTACTCACATTTCCATTAATATTGCCGCTACAAATCAAACTATGTGGACAGATCTAAACACATTAAATGCATCGCGAACAAAATTTCGGTAACAACAACGTTTGCTTCATCAAGTTTAGTAGTTCACACAGCACAAATTATCACAATTAATTTCATTTTACACTTTCAGTGTAAACTGAAACTGGACTAAAGTATGCACATTCACTGTATCGCCGATCTAAAACTTGATCCGCTTCAATTAGACTTTCAATACTTGTTTACAATAAGGCTAGCCTTTTAGGTACAAAGTAGTAACATATTGTTAAGGTTCTTTGGGTGGTTTTATTACTGCATTTATTAATTAAAAAAAGTCCACCAAAAACAAGGTTATGTGAA
The DNA here is from genome assembly GCA_031002005.1 of Vandiemenella viatica. Classification (NCBI taxonomy): domain Eukaryota; kingdom Metazoa; phylum Arthropoda; class Insecta; order Orthoptera; family Morabidae; genus Vandiemenella; species Vandiemenella viatica. The sequence goes on along the minus strand of JARYHS010011408.1, from coordinate 217,816,032 downwards.
GATGATCGTTTATTTTCAATCAAAACAAGTCTGCGACATTCACAAGCATAGTTGTTACAATCCAAAGATGCAATACTGACTTACTGAAACTTGCATGAATGTCTCTGTAACACTGAATGAATACTCTGTCCAGGCGATCTGTTTATATAGAGTCTATCGAATTACGAGAATTCTTCAAAGGCATCCGCCCGATATTTCTCGATCATTAACAATCACTCAAACAATCAAACATATTAAAAACAATCGGAATTGATACAAAATTAATTAATAACATTACAAAATGATTAGAAATGGTAATTAGAGATACTTAAATACAAAATTATTTACAGAAATCCTTTCAAATGGTGGAAAATTGTCCTGTAGACATCGTAACTTACATTAATACATGGAATTACAAACTTTTAATAAATTCTCTTGCATCATTCGGTTCTTAAACATATTAAATGGTCTTTAAATAATTTTCTTACCTAAAACAAAGTCTATATACACTTATTTACAAGAATTACAAAATAAACATATCAAATCACTTTCAAGCAAACTTTGGCTCACTACAAATATTTCACACAGTACAATACTATTCAAAATTCAGGTATTAGGGCTGTTACAACCCCTCCCCAGGATTCACTTAATTTTACACAGATAAAATTGATTGAATCCGTCACGAATCTAAGCAGGTTGAATGTACACATAATGCAGACACGAACAGATTACAATCAATCAACCATAATGACTTTTACAATGAACAAATACAATTCTTCATACAACATCTGCACATAGTCCATGACACTGATTTTGTTTACAATAATTGTCTTTTCTCAGGTCCAATCATTTTATCATTTACTGTTTTTACACAACAAACGTTCAATGCCATCACCTTAAGTTACAATTTTTTCACTCCAAATTACACACTTGATGTCTGCTTGTTAATTACACCAGTCTGTTTACATTTTACAGCTGATAATTTGTCACCAAAATGTAGAAAGTCACAACATCATGAAAATACCAAAAGTCTCTACACAAAACTGTCACAAATTATACATTGAAATGCTTACATCTGCATCTGAGCTTAAGTACTCACACAAACTATTTACATGCATCAATTGACATACTTATTTACAAATTAGACATTTACACATATAGTGGCACATTTCATAAGTGATCACTTATTCATAAAAGGGTTTTAGGGCTTCAACATTATACACACCCTTACATTTACCACTCTCAGGGTCAATTAGCTCATAAGAGTTTTTCCTTGGTATAGACTCTATCCTGAAAGGGCCTTCAAACAAACGGTTAAACTTACGAGTCTCTTGTCGCAAAGCTGACGACTTACTATGAACTTCAACTAACACCAAATCACCCACTTTATATTCTATACACTTCTGACCTTCATCATGCCTTTTCTTTCTCCTTGTTGCCTTTTCCTTTAAATTTTTAAGAGCTAAAGCTACCTTTTCCTCATAGTTGAAATTCTTTCTATTTGGAAAACTAACACATTCTCGAATTAATCTGTTAGCCGGTTTCTTAAACATCAGCTCAATGGGTGGTATTTCAGTTGTATCACTAGGTATAGAGTTAATTACATTTTCAAAATTTTCTACTTCACATGCCCACTTACTGTGTTGGTCTGTACAATATGTCCTAAACCAACGTCCAATTTCCCTCATTAGGCGTTCTACGGGATTTCCTGCTGGATGATAAGCAGAAGTATGTATAACCTCTATTCCTTCTTGTTCAAGTTTTTCTGTCCACACTTTACTAGTGAATTGCGGGGCATTGTCCGAAAGCACCCTCTTAGGTTTACCTACCTTCTGACAATATTCATCAATCACCTTTCTGACCAAAATTTTAGCCGTAGACTTCTTTACAGGGTAAAGTTTAACGAATTTGGAAAAAACATCAAATAAAACTAAAACTTGGGTCACCCCTCCCCGAGACATGGGTAGCGGGCCAAGAACATCAGCAGAAACTAATTCCAATACACTACTTGGGATGATATTTTGCATTTTCCCCACTCGTTTAACACTATCTATTTTAGATCTTTGACACACTTGACAAGATTTTAATAGCTTCGAAATCTTCCTTCTCATATTATAGAAATATGTATCTTCCCTTAACACTCGGTAACACTTGGATGGCCCATAATGCCCATAACTATAGTGGTGATGCCAAACAATTTTTTCAACCAAACTTTCTGGAAGCCATAACTTCCAATCATCCTCATCTTCACTAGTCCTTCTAAACAATACTTCCCCATGCAAAGTATAATATTTCTGAAGCTTATCTCTGTGTTCTGGGCTATCAAGATTAGTTTTTACTTCTACTATAGCTACATCTTTGTCCTGTTCGTCTTTGATTTGTCGCAAGGAACACTTAACCTCAGTTTCATACGGTACTCCTTTTAGATAAGCAATTCTAACCTCAGTCTGTGGTCCTAGACATCGCTTTTCAGAATCTAGACCTAACGGTAGACGTGACAAAGCATCTGCAACTTGATTTTTACTAGCAGGTCTATACCGAATCTCTAAATTATATTCCTGCAGAACCAATGCCCAACGGGTTAACCGACTGTGGACTAACTTACATTCTAACAAAAATGAAAGAGCCTTATGGTCTGTATATACAATAATTTTTCTACCTAACAGTAGGTACCTAAACTTAGTCAAACCCCACAAAATAGATAAGGCCTCCCGTTCAGTAATTGTGTATCTAGTTTCAGCTGGTTGTAGTTTTCTACTGGCAAAGGCAATAGTCCTAAAATCCGGTTCTCCATTGATTTCCACTTCCTGGAAGACATGAACTCCTAAACCAGTAGTCAGAACTATCTGCGGCAAGGCAAAAATCTAGATCCCAATCTGGATAATAGAGGATATTGGAATTACATAAGTCATCTTTGATTTTTTGAAAATCTCTTTCACATTCTGAGGACCACACCCACCTGACACTTTTTTTAACCAAATCTCTTAAGGCTGGACTATTTAAAGCTTGTCCCTGAAGAAATCTCCTATAGTATTCACACAATCCAAAGAAACTCTGTAGTTGTTTCTTATCTCTAGGTCGGGGAAAATTCTTAATGGCATTTATTTTATCATTACTAGGCAAGATCCCCTGTGGTGTAATACGATGGCCCAAAAATTCAACCTCTTTTTGCAAAAATGTACATTTCTTTAACTTAATCGTCATACCCCCCTTTCTCAATGCTTCTAAAACTTTTCTAAGTAGCACCCAATGTTCCTCAAGTGTTTCTGACATTATAAGAATATCGTCTACGTATATCTCTACTTGTTCAAGCAATTCCTTTCCTAACACACTATCCAAAGCACGAATAAAGGTAGCCACAGAAATATTTAACCCAAATGGTAACACTCGAAAGTTATAACAACGGCCATCAAATAGAAAGGCAGTGTATTTCCGGGATTCTTCTGAAAGCGGGACTTGCCAATAGGACGCAGTCAAATCGATAGACGAAATATATCTTTTACCTTTAAACCTGTGCAACAACTCACTGATAGGTGGAGGATGATCCCGTTCTGTTACTAAATGCTTGTTTAATGTGCGAGCATCCAGCACTAGTCGCACAGAATTGTCCGGTTTTATTACCACAACCAAGGGATTATTGTAAGGACTCCTTGACCTCTCTATTACCCCCCACTCTAGCATTCGATTTATCTCCTTATTCACTTCATCTCTTTTGGTCAAAGGGATTGGATATGGCTTAATAAAGAAAGGCTCTTCAGACTTTACAGTAAGCTTGCACTCATAATTTTTTATCAGACCTGGTTTGTCAGAAAATACGTCCCTATATTCTTCAATTAGACATTTCAGCGTTTCTTGTTGGTCTGATGGTAATAGTTTCATACTGTTTGGGTAATTAATAACGTTTCCTTCGCTTATCTCCTGACCTTCAATCAGACTATTAATCTCACTACTCTGCCTTAACACATTTACACAAATCTGCGGTAATAGTTTGTCACAAACTCTAGCTACACCAGCATCCTTATATTTAACTCTCACATGATCTACTTCTTGTATGCCTTTCCAAACAGTCTTCTCAAAATCAACCCAGTATTCCCCACTGTCTAATTTAATCCGTAAGTTACCTTCTCCACAGTCTACCAAAGCCTTTACTTTTGTAAGCCAATCCATGCCTAAAATGCAATTTACATTCAACTTAGGGACTACATACATGGGTATTTCTACATTTACAGTCCCCATACAACCTTCCATCAACATTTCCTGCTTAATTCTCTTACTACGAGAACCAGTAGCAGTAATAACTGTCATACTACTAACGGGTAACACTTCAATTTGATTGGTGCTTTCAATTTCATTAAATAATCCCTCAGCAAGGCAAGAAACCTGTGACCCAGTGTCAATAAGAGCATCTATTTGTTTATTAAAAGCATTAATTTGCACTATGGGAACTTTATCTAAAACTTCATTCTTATTCTCCACCTCTTCCAATAAATCTTCTCGGGGATTATTCATAAAAATGGTATTAACTCCATAGCAGTTGGTACCTGGACCCACCTTCTTGTCCACCACTGCGGGGCCCATAACAGGGGTGGTCTTTAGTTTGCCTGCCCCCCATGCTGCCTTTCCCTTTCAGATTGAGGGTTCTGTTCTCTCACTCCCCCATTATTATTCCTCCTTGCGTAATTATCACGATCCCATTCCCTGGATCTACCATCCCTTGACCCATTACCCCTTCTAGGGGGACTCCTGCTGCCCCTCCTATGGTGTTGATGGTGGTAATGTTGTTCATTGAATGACTCCTGGGCATCCAAGCGTCTCAACAATTCAGAAACTCTATCCACATTTACTACATCCAAAGTGGCAATTAAATTTCTTGTTTGCTGAGGTAGCCTAGCCCCTATCAAATCAATAAATTCCTCCTCTCCATAAGGATGGTCTAGGTACTTACAACGGATCCAACATTTATGAAAAAAATCATGTTGAGTTTCCCTACCAGGTTTATAGGGTCTACCAGTCATCAACTCTCTCTTTTCTTGAATCTGCCTGCTTGTCGACCAAAAATGTTTCAAAAAGTTTTCTTTAAACAGCTTGTAGTCAGTCACTTCCCTAGCTTGTCTATCACCCCATGTCCTAGCATAAGATTTTAGATGTTTACCCACAAGTGCAATTTTCTTACTATCGGGTAATAAATTAAAATAATCTGACCTTTCAAAATTATCTATAAACTCAATAGGGTGAAGCCTCCCACTATCATCATAGAATTCAAATTCTTCTTTTACATCGACACTGAAATTTGGATTACCTGTTAAGGGAACCTGACTTAACTGAATCTGCAACCCAGTAACCCTTTTCTCTAACTGATTAACGTTAGATTGGGTTGTCTCCAATCCCTGGGTAAGTTGTTCCTGATGATTTGCCAATGCATTTACATTTTTTTCTAATCCATGCGCTAACTGTTCCTGTTGCTGCACCAATGTATTAATATTTAATCCCACCTCTTGTCTCAACTCATTAACCTTAACATCATTAGCTTGGAACAAAGCAACATATTCCTCCTTCATCTTATCACAATTTTCACTGACTTCCTTCACCTCTTTATAAATCAAATTTTCACATTCAGCCTTATTCTGTTCACAAAATTTTGTAACCTTTTCAAATTTCTCCTGACATTCAGTTACTACCTTCCCCAATTTAGAATCTAAATTGTTAATATCCTCCTTGAATTGAGAGCTAAAACCCTGAAATTGCTCTGCGATTTTAACATCAAAACATTTAGTCAAATCAGAGAATGTTTTATCATTGTTTTGTTGCAGTTGAGAAAACTGATCATTTATTACAGCAAACTGAGAATTAATTTCAGAGAATTTGCTATCAAATTTGGAAAATTTATTATCAAATTTGCCATCAATTTCGGAAAACTGAGACTTAATTTCAGAAAATTTGCTGTCAAGATTTAACTCATTTTTAAATTCTGAAAATTTGTTATCGTTATCACTTTTTAACTCATTTCTAAATTCAGAAAATTTGTTATCCAATTTGGAAAATTTATTATCAAATTTGTCATCAATTTCGGAAAACTGAGACTTAATTTCAGAAAATTTGCTGTCATTATCACTTATTAACTCATTTCTAAATTCAGAAAATTTAGCGTCAAATTTGGCTACAAAAGATTCTAAAAATGCTTGCAGGTTCTGATTATCAGCCATTTTTAGTAATTAGCAAAATCAACATAAAAAACAAAATTAAGAAAAATTAAAATCTTTCCAATCTGCCACACATTAATTTGCAAAATAATTCACTTGAATATTCAATGCCGTACTTACAGTTATTCTTCACTTTTGTATCACATTAAATTTCACTTCGAAGCACTTAATTAATCATTAAACACCACACTGACTTCAAACACTTAACCACACTTTTCACAATTCACTGTAGGAAGACGATGTTGAGGCCGAAGAAAATCCACTCGTCGTCGGAAGATTACAGCCGATTCCCGATGAAAATTCTCCGCCTTAGGCCGAAGAAGGTCCGCTTGGCTTCAAATCCGTGTCGTAGCCGGTCGAAATTTCCTCGCAGGTTATGTTCGCTTATCGCCGATAATCCGTCGCAATTTTCTGCAGATTCTTTTTAGAAGATAAACATCCCACAGATGTTTAAGAACTTCTCGTCATGTCAACGGTCGCCATGTTAAGGTTCTTTGGGTGGTTTTATTACTGCATTTATTAATTAAAAAAAAAGTCCACCAAAAACAAGGTTATGTGAAGATGATCGTTTATTTTCAATCAAAACAAGTCTGCGACATTCACAAGCATAGTTGTTACAATCCAAAGATGCAATACTGACTTACTGAAAACTTGCATGAATGTCTCTGTAACACTGAATGAATACTCTGTCCAGGCGATCTGTTTATATAGAGTCTATCGAATTTACGAGAATTCTTCAAAGGCATCCGCCCGATATTTCTCGATCATTAACAATCACTCAAACAATCAAACATATTAAAAACAATCGGAATTGATACAAAATTAATTAATAACATTACAAAGTGATCAGAAATGGTAATTATAGATACTTAAATCCAAAATTATTTACAGAAATCCTTTCAAATGGTGGAAAATTGTTCTGTAGACATCGTAACTTACATTAATATATGGAATTACAAACTTTTACGAAATTCTCTTGCACCATTCGGTTCTTAAACATATTAAATGGTCTTTAAATAATTTTCTTACCTAAAACAAAGTCTATATACACTTATTTACAAGAATTTACAAAATAAACATATCAAATCACTTTCAAGCAAACTTTGGCTCACTACAAATATTTCACACAGTACAATATTATTCAAAATTCAGGTATTACGGCTGTTACAATATGCTGATTGTCTATACTACACCAACAATCATTTGAGAACGATATCATCCTACTGAGAGCAATGACAAAAATTATAACGATAGACTCTAATCTTGCAGTTATCTATCAAACACTTGAAGAACAATAATTACAATGTGATTTAGTTACGAAACGTTATTTCACGTTGTTTCCTATCTTGTCTGTCTGTGCAACCATATGCCACACAACTTGGCATTATAAAAAGCTTTGAAATATTAGAAAATGAAATGTTCACAGCAACATACACAGTGCCAACAGCCCAATGTTTTGGGGTGATTCCTATGGCCGCCAGTGGCCGCCGCGCGTGCGCAGTAGGAGACGAGTTTTTATATGAGGTTTCACCGATTTGGCGTTATTTCTTCCTCCATGGGTTCACCAGCTGTAGACTGTGTATGCTACTGTTCGGGTAGCACGTGTCGGTTGTTGCCCAGGTATACCCCTTGGTCGTGACCGTGACGGTTTCCTGCTCGTCTGATTGTTCCCTTCACGCTCTAGCGCCGTGCACAAAGCCTCGTCAAGCTACCAGGCAGGTAAAGCCGTGAGAAGTTTAGCAAGCCATAATGCACTTCTACTAAGCTTGCGAACAAGCCAATAAACAAGTTATAATTAAACGTCCCGAGCACGAACGAATTACCGTAACTTACAACAAGACAATTTTTAAAAAGTCACGAGAGGAAAACAAAGGTGTACAAGGCTAAGACCACAGTGCTGCCAATTTCCTAAAATAGCAGTATTTTGTTCTTTGAGACCACACGAAATTATTACCACCCCAAATTCAGAAATATTTAGTAAAAACACGACCGTGACAGCTAACATTTTGTTAGGAACACACAGAACTCAAGCTACTCTCATTTGCACTGTACTTGATATCCAGAAAGTGGTTCCCAGGCTACGCTTACATATTCAAGCAATGGTCTAACCAAATTCCTCACTTGTTTTGTACATACCCTCTTCATCCTCCACAAATGAAAGCTTTTATAACCCTTTTCTACCAGCTGGCAGGTGGTACACCTGCCCAATGTGTCCTGCCAAGTTGATTTTTGCTTATGGCTTTACGCATCGTCGAAGTCGAGGTCGAGGTCAATAAAGGTGGTAAAGGACTGAGCACAAGGAACGGGAAGGAATTCGGCCATGGTCTTTTGGAAAAAGCATCCAGGCTTCGCCTGGAGTGATTTAGGGAAACCGTGGAAAACCCAAATCTGAATGGTCGGACGGGGATTAGAACCTACGTCCTACCGAATGCGAGACCAGAGCGTTACCGCTTACCCACCATAGTAACAGACGTATTTGTGAAATACGCACTCGGGCAGAAAAGGTGGATCAACAAAATTCACCCCCATAGTTGACGAGAAAACACCTGAAATTACCAACTAGCAGCGACGGCAGGTGTGTTTTCGATAATGCAGAGTGTCTTCTAGCCGTGAGTCATTAAAGCCGTAAATTATTTGATGTTAAGGATCGATGTTTCAATCTAATTGAAATGAAAGAATTTGCGCTGAATCGATAGCTTTCCACGCCTTCATACGTCTGACGAATCAACACTGCAGTCTTAAATACTAGATGCAATTATGAAATCTATTGAAGGAAAAAAACACGAGTCCACGAGTATTCAAATGGTAATTCTGAAAACTCTCTCCAATTACGAATACTTAGTAAGGAATGGCTTCTTTACAGCAAATTCTGCACCAAAAACAGCTCGCGTTTATCATGCGAATACAGAATTGTCACTGCGTTCATTGCTTGAAAAACTAAATACCGTTCTTCATAACACCTTACTTTTGCAAGGTGTACGATGCTATATCGCACTTACTTATGCCGACAAAGGAAAGCATGCAGGAAACCAATGTGATAGTAAAAAAAATATGATAGGCATAAAAGACATTTCGAACGTTGCACGAAAGGGCTAATGAACAACACAGCCGACAGATAAAAAAACTGCACTTTTCCCTTAAACAATATCGTTCACACCCTCCTCCACATTTTTTTAAAAAAAGAAAATTACCTTGCGTTTACAGCGTACAGGTTGATGAAGATAGGCTTTTTGTCAAGGGACAAGAATATCGCCATGAAATATATTTAGAAAGCGCAGCTATATTATCCTGGAATGATTAGGATAACCATGGAAAACAAATCTGGACAACAGAATCAAAAATCGAACACAGTAAATTGTGAATGTCAGACTATATATCTCGGCACCACCTCGGGCAATGTAAATCAAGATTCCTATATAAAACTACTCTCTAAAATTTAGACGTGGTAAACAGCTTTATTTAAGGCGGTACTATTGAAACTAAACATGCCCATAGCGTCGTTGTCGCATTCTGTTTTTAAAGTATCACTGTGGCGGAAATTAAATACGTAAGATACCCCAGCTTTCTCTGACTAACAGGAAGTATGGCGCACAGACAACCGAGTTAACCATAATGATTCGTTAATTTTACGGCATTAAATGAGTTCCATGTTCCTCTCAGACGAAAAGCTCGCTGTCTAGCGTCCAAGTTCAAGCATATCGGATCGTGGCAACATGGTGGTTACCAGGCTGGGCCTTACGTTGCAAGGATCACAGTTTCTGGCGTGTGTGGTTTTTTGTTTATCTTTGAGTATTCATACTGTGTTTTACAATGGCAATCTATAAAACGAAAACCGGGTATACTGGTACCAGAAAAACTCGAAATCTACTGCGAAGATTTCGATGAGGGTTTCGCCGTTTGAAAGCTCATAATCTCAACTCAGTTGTTTGGTATGTCTTATGCGTCTACGTTACATAACGCCGAAACATTAAATAAAATTCTGAACGTATGGCGAGGAATACCACAGATGGAACCACTGGATGCAGCATGCTTTGTACTAAACACACAATTACAATGTCTCTGACCATAGCCTTTACAATAATAACTATTTTGCACATTAAAAAATACTTGAAGTATTCTTTTCCATAATTCGGGATATTCAATTTCTAAACGCTATAGACAGCCGTAAAAACAACAGAGATTTTCTTTAACCACGATCTCTAGCAGTAGGTCTACAACTACATAGACGCTGGTAATCAGCATTAGGCTTCTGTTTGAATAAAATCATTTATTTACGATAATATTATTCTGGATTCATTTTTTATATTTGTATAAAACGCTGAATCTGCGGAGCTAAAGTATCTGGCGTTTCGAACAAAAAGTAAATCCATTCACTTCGCAATTGAATCAAATGTGAGTTTCTAACCAAATGTAGCGTTGTTTAGTAATGCAGTAATTCAATTCCTTAATCAAATTAATGAAGCTTGATACACGTGAATCTTTTCGGACGAATGAAAATAGTGTAGGCCCTACTTGCAAATAAACTTCAACCAACTCTTTTCTTGGTAGGGGGCGTGTGAATCTAGGTTTTCTTTCATTCCGAAAAATTTTATTAATCTTTGCACAAATGTTTCTCATTGCGGGAATAAAAATAGCGTACGGGTAAATCTACGCCAACTATACCGGGCAACGCCGGGAACTCCGCTAGTTTAAAATAAAACAAAGAATAATGCTAGATAACCGTCAAGAAAGAATACCACTTTAAAAAAAGAGCAAATCTGAACGCATATCAGCTTATCTTTAGTAAGGAATTCATCGAAACAGGCACGAATTACATCCTCCTCTACGAATGTCATGAATTCCTAAACTTTTTGAACTGATACTTCTTTAAGCACGATAGGGAAAATTCTTTTAGGGTTACGCGTTAAGGGCGCATGCGCAATTCAAAATAAAATTAATAATTACGAAAGCATAAAATGGAGGTGTGAGAACATGTGAACTCTGACCACCACGTGTGAGATGCTATCAAATGAAAGTTCTAGTCTAGCCATTTTCCTATTATTATTATTATTATTAGTATTATTATTATTATTATTAATGGGTACGTGGCGATCAGTCTAATCTCTAAGGGGTTAATCACTGGAAAAGGTAGGGAAAGACTGACTTAGGCACATGTTAACGTTACATCATAGTTAGTTCGCATTAGCCGTATTGTTTTCTATGCATGTATGGTATGAATAAGTGTGAATATGTGTGTTTCATGGGTATACTATATAAAATTAATTGTTAAATTGTTTTGATAATCATTGAAAATCACATGAAGTCATACGGTATGCTTACATTTGGAGGATTCGCCATTATTACACACAATCTTTTCAGTTTTTTGTTTTTTGTTTTGTTTTGTTTATAATCGTTAGATGTGGATGGTTTCATTATATTCTCCCATTGATGTTTTAGTAAGAAAAAGTTTCAATTCATACGAGTGTACACAGCGATAGAAGCACCAGATTTTAGTATAAGAAACATGACAAAGAGGAGCAACAATTTCACGCAAAGCAAGAGTGTACCGAGGTGGGGTAATTAGTACCGCCGCCACAGCTAGCCAGTGCATGCGGAAAATATCTAGATTAGATACGATCGCCCCAACTTAGAGCGGCTGGCATTCTCAAAACCTGTAACGCTAACTGAAAATGTTAGTACCTATACAGCCAACAAACGTTTCAATGCATCATTGCACCATATTCTGCACATAATTTCGAAATACAATTTTATATCACCTCTCTTCGTTTGACAAAACATTAATTTTCAGTCTTTAGGTTCTACAATCAGACATTTTTTTTTTTTACTACTAAAATATTTCCGAACTAAAACATCTGTCATGTTAGAATTATTTTTTATTTTTGTTTTTTGTTGTAGGATACTGAATGCAGAAACTGCTGAAAATTTTAGGCCTCTAAGTATAATTTTATGCTATGTATATGGCATGGAAATTATTCAGCTACAGAGGACAATGGAAGTGTGTACATTATTGAAAGTACAGTTAAGCCACTAAGCAGACTTCTGCACATTATCATATTAACCCACTAACAATTCTTACAGAACTTTACTTTCTAGTTAAAATACCTTTTCGGTTGTGAAGACTTTCCTCAGGAAATATTTTTAACGTTATGCTAGTATCATTAGCAGAAATACCAGTGGATTGTTTGAGCAAATAAGGAGCACAAAAATCACGTATAATAGTTTCTCCTCATTTTGAGTTTGTCGCCTCAAAATTCCACATAAACGCTTTTATCTCAGACGCCTCAAAGCGTTTGTTGTAAACTAATACAAATTAAACTTTAAAAAAAATAACTTGTAGTCATAAAAATGGATATCAGAATACGTAACAATATTCCTACAGAAGCAAAACTTCTGGCTAAATTAAAGCAAAGTATACAATGGGTGTTTTTCTAAGAATTTGGACTGGAATCAGTTATGCGCGAAGCTTAAAAAGCAGACAAAAGAATGAGACTGAATACGAGAAATTTTCAGGTCACTGGACTCAAATTAGGACTAAAAATTATTAGTCCTGTCAATATGTAGCTATAATTTTGTAAATTTATGTTTGAAATCTTTCTAACTCGTTTTGATATTGCGGATCCAAATCTAACATAAAACCGTCCCCCTTAGCAGACTTAAAAAATGACGTGAAAAGGTAGGTCGCAAGTTGCCACAGAATCTTTATGCAAATTTTAATATAAAAAATTCCGCCGAAATATGCTGTAAACTAACTATATTCATTATTTACCTCAATTTTCAGAGTTCTGTACGTATTGCTGATGCTCCATTCTCGCTTCCAGCAATTAAACCGAATAGGTTTGACACATACTATGAATTTTGTTGAATAAAAACTTAATATCATATTCAAAATTTTGTAAAATTATAGATATTACAAAGAAATAAAAAGGGGGAAGAAACTAACCCAGCTCGGTAGAGGGACTGACTTTTTTTTAAATTGGAAAAAAATTCTTATTTTGGAGTATTTTAGTTACATGCGCTATCTCAAAAACAGTATTACCTAGGAACTTAAAATTTATCTACAATATAACCAATAATTAAACTAAAAATACTAGAAAAACACGTAACTAATATATTTTGCAAGTTGTGAGCAAAATAAGCAAAAGTATTATTTTGAAGTTATTAAGCCGTATACCAACATCATTTTATTTATTAAATTTATTTTTTGCCAAGCGACAGCCGTCTAATGTGTGTTTTATCTTTAGAGTACGGAACCTCAACTATGCAACACTCGACTGGCACTTGTTTTTTAGTATTTCTGCATTTGGATCTCTGATCTTCGATGTATCCATAAACTTGTGGGAGTATAATGTAAAAATATATTTTACGTATCTTCAATAACTACCTCGACGAAATCAAATACGAAAAGTAGATTAGTGTTGAAAAAAGGAAGTCCGCTATTTTGTACCATCCATCTAGAATTATGTAATTTCATTGCCCATTTTAAATTTAGGTCTCCAAAACCACTGAATTTGTACACAAATCCACTCGGTTTTTAACTTTTGCCAGCTTTTCCGCACCACTGAGTGGGCGCTAAACTGGCTCGACGATACTATCAGCCGATAATTCTCCAAAATGACACGGTAGTGATTGAGTTCCATTAGCTCTAGTTTAGTAACGTCACGTGTATGGGAGGTGCTAGCTTCCCACGTGTCATTGGCTGGGTGCACACGAGAATAGACACGTCCTTCCTGTAATAGCCCCACGGATCTCCATTTATAAAACGTCGGCTCGCCCATTGCCTCAATTGCCCGGCCGTGAATCGGCCGCCAGTAAAAGGTCGACGTTCTTCACCGAGGCTGCTGATGGAACTCGTGCCAAGGTTTAACTAAGCAAGCAGAGCCAAAGTCTGCGACTTCTAATCGTCAATCTATCCAATATTCGAGAAGAAATTAACAGATTTAAACACGCTTATAACTTTACAGTGTGTTATTTTTAGTTATGAAGCGTAACGGGATGCTTCTGTATGGAAGCTGTTAGTCAGTGATACTACTACTACTAATTATTATTATTATTATTGGCAAATTCTCCCAATAAATGGAAGACGTTAAGCAAATGACCCAACCAAGTTTTCTTTGAGTTCTTCTTATTGCTCCAGTAGGGTTTCATTCTTTACGAGAAAGCTTGTTTGCGTTCTTCCGACCACTTTAGATGGTTTGTTTTTGTTTTGGTTGCTCAGTTTTAACTTCCCATTTGTCTACTTTGTGTCTGAAGGTGTCTCTGAGATGTTTGTTGCTCCTATGTTTGCACTTTTAAGATCCTTCCGAATTTCATTCAGCCAAGGTGTTGGATTTTTAAGTGATTTTTTTTTTGGTCAATCGATTTTCTGGTAGCCTCTTAAGGTGACCAAAAAATTTCATTCGCCTTTTCTTGATGTCAATTTCGATGTTTGAAAGCTTTACTGTTGTTTGGATTGATTGCAGTCTGTAACCATCTTTAGTGAGTCTTGCTCCTAGAATTTTTCTAATGATTTTTCTCTATACTTTTTTTTTTATTATTTCTTCAAGGTCATGTTTTCTGTTAAGTGTTAATGTTTCACTTGCACAGAGGACTGTTGGTTTTATGACTGTGTTGTAGTGCCGAATTTTGGTCTGTCTTGACATGGATATTTTTTTTTTTTTTTTTTTTTTTTTTGTAAAGATTTTGCACTAATCCTACCGCTTTTTTTTACTTTTTGGAGGCGATTTTGCTGCGAGATTTTCTCAAGGCCTGTCGGTTCGATGAATTCTCCGAGGTATTCAAAGTATGGGACCCTGTTGATTTTACCGTATTTTGTTCTCTCTTGCTAGATCTGTCTTTGAACATATGAATTCAGTTTTCTCGAATGATTATTACTATTATTAATTTTAAAGGCGATGGAGATAACGCTCCAGAGGCAATTCCCCCAGTCATCTAATCACCATCTTTTTCCTTTATTTTTTAAATTTTCTTTTATAATTGGAGTGTTAAATTCCTCCCCATTTACTTTTTCGATTTACACGTTTTAATTTTAAATTCCTTAAGCGTTTTTGGTAAATTACTCATCATTTCACTTGGTAATTTGTTCCAATACCCGACACCTTTTACCAACAAAAGAAAATTTTCCCACTCCCTTATGATGGAAAACGAGCGCCAGCTTGTGGTCATGGTCGCCTTTGTCCTTCCATGCACTATTCCTAATTCTTCGACCAATATCCCTCCAAGCCCCATCACCAACATAAGCCCTGTACATTCGAAGCACTCTCTTCACCCTCCTTTCATCCAATTAGTCCCAATCCAGCTCCTTTATCATATCAGTTACTGACTGGGCCCTGAGATAATTTCAACAAACGAATCTAGCTGCTCTTCTTTGCACACCTTCCAGCTCCTGTATATGATAACCAAAATTTAGGCCCCAAATTACACCACCATATTCAACCAATTGTCTGACTAAAGTTTTGTAACCCAGTTCGCTAACTTCCCTGTTACATCCTCTCGGCACGCTCTCTAGTAAATGAATGATTTTGTAACCTTTTCCTACCACCTGCCCAATGTGCTCTGTCCAGTAGAGTTTGTTATCAAACGTTATGGCAAGATATTTACACTTCAAAACGCTATTATGACCCCACCCTATAATCATAATTAATCTTCAGTTTTTTATCTGTGCACCTAATAAGCTGACTCTTCTTCTCATTTATCTTCATTCCACGCTGACCTACCCGTTTAGATATTATATCCAGGTCACTCTGCAGCTGTTCATAATCTTCAATTGTTTCGATCCTACTGTATACCATTTTTTTTCCAATTTCTTCATAAACAACTAGTCCTATGAGACAAAATTTTCATGCGGTATTTGTATTAATAAGAAGAAAATAACTAATATAACGAACTAATAACACAGTGTCTTATATTCAGTCTTTCAAAACATTCTGTCGAAAGAAAAACCTTCACGGATAACAGAGTTGCCAGAAAATTTAAGATTTGAATATTCTATTCCATCGACAAGTTTCCTACTAAAACTATAGCACAAAATACATAATATGTTTCGCAATATTAGATTTGGGAAAAGAAATTCCCAATTTCAAATGCTCGTTGACCATTTTATCTACCTATGGGCAATAATTTACATTCTTTTGTACATTTACAGCAATCAGGATTCGTACCAATACACTTTTAGGTCTTCAACTTACGAGAATCGCTCTTACTGGACGCTAATATTTCTATAGAACTTATTGTGTGAGCGATAACTTTCGGGCCTGGCCTCTGAGAGGAAGAGAGTTCGAAGCCCGGTACAGTCATTCAGATTACGAAATCACTGCAACCGAATCCCTGGACTATTTCGTCAAATCCTTTGAGAATTTCCTTTCTTCTAATTGTCCGCGATGCTCTCCCGGGTATAATTTCTTTTATTTTATTTTTATTTTTTTAAATGAAAGAGTATGGTTTATGTGGCAAGATCTGACTGATTCGCTTCAAAAAATCTAAAAATCGCGTATTTAGAATGTCTGATTAAAAAACGGCCTTTTTTCGCTGTTTCTGGAACCAATAACAGCGACATGGTAAGAAAATAAGGACATGGTAAGGAAATAACTATGAGCGAATTACTATACTGCTGGAAAACGCAGACGGAAACCTAGAACCTGGAACTGCCCATGTTAACGGTTTTCATCAGGACAACGCTATTGAGAAATTTGTATAAAGTTTATTTTTTGTATTATGTTCGAGTTTTAGTTCTCAAGACAGCTTCTTAAAAAGAAACAAAAAAAAATTGAATTTTTCCCCAAAAATTTTGTATGTAATTACTAGCTTTGTAGTCTTTAATTAAAACATACACAGCTGCATGGCAATTTCAATCAAGAACCAGCAAATTACCAATAAAATAATGCGCTAAATACATAAAGGCAACGGCAGCAGTTACAACCACGGCATTGTAGATCCGTTACACAGCAGTTTATGTGGGCAGCAAAGCCCACTATCTAGTACCAGAAAAACAATAACAGTGTTGAGCACAACGATAATATCAGATGGAACAGGACGTTCGTAATTAACAGTTGAAACAAACGCCTAAGCTGGCGTCCAGCCAATCCGCTGTCAAGGCCGCTACCACGTGACCGGTAGCACAACAGACAGCGCTGATCATATTTTTCCAAGTGGCAGCTGTTCAAACTAACGACATGGAGCTACAGTTTGTTCATGACATATTTTAAACGGCGAAAGAAAAAAATATCCATTGCAAGCTTTAACCAACAACAAAATAACGGAAGAAGGCTCAATACCACACAAATTTTCAGAAATTATCTTGTTCGCATGTAAAATCTGCAGACAATGCTCCAACTTTTTTTTTCCAACTAAGTAACTTCTTGACGTTCTAACTGTTCGCTCCATTCGGAAACACCGACCACAAATGTGTTCTTATGTGGGCATTGTTTCCTCATACACAAACGAATCGCAAAGCGTGGAGTATACTTCGTTTTATGGAATCTCAACACGCAAGCTATATAGGTGTCACCAGACACGTAGCTTACCAGCTAGCATTGAATTTAGAGCGTCAAGAATCTGTGCAACACCAGTTGACCGTGAGCGTTCTCCAACCCGGGGAGAAAGCGGTACGAGGAGAAGGGTACACTCCTTTGATAGTCATGCACTCATTGCGTAAAACAAACACTGCAACCGTCCAAAACGAGTAATCTAGCACTTCGCTAACGCCCACAATCTTCCAGAAGAACGCATACTAATCCTGGATGTCAGAGATGGAACGTACACTCTTTGGCAAAAAAATTGACTGTCCGCGCCTGAGTCTAAGTCCCTTATTTCGCACAATGTGGCATCATTGCGCGTATTCAACTCAGCGCCATCTGTTATTCATTTCCTTAAGTCAAGCCTCGAACAAAGCAGGAAGACTCCGCCCGCCCATTGACGATTCTTCTTGGTAGTCCATTTATCATTCCCCACATTTCAGTAAAAAGCTATTGACCGATCTCGAAACAGGTAACGCATTTTCCTGTCCCTGCATTGACTATAATATTAGCCAAGATATCGCCGACCATACCTCAATCGGACGAAATTCGGTTCCAGCTACACTTTTCTTAAATTCTGATCGTGAAACATATCGTTAAAGTTGTAATTAACAAGATTGCAATAAAGCGCAGTAAAAATGAGGTTCAGTTATACATTTTATTCCAAATAATTAGCGTAAAATTATAACGATATTTATTTATATATTGATGTGGCTAATTAGTTGCAATAATGCAACACATAATGGGGTGTGTGGTCCGAGAAGTTGGTGTAAATGTTCAAAGATCCAGAGTTTTTAGTTCTACAAAACTATTGAAACGATTATAAAGAGATTATTTCGGATAATTGTCTAATGCCAGTTGAATGTAACTGACTTCCGAGGCAGGATAAGGTTGTTTACCCACTGCACGAGTCGTCTGTGAACACGAGCTCCGTTTGCTTGTGGCTAACCATCTAGTCTTGTAAACGCGTGGTCCTCGGTTTGAGTCTAGTTTTTCCAATTATTTTTTTGCATTTATTTTAAACAAGTCGAACCTACAACTGCGTTATGCGTAAAATATAACATCGACTCTTACCTGCTTGCGTCAGGACATAACATACTTAAGGAAAGACTCGTAACTGAGTGCTTCTTAATAAACTGCACACGTAACTATGAAAGCTTTCACAGAGGTAACACTGAAAGAAATCTTCTCGGGCTTCAACATCGTAGAAATAGTGTCGTTTGGTTACGTTAGGTGGACTATAACGAGTTCGCACCATCTTCAAGGAGACGAAAAACTAAATAATATTACTATACCAATTTCTTATTATGCGTCTGGATTTACGATTCGTCGACTTCTAAGTCATTAAAGGTGGAAAGGGAATGGAGACAAGGAATGGGAAGGAATTCGGACCATGGGTTTTGGAAGAAATAATCCCGCCATTCACACGAAGTGACTTGGAGAAACGAAGGAAAATCCAAATCTGGATAGCCGGATAGGAATTCAAACAAGCTTCCTCTCGAATGCGGAGCCATAGCGTTAACGCTCAGCCATTAGGTTCAGTTTTTCAATATCTTTCGTATTTGATCTATGATGCCGTCCATAAAATTATTTAAAAAATCTATTGAAAAGTTAAAAATCGTAAATTAAAATATATGTGCAGAAGTGAGTTCATCTGATGAGAGCGGGGATATCAAAAAAAATCTCTGAAATCAGAAACGCAATTCAAATTTCATTTTCTCTCTCTCTACTCTTTTCGCCCCTCTCTCTTTTTTTAATTTTTTTTGCTAGGGCTTTACGGCTCGGCGACAGAAAGGTCATTAGAGGCAGGATCGGATTGGGGCAAGAAACGCGCAGGAACTCGGCCATGGCCTTTTCAAGGAAGCATCCGGGCGTTCGCCTGGAGTGACTTGGGGAAACCATGGAAAACCCAGATCTGGATGCCCGGACGCGGATTCAAACCCGCGCCCTCCCGAATACGAGGCCAGAACGTTAACCGTTCACGCACTACACCCGGTACTTTTTTTTAAATTTTTAGCAGCTATCAAATTCAAAGTGAATATAAGCTCCCTCTTATATGGAAGATATTGTCATATTAATCCCGTTGTTTAATGAAGTAGTATTATACCAAAAATGACGAGCAAAATTGATCGGTTTGCTAGTAACCAAATAGATAACATTTCAGTCTTTTCGTAGAAATGTTAAAAAAAAAAATTCAATTCACATTCTACTTGAGCAAAGACCTCAAACCGGATGCTAAAACTACAGAAATTTGCAGTCTAAATAAAATTTGGTAAAATAAGAAAATTCAATGTAGTTATGATGTAATTCTCTATAATATTTTCTCTTTTTTTTCAAGTATGTCTTTCAGTAAAGATTAAGAGGTAGTTGGAATGAAATTATCACGCTGAGCAATAACACAGCTAATTGTTACAAAATTTTATAAATCGGCAGTACTACTCTCCGCAGCTAGAGTGTAATTCTAAAATATCATAGTAGATGGAAACGTAGTGTTTACAAAGCGTATAATACTGGTTTCCTTGTTCCTTGCCACACTGACATTCCCGCACTGAATTTTCATTTTACGCCTCAGTTTTCCTCCTACAATGTTCTGATTGAATGCCTATAAGACTTTGCAATATTTAAACTTACAAAAGAAATTGTTGCTCTTCATTCTGAGACAGACATTATAATGTAAATTATTTGGGTTGGAATAAAATATACAGTAGCTACAGTTTGAATTTTGAAAAAACCGTGCGGCAAGAGAATCAATTCTTATCACCGATCAAGAAAAACAAAGTTACTTTCATAGCGTTTGTTGATTTAGAAAAAAAGCTGTTGGTGATGTAAGGCGGGACAAAATGTTCAAACTTTTTTAAAAAGTCAGGTCTTACGTATCGAGATATAAAAGTAGAGAATCATGAGAGTCACCAATCAGTTGAAAAGTGTATCAGATATGGTTGCAGTTCATCCTTACTAATATTCAACTTATATGTGGAGGAAGCTACAAAAGAAGTAAAAGAGGAATTTTAATGTGGCTTCATGAAAAAGTAGTTTCAAATATTGCCCCAGGAACAAGAGAGAACTTTTTAAAACTGTATGTATGGAGCATAGCACCTTATGGTACCTGAAAGAAGGAAAATTGAAGCATTCGAAATGTGGTGCTATAGGAGGATGCCGAAAAATAAGTGGACAGTTAAACCACGAAATTAATATGTTTTGTAAATGATGGCTAACGAAAGAAGTTTGTGGAAGAATCGTACACAAAGAAGAAACAGATTTGTGGGTGGTTTTTTTAATACATTTGGGATTGGTTATGTATGAAGCAGATAACGGTGGACGTGTTTTAAGAGAGGTGTTTTGAGATGAAGGGGATAGTGCAAAATAAGATGGGATGGTGGTTTATATCAAACCAATCGAGAGACTGACGACAGTAA